>CP136061.1:31182102-31782102 GCA_032622095.1 Siphonodentalium dalli
TGAAGAACATGCTAAGAAAGACCTAGGTAAGAAATATGAGGCAGATCAGAAGAAATTGTTTTGACTTGGATGCATCAGATAGCATTTGTGTGCAGGGTTAATTATTTTCTAAACTGATCAACCAATCGATACCAAAAACTATACAGGTGAGGGGTGTGTCATTATAAACCTACATATCAAATATGAACACAATCGGACAAAAAATACTTCGGTTACAGCATTGGATAGCTCATGCCTATGTGTGGATTTTTGTTTTTAGAGTTATGTACCTGGCTCTGCCCCTATTTGACCCAGTGACCCAATTTGAACAAATCTGAACCCCAGTCACCCAATGTCCCTCCGTACCAAATATAAGCTAAATCGACCCAATGTTTTCTGAAAAGAAGTCATTTTAAGAATTACTATGGAGGAATAGAGCCCTGGTTTCTCAACTAATCAACTTGGTGACCTCATTTGAACAAATCTGAACCACAGTCACCCAAGGTACCCTCATACCAAATATGAACCCATTCGGCCCGACAACTTCAGAAAAGAAGTCGTTTTAAGAATTACTATGTGGAAAAATAGTTATGGTCCTGACATCAAAACTATTTGACTTGGTGACCTCATTTGAACAAATCTGAATTAGAGTCACCTAGGGAACATCCACACCAAATATGAATCAATTCAGTATGATGGTTTCAGAGGAGAAGATGTTTAAAAAAAAGTTGACAGACGGACGCACGGACGAGGAGTGATGACTATAGCAGATTCCAACAGCAACATTTTTTGAAATGCCGCTTCAGTTATCAGAATTGATTAATTGCCCAAAAATAAACACAGTCAATTATAATATAAAATTCCCCAAAACCTGTTATTTATCAACATTTTGTACAACAAAATTTAGTTTTGTCAAATATCTGACACAAAAAAGCCACTTGATTTTAGAGTTATCTATCTTCATCTGCAATTTGATCACTCTGAGCTTTGATTCCTCAACTCAAATCAGATTTTTGTTTTACCCGAAGCCTAGTAACTGGTAATTTGCGAGCGTTAATTCGGATTATGGATCTTTAATCCTATATAATTAAGTACTACTGGGGGTTGGGGTCAATTTCTGTGCTGGGGACCTGTGGTTTTACACTAAAATATGTTTGCTGTTCGGCCAATTGAGTCATGCATTTTATACGTGACTAAAACGAACTGAGGCCACATCTTGTTGACATACAAATAACAATGCATTTGGTAGAATTGGGCATGCTTGTTAAACGTGAAGTCTTACACTGATCGATTAATAATTATCAGGCAGAATATTGGGGTAAATTACAGTGCTGCATGTGTTAATATCTGTGATGTCAGAAAAAAATAAGTAAGCAAATAGATATAGAAATATGAGAAATTAAAGGCCCACTTAATTTTCGAACCCCCAGATTACATTATATAAAATATATGCCATATTATATATCATTTGAAAGAGGAAGTTCCAAAACATAGTATGGTGAACAGTGTCGTCCGGATTGACCACTCGTGTGTCCGTCTGTAGACACTTTACGCATGGTGCGATAATATTTTATATCTGATCGGAACCAAATTTTGTATATGAATTTCTCAGCACAAAAGACAGATCGAGTTCGAATATGGGTTTGATCAGAATATTTTTAACTGAGTTATTGCCCTTTTTCGAAAAAAATATTCACTCTTAAATTTTTTTTTTTTAAATAATTAAAAACAATTTGTTATAGTTAAAGGTACTCAACCCGTAAAGAGGGTCCCCATCTCAACAGATTCCAACAACAACAATCCGATCAGAGGGTCCTATATTACTATTTCTTTGGCTTTGGGGGTAAAAAATATTTGATTCGAGTCGAGGAACCCATCAAACAAAGCTCAGAGTTATTAGATATTGATTTTTCAAATTTGTTATGTTCTCGAGATGAGTACCAATAACTGCCGTAATCTGCTCTGGATGTGTAATCCAAATCTATTCAAACAGACAAGGATGAATAACTCTAAAATCAAGTGGTAATTTTAACGCAATTTTGACTGAGTTCTGGGCCAGATAGTATTCCCGATAATGAAAAATAATAGATTTCTAAAATCGATATCTAACAAATCTGAGCTTTGATGGGTGACTTCCTCGACTCGAATCAAATATTTTTGACCCCCGAAGCCATTGAAATAGTAATTGAGAGGAGTTTTATCGGGTTGAGTACCTTTAACAAGAGGTGACATCAGAGATGCTGTGTCTCGTTTTCGGTGGCTTACCGCCAATTGGTGTGCATCAGTATCGGTAGACTAATTAATAGGTAAAATCGAAAAATGACTAATTAAGGGCCATAACTCTATAAAATTTTATCGGGCCAGGATGGTTTTCGAACTCGTCCGAAATATTCTTGGCAAGTATGTCTATTCCAAATTTTAAACAAATCGGAGGACGTTTGTTGAAGTTATCGCGCTAACGAGCTAAAAATTCATGAAAAATGACTAAGGGCCATAACTCTATCAAATTTTTCTAACTCGTCCAGGATATTATTGGAAGACACTAATATACAAAATTTTAGTTGAATCGGATGACGTTTGTTGAAGTTATCGCGCTAACGAGCTCAAAATTCGTACAAAATGACTACTTAAGGACCATAACTCTATCAAATTTTATCGGACCGGGCCGGTTTTCTAACTCGTCAGAGGTATTCTTGGGAGACACCTATATATCAAAATTTCAATCAAATAGGATGATGTTTGTTAAATTATCGCGCTAACGAGCTGAAATTTTTTGAAAAAATGACTAATTAAGGGCCATAACTCTATCAAATTTTATCGGACCTGGCCGGTTTTCGAACTCGACCGAGATATTCTTGGGAGACACCTATATACCAAATTTCAATCAAATCGGATAACGTTTGTTGAAGTTATCGCGCTAACGAGCTGAAAATTCGTGAAAAATGACTAATTAAGGGCCATAACTCTATCAAATTTTATCTGACCTGGCCGGTTTTCGAAATCGACCGAGATATTCTTGGGAGACACCTACATACCAAATTTCAATCAAATCGGATAACGTTTGTTGAAGTTAACGCGCTAACGAGCTGAAAATTCGTGAAAAATGACTAATTAAGGGCCATAACTCTATCAAATTTTATCGGACCAGGCCGGTTTTCGAACTCGTCCGAGATATTCTTGGGAGACACCTATATCCCAAATTTCAATCGAATCAGATAACGTTTGTTGAAGTTGTTGCGCTAACGAGCTGAACATTCGTGAAAAATGGCAAAGGGCCATAACTCTGTAATAAATGTGCGGACGAACCCGATTTTGTGTCTGCAGCTTACGTACACACCAATTTTTTTTTTAATCCGTCAATAAACGGTTGAGTTATAAGCAAAACACGCCGCCTGCCCGTCCGCCCACTGTCCCTCATCAAACTATAAGTCGAGTTTTGGAAAAAAACTCGACTAAAAACTAGCACCACTGTAACTCTGCCAAGGGTACCCCGAGTCACCACACCAAATTTGTTTAAATCGGTCCAAAATCTGGTGTTATGTACTGGTAAATTTGTTTGGAGCGACATTAAATCCAATTCACGAATTCCATCACATGCCTTTGGACTACTTAGCTATTGATAAGGCTATATTATTTTCTGATGTCTCTTATGCCAATGTGCAGATAATCTGATAAAGAAAGCTATGGTATCTAATTTAAAATAAAGATTCAACAATACACATCACATGATATTAACAGTAGACTTGAACATCTTTGCTGGCAAGCACAGCTGAAGATATCAGATGGTCTGAGGTCATTATAAATGTTATTGGTTTAATAGAGATATCCCAGCTTTCAACATAAACAATTCCTGTGATTTGTTGACAGCTCTGCTATATAATTGATATTTATGGGTCAGCAGTGAGGTGGCTTATCTTGATCTATACTGTTGGTAGAATTTGATACCTTATCACTGTAAACTTAAATTGGACTCTCTTAACCCAAGTATTCCATGTCCAGGTCACCTTTCACATTTAACCCGAGGCTGTGGTGGTGCAGCATTACAGATCCTATACCAGTGCATTCTCTTATATAAATGCGAGTGACCCATAAATTCCAATAATTTGTGTTATGTACATTTGTCTATAATAGTACATAACAGTATACTCTATAATTCAACACCAAAGCTCTCATTTATGATTCCGATCATAGTAATTTACTATCGCCAAGGGATGGGTTAACATCTGCCGATCGTGATCGGCCTCTCGTTGTTGAGTTGCCAACGTGTTTTGTCATCTAGATTGCAGTATTAATTTCAATGCAGGGGGAATAACTCTATATATTAAAGATAGAGATCTTCCCCTTCCATTGAAAAAGTTTGAATTCTGTTGCATTCTGGGATCCATGGGGGGGGGGGGGGGGGAAAGAGTCATTCTATGATTATTGTACAAATACTGCAACATTCAATCTTTTGTATATATCTTCTACATGTATCTCAATATCTTTGATAAGAGAATAAACGTATTGCAGCAGTTTTCTATTTCTCTGTGGGCATCTTCTGAGACACAGATGTTTCAAATAGTGATGAATTATAGTATTTTTATTATATTTTATGGCATAGATTGTTATTAAAACTTATATCAAGTCATTATAAAAAAAAAAATTGGTGACTCGAAAATTAAGTGGGCCTTTAATAGTTTTGGTGTTTTATTGAGGGATATTGTGCCGTGGCTCCACAGCATTGCTTCACATATCCCCCGTTAAAACACTGAAGCTACACGGATATTCATTTTGTAAATAACCATTATTAGGTTTGACCTGCGGGAACAAAGTGACATCACTATGCTACAAATGTACTTGGAATTCTGATGAAAGAAAGGTAACCAATGTCACATTGGAAAGTAAAAAGTCACCAGAAGTATGAAATTATCCTTGCAGCAATATTTCTAACTTTGAACTTCTGAAATGAAATCAATTTACTACAACGTACAGTAACGCCCTAAGTAATCGACTCTTTAACTACAGCAGAATTATGGGTAACTTTTCAGGATTTAGTCGGAAATATGGCTTGTTGCCATTCATCGGAAAGCTCTCCCCGAGAGCTTTCCGATGAATGGCAACAAGCCATATTTCCGACTAAATCCTGAAAAATTACCCATAATTCTGCTGTAGTTAAAGAGTCGATTACTTAGGGCATTACTGTATAATATACCTACCCCTGCCCCCTCTATTTGAATATATCTACACATCCTGCAGGCTGTGTATATTTATTGGAGAAACATTTGAAATGAAAACACTTTCAAATACAATACAATCCATTCCACTAAAACTTTCCTTATTGTTTATCATTCCATTGACTGCTCAGCATAACATTGAGCTACAGTGTCATAGACCCTTTCATATTTCCCATGTATGCACAGGTCTCCAGAAAAAAAATAGAATGAATAACTCTAGAATGGAAGAACAGAACAATGGAACCCTCTATTGAATGTCCTCATAGTAGTGAACATCCATACCAAATTTCATTGAGATCCCAGCACAACTGTTGAAGTTACGACATGAAGAGACACCAGAGCCAACATTTCCAGATAAACAAAGTTGTATAACTCTAGAATGGACATGAACAGACGGACCAAAAAGCCAACATTTCCTGATAACAAAGATGAATAACTCCAGAATGGAAAATCCGAACAAAATGATGGAACCCTCTTTTTAATGTCCTCATAGTAGTGAACATGCATACCAAATTTCATTGAGATCCCAGCACAACTGTTGAAGTTATGACATGAACAGACACCAGACAGACCAAAAATCCAACATTTCAAGATAAACTAAGATGAATAACTCTAGAATGGAAGATCCAAACAAAACGATGTAAGCCTCTATTGAATGCCCTCATAGTAATGAACAGCCATAAAAAAATTCATTGAAATCCGAGCACTACTGTTCAAGTTATGACATGAACAGACATCGGACATGCAGACGGACGGACAGGTGCAAAACAGTATACCCCCCTTTTTTTAACAAGACAGTCAAAGACTGTGGGGTCGCTCACCAGACTGCAAAGACTGATAAGACTAGGACTCTGGAGACCATAACAGTCAGAACTTTTCATAATCACTTTAAAAGAAGTAGATCGATCTAAAGAGGATATGTGGATAGAGAGGCTTCATGTATTTAGATCGGTGAATATCTCCTTTCAAATTACCAACTGTACACTACTGATCACCAACCTCTCGAGAAGAAATTTTAAGAATTACTGCAGAGACAATAGTTATGTCACTGGTCCTGCCCGTTTTAACCTGGTGACCCAATCTGAATAAACTTGAATCCCAGTAATTATCAGTAAAATAGACCTGATGGTTCTTGTGAAGGAAGCATATTAAGAATTATTATGAAGGGAAACAGTCTTTCGCTTGGGCCTTACTTGACCTCTTTGACCCCATTTTAACCAATCTGAATTTCAATCAAACAAGAACATTCCATGCTAAATAAGCCAACTAATTCTTGCAAACACGTTTTAAGAATTAGTATGGAGAGTTATGTCCCTTGACTCCCTTAGTCTGCCCTCAATTGATTCTGTGATCCCATTTTCACAAATATGAATTCCTGTCACCCAAGATCATTTCATACCAAATATATGCAAGACATGTAGGCCATTTGGTTCTTGCCAAGACATATCATGAATTACCAAAGGAGCCTCAATATTAAATGTGAGCTATCAAAATAGACCTGGCGATTCTTTCAAAGAAAACTTTTCAAGGGTTACTATAGAGGGAAAGTATTCCCCTGGCATTTCCCCTATTTGACCCTATCTGAACAAAAGATCATCAACTGTTGGAAATTTATCAAAACCTTACTGATAATACCAGTTTATATCAAAATTATGATTACCAAACATGAATTCATAGCATAGACAGGGTGGGTGCAGGAGTTTCAAATCTCCTATCTCTGCCCCTATTTGAACCAAATGTAAATGCCAATCTATGAGATTCATTGATCTCTGATAATTGTTCCTTGAAATCATAAATATCACACATCATTATCACAGATGAAAAGAAGTTAATAGCCTAGATAAACATAATATAACACTTGCCTAGAATACAGCACATGGGAATTAATATAATTTAAAATGAAATGAATGAAACAAATAAACATTATCTGTTATGTATTTATCAACAGCTGTCAGTTAAGATAAGGTCCCATTTCATACACAGTAGACATTATAGCATGGCCATGCAGTATATATTATCTCTGATGGCAGGCAGACAAGCTTGAGATAACATTGTGGCCTTAATAGAATCAGTTGTCAGGTAGCTATATCATCTCATTCAATAACACAGTGGGTGCTCAATGGAGAAATCTTCTCTTAAAGACTTTCATAGCACATGACAAACAGATGAGTTATAAAGGGTCATAACTCTGTTAAAATATATGGGATCAAACCCATATTCGAACTTGATCTATTTAGGGGTCAGAAATTTATATACCAAATTTGGTGTCGATCAGATGAAAAATGTTTGAGTCATCCTGGCTTGGATGAATTATATTTTTAAAAAAGAGTGGAAAGGGTTAAATAAACAATACCAAAATCCATACAGATGAAGAACATGCTAAGAAAGACCTAGGTAAGAAATATGAGGCAGATCAGAAGAAATTGTTTTGACTTGGATGCATCAGATAGCATTTGTGTGCAGGGTTAATTATTTTCTAAACTGATCAACCAATCGATACCAAAAACTATACAGGTGAGGGGTGTGTCATTATAAACCTACATATCAAATATGAACACAATCGGACAAAAAATACTTCGGTTACAGCATTGGATAGCTCATGCCTATGTGTGGATTTTTGTTTTTAGAGTTATGTACCTGGCTCTGCCCCTATTTGACCCAGTGACCCAATTTGAACAAATCTGAACCCCAGTCACCCAATGTCCCTCCGTACCAAATATAAGCTAAATCGACCCAATGTTTTCTGAAAAGAAGTCATTTTAAGAATTACTATGGAGGAATAGAGCCCTGGTTTCTCAACTAATCAACTTGGTGACCTCATTTGAACAAATCTGAACCACAGTCACCCAAGGTACCCTCATACCAAATATGAACCCATTCGGCCCGACAACTTCAGAAAAGAAGTCGTTTTAAGAATTACTATGTGGAAAAATAGTTATGGTCCTGACATCAAAACTATTTGACTTGGTGACCTCATTTGAACAAATCTGAATTAGAGTCACCTAGGGAACATCCACACCAAATATGAATCAATTCAGTATGATGGTTTCAGAGGAGAAGATGTTTAAAAAAAAGTTGACAGACGGACGCACGGACGAGGAGTGATGACTATAGCAGATTCCAACAGCAACATTTTTTGAAATGCCGCTTCAGTTATCAGAATTGATTAATTGCCCAAAAATAAACACAGTCAATTATAATATAAAATTCCCCAAAACCTGTTATTTATCAACATTTTGTACAACAAAATTTAGTTTTGTCAAATATCTGACACAAAAAAGCCACTTGATTTTAGAGTTATCTATCTTCATCTGCAATTTGATCACTCTGAGCTTTGATTCCTCAACTCAAATCAGATTTTTGTTTTACCCGAAGCCTAGTAACTGGTAATTTGCGAGCGTTAATTCGGATTATGGATCTTTAATCCTATATAATTAAGTACTACTGGGGGTTGGGGTCAATTTCTGTGCTGGGGACCTGTGGTTTTACACTAAAATATGTTTGCTGTTCGGCCAATTGAGTCATGCATTTTATACGTGACTAAAACGAACTGAGGCCACATCTTGTTGACATACAAATAACAATGCATTTGGTAGAATTGGGCATGCTTGTTAAACGTGAAGTCTTACACTGATCGATTAATAATTATCAGGCAGAATATTGGGGTAAATTACAGTGCTGCATGTGTTAATATCTGTGATGTCAGAAAAAAATAAGTAAGCAAATAGATATAGAAATATGAGAAATTAAAGGCCCACTTAATTTTCGAACCCCCAGATTACATTATATAAAATATATGCCATATTATATATCATTTGAAAGAGGAAGTTCCAAAACATAGTATGGTGAACAGTGTCGTCCGGATTGACCACTCGTGTGTCCGTCTGTAGACACTTTACGCATGGTGCGATAATATTTTATATCTGATCGGAACCAAATTTTGTATATGAATTTCTCAGCACAAAAGACAGATCGAGTTCGAATATGGGTTTGATCAGAATATTTTTAACTGAGTTATTGCCCTTTTTCGAAAAAAATATTCACTCTTAAATTTTTTTTTTTTAAATAATTAAAAACAATTTGTTATAGTTAAAGGTACTCAACCCGTAAAGAGGGTCCCCATCTCAACAGATTCCAACAACAACAATCCGATCAGAGGGTCCTATATTACTATTTCTTTGGCTTTGGGGGTAAAAAATATTTGATTCGAGTCGAGGAACCCATCAAACAAAGCTCAGAGTTATTAGATATTGATTTTTCAAATTTGTTATGTTCTCGAGATGAGTACCAATAACTGCCGTAATCTGCTCTGGATGTGTAATCCAAATCTATTCAAACAGACAAGGATGAATAACTCTAAAATCAAGTGGTAATTTTAACGCAATTTTGACTGAGTTCTGGGCCAGATAGTATTCCCGATAATGAAAAATAATAGATTTCTAAAATCGATATCTAACAAATCTGAGCTTTGATGGGTGACTTCCTCGACTCGAATCAAATATTTTTGACCCCCGAAGCCATTGAAATAGTAATTGAGAGGAGTTTTATCGGGTTGAGTACCTTTAACAAGAGGTGACATCAGAGATGCTGTGTCTCGTTTTCGGTGGCTTACCGCCAATTGGTGTGCATCAGTATCGGTAGACTAATTAATAGGTAAAATCGAAAAATGACTAATTAAGGGCCATAACTCTATAAAATTTTATCGGGCCAGGATGGTTTTCGAACTCGTCCGAAATATTCTTGGCAAGTATGTCTATTCCAAATTTTAAACAAATCGGAGGACGTTTGTTGAAGTTATCGCGCTAACGAGCTAAAAATTCATGAAAAATGACTAAGGGCCATAACTCTATCAAATTTTTCTAACTCGTCCAGGATATTATTGGAAGACACTAATATACAAAATTTTAGTTGAATCGGATGACGTTTGTTGAAGTTATCGCGCTAACGAGCTCAAAATTCGTACAAAATGACTACTTAAGGACCATAACTCTATCAAATTTTATCGGACCGGGCCGGTTTTCTAACTCGTCAGAGGTATTCTTGGGAGACACCTATATATCAAAATTTCAATCAAATAGGATGATGTTTGTTAAATTATCGCGCTAACGAGCTGAAATTTTTTGAAAAAATGACTAATTAAGGGCCATAACTCTATCAAATTTTATCGGACCTGGCCGGTTTTCGAACTCGACCGAGATATTCTTGGGAGACACCTATATACCAAATTTCAATCAAATCGGATAACGTTTGTTGAAGTTATCGCGCTAACGAGCTGAAAATTCGTGAAAAATGACTAATTAAGGGCCATAACTCTATCAAATTTTATCTGACCTGGCCGGTTTTCGAAATCGACCGAGATATTCTTGGGAGACACCTATATACCAAATTTCAATCAAATCGGATAACGTTTGTTGAAGTTAACGCGCTAACGAGCTGAAAATTCGTGAAAAATGACTAATTAAGGGCCATAACTCTATCAAATTTTATCGGACCAGGCCGGTTTTCGAACTCGTCCGAGATATTCTTGGGAGACACCTATATCCCAAATTTCAATCGAATCAGATAACGTTTGTTGAAGTTGTTGCGCTAACGAGCTGAACATTCGTGAAAAATGGCAAAGGGCCATAACTCTGTAATAAATGTGCGGACGAACCCGATTTTGTGTCTGCAGCTTACGTACACACCAATTTTTTTTTTAATCCGTCAATAAACGGTTGAGTTATAAGCAAAACACGCCGCCTGCCCGTCCGCCCACTGTCCCTCATCAAACTATAAGTCGAGTTTTGGAAAAAAACTCGACTAAAAACTAGCACCACTGTAACTCTGCCAAGGGTACCCCGAGTCACCACACCAAATTTGTTTAAATCGGTCCAAAATCTGGTGTTATGTACTGGTAAATTTGTTTGGAGCGACATTAAATCCAATTCACGAATTCCATCACATGCCTTTGGACTACTTAGCTATTGATAAGGCTATATTATTTTCTGATGTCTCTTATGCCAATGTGCAGATAATCTGATAAAGAAAGCTATGGTATCTAATTTAAAATAAAGATTCAACAATACACATCACATGATATTAACAGTAGACTTGAACATCTTTGCTGGCAAGCACAGCTGAAGATATCAGATGGTCTGAGGTCATTATAAATGTTATTGGTTTAATAGAGATATCCCAGCTTTCAACATAAACAATTCCTGTGATTTGTTGACAGCTCTGCTATATAATTGATATTTATGGGTCAGCAGTGAGGTGGCTTATCTTGATCTATACTGTTGGTAGAATTTGATACCTTATCACTGTAAACTTAAATTGGACTCTCTTAACCCAAGTATTCCATGTCCAGGTCACCTTTCACATTTAACCCGAGGCTGTGGTGGTGCAGCATTACAGATCCTATACCAGTGCATTCTCTTATATAAATGCGAGTGACCCATAAATTCCAATAATTTGTGTTATGTACATTTGTCTATAATAGTACATAACAGTATACTCTATAATTCAACACCAAAGCTCTCATTTATGATTCCGATCATAGTAATTTACTATCGCCAAGGGATGGGTTAACATCTGCCGATCGTGATCGGCCTCTCGTTGTTGAGTTGCCAACGTGTTTTGTCATCTAGATTGCAGTATTAATTTCAATGCAGGGGGAATAACTCTATATATTAAAGATAGAGATCTTCCCCTTCCATTGAAAAAGTTTGAATTCTGTTGCATTCTGGGATCCATGGGGGGGGGGGGGGGAAAGAGTCATTCTATGATTATTGTACAAATACTGCAACATTCAATCTTTTGTATATATCTTCTACATGTATCTCAATATCTTTGATAAGAGAATAAACGTATTGCAGCAGTTTTCTATTTCTCTGTGGGCATCTTCTGAGACACAGATGTTTCAAATAGTGATGAATTATAGTATTTTTATTATATTTTATGGCATAGATTGTTATTAAAACTTATATCAAGTCATTATAAAAAAAAAAATTGGTGACTCGAAAATTAAGTGGGCCTTTAATAGTTTTGGTGTTTTATTGAGGGATATTGTGCCGTGGCTCCACAGCATTGCTTCACATATCCCCCGTTAAAACACTGAAGCTACACGGATATTCATTTTGTAAATAACCATTATTAGGTTTGACCTGCGGGAACAAAGTGACATCACTATGCTACAAATGTACTTGGAATTCTGATGAAAGAAAGGTAACCAATGTCACATTGGAAAGTAAAAAGTCACCAGAAGTATGAAATTATCCTTGCAGCAATATTTCTAACTTTGAACTTCTGAAATGAAATCAATTTACTACAACGTACAGTAACGCCCTAAGTAATCGACTCTTTAACTACAGCAGAATTATGGGTAACTTTTCA
This sequence comes from Siphonodentalium dalli, assembly GCA_032622095.1. Taxonomy (NCBI): domain Eukaryota; kingdom Metazoa; phylum Mollusca; class Scaphopoda; order Gadilida; family Siphonodentaliidae; genus Siphonodentalium; species Siphonodentalium dalli. Next base: position 31,194,666 of record CP136061.1, read on the forward strand.
GGATTTAGTCGGAAATATGGCTTGTTGCCATTCATCGGAAAGCTCTCCCTGAGAGCTTTCCGATGAATGGCAACAAGCCATATTTCCGACTAAATCCTGAAAAATTACCCATAATTCTGCTGTAGTTAAAGAGTCGATTACTTAGGGCATTACTGTATAATATACCTACCCCTGCCCCCTCTATTTGAATATATCTACACATCCTGCAGGCTGTGTATATTTATTGGAGAAACATTTGAAATGAAAACACTTTCAAATACAATACAATCCATTCCACTAAAACTTTCCTTATTGTTTATCATTCCATTGACTGCTCAGCATAACATTGAGCTACAGTGTCATAGACCCTTTCATATTTCCCATGTATGCACAGGTCTCCAGAAAAAAAATGGACCCCACCCCAATAGTACTTAATCCTATAGGATTAAGTACTATTGGGGGTGGGGTAATTTTTTGTTCTGGTGATCTGTGGATGTATGCAGCAAGAACATTTACGAAGAGAATTAACAACTAGTGTTTGGAGTGGTTTATTAAATAATAAATTATTGAATAAAACTGTTGATTTCACTTTCATAAGTGAACAAAAGTCACCCACACAATTCAGAATATCTAAATTGCACAGTTTGATACCATCTACATGTACCTCTGCAGTTATGGCTTCAAAGAACAGAAAATTCAGAAATACATCACATATATATAATATTTTGTAAATCTATCTGATGACATTGCAGTGCACAAAATTAAAATTGAGCGAAAATTATTGCAACTCCTGAGTTGATACCAAACCACAGGGTAACAAGACGGTGAGTTACCAAACCACAGGGTAACAAGACGGTGAGTTACAGGAGGTTGGTCCGAATAGAAAATTAGGCCTATAGGCATATTTACACACGGGCAACCAACATCAAAACCAAAACACATGAAAGGCGACAAATCATGGTAACATCGTTGATGTTGAAATACTTGTAAGAAATACACGTTCCAGACCGAAGGTGCACAGAATGCATCACATCGACAATTAAGAACTGAAACTGTCATTAGATCAGGACTTTTCGGAAAATATTTGTCAGTTTTGAATTTGCGCAAATTCATAGTGTGTGAATTCAAAAGCGAATGAAAAATAATAAGCAGGAATTTAAATACGAGTAATGTAGTTAAGTGTTTGAGCCCCACACTCACCATTGAAGCAATGTCAAATTCTTTGCATGGATTGCAGTTTGTTCATGCACCATTTTTAACCACTTAATCCATGCAAAGGTCTTCATCTATCCTGGATTGAAGCAAGCCTGAGATTAGTGTGCCTGTCATTTGCAGAATGAGGTCCACAGAGGGTGAATTTAGTGACGCTATCCCACATAGCAGGCTAGCATAACTCAAGTCACCCTCTGGGAACCTCATTCTGCATGGCCTCATCTGCTATGGGAGACAAAGTCTCAGATTGATGTTCCCAAATGGTGAATATTGTACTGTACATCTACACCCATTGGGAACCTCGATAATGCAATGTGTCGTCTGCCAACTAGGGATATAGAGAAACTAAACTAAAAAAGAAATAGAATCTGTGTGAAAAAATTTCTATAGAAATTTTATAATAAAGGAACTTTCCAGAGAAGATGAGGCCTAAGCAGAATGAAGTCCCCAGAGGGTGAATTTGGTGATGCTAGCCTGCTATGAGGGATAGCGTCACTAAATTCACACTCGGGACCTCATTCTACAAACGAGAGGCACACTAAACTCAGGCTTGCATTAAAGGTGCATCTGCCTGCAGACATCTTTATTTTATTCACTTATTATGTCTCAATAAAGTTTAAAAGAATACACAAGGATTCAAACCCACAAAACATGTGTAACAATAATGGTGATATTGGCACTGAGATTTTATTATAGCACATGATAACATCTGGAAATTCCTACAAGTTAGGTAACTATCGAGATACAGCAATGCCCTAAATAATAGACTCCTTAACCACTGAGAGCTTTCCCATGAATGGCAACAAGTCATATTCCAACTAAATCCTGAAAAATTAATACTTAAGAGCATTACTGTATGACAAGCCTGAGTTTAGTTTGCCTGTCATTCGCATACCTCATTCTGCTTAGAACTCATCTTATCTGGAAAGTTTATTATCAAATTTCTAAAGAAACTTCTTCACATAGATTCTATTTCTCTTTTAGTTTAGTTTCTCTATATCGCCAAATTGGCAGACGACACATTGCATAATCAAGGTTCCAACGGGTGTACATCACAATATTCACCATTTGGGAACTTCAATCTGTGTCTGTGTCTCCAATGGCAGATGAGGCCATGCAGAATGAGGTTCCCAGAGGGTGAATTTAGTGATGCTAACCCACTATGTGGGATAGCGTCACTAAATTCACCCTCTGGAGACCTTATTATGCAAATGACAGGCACACTAAACTCAGACTTGATGCAGGATACATATACAAGTAGGTGTAATTGGAAACCCAGACTGATTTTCGAGGTAATTCACCTTTTCATTAAAAATAGCTTCTAAAACACATATTTGTTCTCGGCATGTTCTGCTAGGTATATTTGTGCTGTACAGGGGATCAACATGCTGTCATGTGTGCTTTTGGGACGTTTATCGCTGGGTTTTATGATGGAAAATTCAGTTTTACAAGCAACTGGTGCAGGGAAAACATATTTCTCATTGGAAACCCCATAAAAGTCCCAAGAGAACACCAGACAGCATATTTATCCACATCCTAAATCACACCAACCGAAAATTCATGCTATAGCCAAGAGAATCTGCCAAAGAGCAAGCCTTGAAATAGGGTGTCTGTCATTTGCAGAATGAGGTGCCCAGAGGGTGAATTTGGTGATGGTAGCATCACTAAATTCACCCTTTGGGGACCTCATTCTGCAAATGACAGACACCATATTTCAAGGCTTGCCAAAGAGTTGCTGAACTGGACATATTTTACAGTTTACAATCAATCCATGTCACTTCCTCCTAGATGTTGTTCTCTGCTCTACGAAAATATAGTTTCATATTTCAAATCGAAGCATCCAGAGGAATCTGTGAAATCCATCGATTCAAATTCCATATCGCACACATTTCACATTCGATAAGCAAAAAATATATCAATAAATACAATGTTTCGCCAAGGTATTACACAGCTGACAGACCATTTGTATTACATCATGCAGTGGTCAAGGGTGCACACCAAAGTTCAAACGTCATGTCCACTGTATTTACATCATCATTCCGTCATCCTCCGATTTGTTTCGAAAGACCTGGATGGGGATATTGACATTTTTGAAAAAATCAGGTTTTGTATTTAGGGTCAGATTATCTCAAAATGCTATCACCTTATATTTTATGGATGATGGTTTTGAAGAAGGATGGGGATAACAAAATTTATATTTTGAAAAAAAAAAGGGTTTTTGAAGCCATTTTTTCCTGAATTTTGTGCAATTTCCTTGAAAATCAACCTGGGACTCTTCTTGTATTAACCCTTTACCCAACAAAACGGCCAAAAACGGCCAAATAAAGCTGCAACAGCCTAAAATATCTTGGGTCTGTCTCAATAAAACCATACAAATATGGATATCATTGGAACCAGCTCATTGACCACATTGTGATGGTTATAGTTATGCCCTGTGCCAATGCATTCTCTTATATATGCGAGTCGGCCATAGGTCGCCTCGCATATATAAGAGAATGCATTGGCCTAAAAAATGCATTTTCTTACATTCTTTAACAATTTTATAATTTTTAATGTGTTAAGCCAATGCATTCTCTTATATATGCGAGGCGACCTATGGTCGACTCGCATATATAAGAGAATGCATTGGCACAGGGCCCTTCTGTTGGGTAAAGGGTTAACATAATATTTTTTCAGTTCTCGGACCACTGTCACAGCCTTGTGATAAAAACATTGTAGACTTCATATTCCCTACTGCCATTGAGAGGGAATATTTTGCAACAACTACACTTTACCCTTCCAAAACTGGAACGTCCTGAAATTTTGCAAATACCCTATGCCAATGCATTCTCTTATAAATTTGAGTCTCCCATAGGGAACCAAGGCATATATTAAAGAATGCATTGGCCTAGCAATATTTACCTTGACCTTGCAAGTCGGTGCATTCTCTGATATATGCAAGGCTTCCTATGGGAGACTCGCATATATAAGAGAATGCACTGGCACAGGATCTTTAATGATGCACTAGCCCAGCTCCCGGCATGAAAGGGTTAACTACAAGCAACCAATGCAAGTTATCCTATGGTAGGCTTGTGTAATGTATGTGTATATGATATCTAACCTGATGAGGATAGCCATAATCAAACAATTGAACAGTGCATGATATCTAAACGAAAAGAGAAAACAGTATTCAAGATTTGTCTGCTTCAACAAAGAGTCATGGCATTTACAGCGACACATAGTCTTCAAGGTTTGCAGAGGGTGGATTTGGTGACGCCAGCCTGCCATGAGTGATACTAAATTCACACTCTGGGGACCTCATTCTGCAAATGACACACTATTTCAAGGCTGGGCCTTGAATCCATGTAAATTAAGCCTGGTAATCTCTATCTCTTGTCACATTCCAGGGATAAAAATATACATGAAATACTTACATAAAGACTTTACGTGCTTCCTGAACCTTAAAACATTATTTTTTATAAAACCTGATTTCAAAAATACAAAATAACTTTTTCTGTGAATAAAACAGACAAAACTGAAGATTGTGTACATGTAGGCATAATAAAGTGGTTTATTACGGCAAAATATCTCAATCGAAATGGCATATTGCCTTGATATGAGTGCTAACAAGATAGAGTTCTCACTCTTGCTATGCTCCAAATGCGCCTGAGTTTCTGTTCTAAAAATAGCCAGTAAAACTCTCCCTGAAAAATCAAATCAAACCAGTACATGTATTAATTGATAGACAAAATTAAATCAAAATAAATTGATAGAAGCTTTTCGGGTAGGTGTCTTAACCCTTTACCCAACAAACCGGCCAAAACCGGCCAAATAAAGCTTCAACAGCCTAAAATATCTTGGGTCTGTCTCAATAAAACCATACAAATATGGATATCATTGGAACCGCCCCATTGACCACATTGTGATGGTTATAGTTATGCCCTGTGCCAATGGATTCTCTTATATATGCGAGTCGACCATAGGTCGCCTCGCATATATAAGAGAATGCATTGGCCTAAAAAAAAACTTTTTTTAACACTTTTTACCATTTTTTCTTATATTCTTTAACAATTTTATAATTTTTAATGTGTTAAGCCAATGCATTCTCTTATATATGCGAGGCGACCTATGGTAAATAAATTAGTTAATGGTTATATTTTACTATTCTTTCTGTTTATGGCGGTTTTTGAAGGAGGTGAATATTTTAACCGCATACCCACGCCCGCATCTTTAACTGTCTAAAGGCAGTTTTGATGTTAAAAGTACATTAATTATCTCAAAATTTTTAAAGCCAAAAGTATGGAGGACATTTTTTCTGAGCTGGGGAAAAAAAAAAAAAAATGTCCTCTTGAACACCCACCCCCCCCCCCCCCCCCCTCATGCATGCTTGGAATTTTTTTTTATCTCTCCCCCAGTGCATCCTCTTATATATGCATTGGCACACGACCGTTCTGTTGGTTAAAGGGTTAAATTCACATTTATCATATTATACCCCGGACACTATATAAAACTTGTCAGGAAGAGGTAGACCATCTTCAACTTGTTCCAATATCTATTGATTTTCTATATTGATCCCGGGAAAGTGATGAAAGCAGAGACTGACTAGGTTTAACCCTTTACCCAACAGAAGGGCCCTGTGCCAATGCATTCTCTTATATATGCGAGTCGACCATAGGTCGCCTCGCATATATAAGAGAATGCATTGGCTTAACACATTAAAAATTATAAAATTGTTAAAGAATGTAAGAAAAAATGGTAAAAAGTGTTAAAAAAAGTTTTTTTTTAGGCCAATGCATTCTCTTATATATGCGAGGCGACCTATGGTCGACTCGCATATATAAGAGAATGCATTGGCACAGGGCATAACTGTAACCATCACAATGGGGTCAATGAACCGGTTCCAATGATATCCATATTTGTATGGTTCTATTGAGACAGACCGAAGATATTTTAGGCTGTTGAAGCTTTATTTGGCCGGTTTTGGCCGGTTTGTTGGGTAAAGGGTTAACCCTTAGCTTCCTGAATTATTTAGCGAAAACCTTCTGCCAATGCATTCTCTTATACATTGTATATGCAAGTCTCTCATAGGGAGCCTCGCATATATAAGAGAATACATTAGCCTAACAATATTTACCTTGACCGTGTAACCAGTGCATCCTCTTATATATGCAGGGCTCCCTATGGGATACTCGCATATATAAGAGAATGCACTGGCACAGGATCTTTAATGCTGCACCAGCACAGCTCCAGTCATGAAAGGGTTCATATGATGTCTGAAGGAGTGGCTTTAAATCGAGATCTGTTGGATTCAGAATGTTGTCTCTTCCATTTAGCCTGCTTGATAATTGCCATTTCAGAGAACCCTTTGGGAAGGATCCCATTCATTATGCTGGAAAGAACTTGGCAAATTACATGGGGCCACAATTAATAAAAGGCAGCTAGGCCACATGTCCCCTGAATAAGGTGGCTTTTTTACCTGGGTCCAAAATTCAAAATATATGCTTCCCCTAACCCTACCGTACCCTATGTTTCAAGAGTGAGTAGGTAGGAAGGTAATTTTCTCTTCTTTGAGAGGCCACTGGATACGTTTATTCAGCTATTGGTCCCAGAAATGCATGTACATGTACCTGGAGAAAACTGGACAAAATTCCACCTGGTGTTTTTTTTCCAACAGAGCCAACATGAGGCCATGTCCCAATTTGTTTAATGTTCAATAATTAAAATTTAAAAACCTGAGCAAGTCATCTAGATATCATAACAATTATGTATATCTTTCATCTAGGTAATATAAAATATGTTTTCCATGCATTGTTAGTATTATTTCATATGAAATAACTCAAATATTTCTATGAGAAGCCAATAAAATATTTTGAGTAGGTAGGTTTTTGTTTAGGTTAGGTAGAGTCAGGGGAAATAGAGCATGTTGTTTACTATGGCCTGGGTAGGAAAGAATGAAGTATTTTTGCCAGATCAGAGAAATCAAGAAATAACACAGCAACAGGCATAGAGAAAAACTCAATTTTAAATCAAGAAATTTGATAGATCACATTTGGGTGTGTTGATCATTGATGCTTGGGACCTGTCATTTGGAAAATGAGGTCCCCAGAGCATCACTAATTCACCCTCTGAGGACCTCATTCAGCTTAGGCCTCATCTTCTGGGAAGTATTTCTAGTCTCTAATTAATAGTGTTTTTAGTTTCCCTTCTCTTCAGTTTCTCTATCCCCTAATTTGCAGAAGATAAAATACATAATCGAGGGGACTATGGGTGAACATCACACCCTTCAACTGGGAAACTTTAATCTGATCCTAAGTCTCCCATAGCAGTTGAGGCCTCAGCAGAATGAGGTTGCCAGAGGGTGAATTTGATGACACTACACCGCTGTGCAGGATAGCGTCACTAAATTCACCTTCTGGGGATCTCATTCTGCAAGGCTTGTGCTTAAACCAACAAAACTTTGTAAATTGCTACTTTTTTTTTACATCATGACACCAAGCAGTTCAAAATTTATAAGAGATAACAATACCTTTTTTTTTTCAAACAGAACATTTCTCAATCATACAAGATACAACCATGACAACATAAAGGGGTACTGTATACTAAATCCGGCCATTTATAGGACCATCTCATGTTATACTCAACAGAATATATGCAACAAATGAATGAATTTGTGCCGAGGATTTGTGTAAATACACTCATGTGCTCTATGAACGACGCAAACAACATGGTAACTATAGGTCATAAATTCATTTTCATTATAATTACTATGTTGTTTGCATCATTCATAGAGCACATGAGTGTATTTTCCACTCATTTAGGGTACAGTCCCCCTTTAATAAAATAAAATCACAACATAAATATTTTAGACCATGCAAAGTCAAATTGCCGTTTCTCAGGTCAAACAATTTTGAAAAGAATGTGCGAGCGTATTTATTATTATTATTTTATCTGGGGCACACGCCAACAATGTATTCCATGTCTGCTAGATCCGGGTTTAATTTCAGTTTCCCATGGACATATTTCCTGACCAGATGTCCGTAAATAGTTTGATACATCATGTATCATACATGTGATTCATTTCCTCAACAATTGCCCAATCAAGTATGACCGATGTATTTTTTAATTGAGATTGCGCTCGCAATCCATCACAGGGTTAACAAATGTTTGAACATAGTTACAGTAATGCTCTAAATAATCGACCCCTTAACCCCTGTGGTTACACAGCAGAATTATGGGTAACTTTTCAGGATTTAGTCGGAAATATGGCTTGTTGCCATTTATCGGAAAGCTCTCGCCAAGAGCTTTCCGATGAATGGCAATAAGCCATATTTCCGACTAAATCCTGAAAAGTTACCCATAATTCTGCTGTGGTTAAGGGGTCGATTACTTTGTTGGGCATTGCTGTACCATTTGCTCATTAATGAGTTGAAATCTGAAATGGGAAATGGGTCTGTTCGATCTAATGCTGCGAGTGTTTGTATAAAAGCGTACCGCAATGATTTCATACAGATTAAAACTTTCCCCCAACAGATTGAACGCGAATAAAAAGGTTGGGGTTTCGCGACCAGGCACGAGCGTATAAGAAATGGGAAATTGACTTCGTGTGGCATTATATGTCTCTTCTCCAAATCAAATGACATCATATTTATGCCCATCATGTACATTTACACCACCTGCACACTAGGGATAATCAATTAGACCAGTGTAATTATGCCTGATTATCCTATTTATTGCCCAGGTCATAATAAACCTCAAAAAAGTAGGATTTGGGTGCACATGATTTCAGAATGTTGTGAAGGTTACACAGCCTTTGGAAAAATAGGTAAATGGTACACATGTTTCTATCTGAAGTTGATGCCTTTGTTCAGTGAGTTTTGATCAGATTAGGCCAAAGAAAAAATATTTGTGGTTCGATGTTTCCCTGGCGAACCTATTTTAAACCCCCCACCATTAAATTGTTTTTGTGGTTTCAAAGAAAATTTTCTGAAATTTCTGTAAATGTTTCCATTAAAAAAATAACGTCATTGTCTCAGAATGGATTGTTTTCTTTATCAAAGCATTGTTTATTGTTTATTTATATTTATTTATAGTTTATTTCATTTTATACAAAGAAAATCTATTAATCTTAGCTCAATCTTGAATGAGACATGAAAAGCCATGAGTATGTCAAAATAAAAAAACACAATTTTAAACTTTCCTAAGGACGGTATTTTTTGTGGCCTGTAACCCGAACCAAACATTTAAATATCTTTGTTCTTAGACTTATACAAGGAAATTGTACAGGCTAGACACATATTAATAGTCGGTCAGAGCTGGTCTTTTATATGTTTTTATCTCCAACTTTAAATAAAATTTATATTATCTTGACATCATTAACTACAACAAAATGAACAGTTGAATATTTGATTTGTAGGAATCTAGTTGTAAATAGTTAGAAAAATTCAAATTACTAGCATTTAATACTTTTGAAAGTCGGTATACCCATTCCCACTTTTAACTGCAAGCTGTGTACCCTTCACCAGACTTTGAAACGCTATGTTCACACTTATTCTGGCACAAGTGACTGCTTCAGTCATAAAAACAGCCCATCCCTGCCAAACATAATGAATGGTATCCTCGCTTATGAACTCAACAACCTTCCAACAGAATACAGCAACTGAAACAGCATCAGCTCCTAATCTGACGACACTGGTGGATGGCACAATTCTCATCCTCTGAGAGAAAGCCGATTCGAGAAACCAGCCTTGTTGCCATGGAAACCCTGCCAGCAGATGTTGTTGGGGATGCGCACTAAGATTAACTAGGGAAGCACAGCGGTGTCGTCAAGCCATGTATATAAATAAATTAATGTTTTCCTCGTCTCGTTTCATGTATTTGTGTTCTATTAACCACTCTATTTGTTCCTTGATGAGTTTTTTTGAGGGAAGAAACATGTTTTTGAGAATTTCAACAAGTTCAGTCTGTAAAGCTGCGTTCGTCATTTTCTTCCTCATTTTCATGATTTTGACTACGGCTTCCTGTAAAATAGAAAAGTTAATCAAGTTATGAGCAGTAGACAGTCAAGCAGCTCTTGAAATTGGCAATTTTCTTTTATGGCAGTAAAATTTACATCTACGGCACACCTACGGCATTGTTCCAGAAACGGAATAATACTCTGTACATTCAAAATTTATTATTTGTTATTAAACTCATTTTATCTTCAAATTCATTTGTATAATATTACAAATTAAAGCTGACTGATTAAGAGTCGTTTTTTGGGAAGCACAAATGATATCAAACTTTATAGTTTTGAGTTTTCTTTCAAAATCTGTCCAAATTGAAAACTAAATGTGAGACATTGATTGAAAGATACAATAATTTACCTGTTCTCGTAATATCCTGATGTTAATAATTTGCCTGTACTCTAATATCTTGATGTTAATAATTAATCTGTACTCAAAAAAATATCCTGATGTTAATAATTTACCTGTACTCATAATATAATGTTAATAATTTACCTGTACTGGTAATATCCTGATGATAATAATCTACCTGTACTCGTAATATCCTGATGTTAATAATTTACAGGTACTCGTAATATCCTGATGTTAATAATTGTACTCATAATATCCTGATGTTAATAATTTACCCGTACTCGTAATATCCTGATGTTAATAATTTACGTGTACTCATAATATCCTGTTAATAATATACATGTTCTCGTAATATCCTGATGTTAGTAATTTACCTGTACTCATAATATAAATAATGTTAATAATTTACCTGTACTCATAATATAATGATGTTAATAATTTACCCGTACTCATAATACAATATTTTTCAAAATATATATCTCCTAGAAGTATCTTGCCCACTGAACTATATGGTATATTCCAAATTTTAACAAGGAAGGGTTAACCAACCCCTGAGTTGAAAACGGTACGAAAATTCTATGGTACACTTTATCATGTTTCATGACCTCTTATAACCTCTGAACACGTGATCTCTAAATGACCATTTAACTCGATGCCAGATAGCTCTCTTTCACTTTTTTCCCCATTAGGACATTCCTCGTGAGCAGAGTGGGTGCGAAACCCTGGGAGGGAGCTCAGTGGGCAAGATACTTCTAGGAGATATATATTTTACTTAGTTTGAACAATATTGTATCTCCGTCAAAGTTATCTTGCCCACTGAACTATATGGTATAATATAGAATTTTCTGGCAGGTGGAAAGATAAACACTCCTATGCACCTCAATCAACTGGAATGACCTGATAACCTACAATATGTACAATATCACCATTAGCCAATGTATGTAATTACACCATAAGACCAATACATGTTGGCCAGCTACCAGACGGCCCAAATTAAACAAATAGTGGTGACTTGGATTGAAGGCCCTGCAAAGGAAGAAATATCTATTCCTGATGGAATAGAAAATGAAAATTGAGGGGGATTTTGCAATAATGCATTGAACGGGCTAACCCATGTGCAGACAAAGACAATAAGAGGTGTGCACTCGAGTGCTAGCTGGCAAATTCAACCCGCATTATCCGTAAACCCAACAAAAAAGATTTTTAACTTTAAAGAAAAATTCGGACTAATTATATCGATATGGTGTCACAAGAAGCTTGTACAGAAAAAATTATTCAAATTGGTTCATATTTGTTAAAGTTAATAAGTCGGACAGAATTTTCTAAGTCCAAATAAATCGAAAATGAAGTGTAATATTACGAAAAACAGTCTGAGCCAATCCCTAGCCGCATCATGTAGAGAGGGTATTGTGAGAAGTATGTATACCAAAAATTATTGAAATCGGTTCATATTTGTTAAAGTTATTAAGTCGGACAGATTTTCTAAGTCAAAATAAGTCGAAAATGAGGGGTAACTTTAAAAAAAACAAGTCGGACCAAACCGCAATTAGCATAATGCGGAGAGGCAGTCCTAAGGAGATTGGAGATTGCATACAAAAAATTATTGAAATCGGTTCATAGTTATTCGAGTTATGAGGTCGGACGGACAGACGGACACACGGAGGGAGAAAGCGTGACGGACGGGAGATAGGTGGCTATTGAGTTATGCGGCTAAAATATTTAATGTTTAATATTCTTGAGGGGGCAGTGTCCTAGTATGAGATCTAGCCCGATGAAAAAACGGCTGCCAGCTCAAAAAGGGCCCAAACACCCACTAATCCAAGATATGCCATTGTCTATAAGGATTGAGATATCATGGACCGATAATCTGTACTAGTGACTGGGAATAGATTCTCGCAGAAATAGTTGATTGTACCGCCCCTGTGAGATAGCCGGAAGAAGTCGAATGAATAGAATACTGACATAATCCTACATATAGGGAACCCTACATGTTATTTGGAACAAAAAGAAAATTGTAGGAAACCTAAAGTCCCTTTGATGACAGAGCACACTACCATGCTGTTTTTGGAAAGCACCAGAAGAATCAAATGTGCCAAGATGACCCACGAATGGAGATTCAAATAGGGCCATGTAGTATTAGTGTTTACTAAAAAGAAAACTTTGCGTTGACCGTATAACCAAGAAGTAAAGAAGTAATCTATTCGTGGAATGACCTCATTGGCATGTGTCCCGTCGATTTAGTTCCTGCCTTCCTGAGATAACCACAACATTGAGCGAATTACAGGCTTACAGAGTCCGGATGACTGCCGTGATTACCAATGGAGACACCAGCGCGTGGACACGAGCTCACGCATACAAACAATTACGGAACATTTGTTAATGAACCATTGAATACGCGAACAAGAGAATCCTAATGAATCATTGAACAAGAAGGACCATGAGCAGTCATTCAACAATTTATTGGTCTAAATGAAGCCCCATTTTTAAATACAACAGTCGCTGTCAATGTGTCTCATGTCATTGATAAGAAGATAAGAGAATGGGACGAGAAGAAATCAGAGTGACCGAGAAAAGCGACTTCTAATCAACTGTCCGCTAAAGTAGTCAACAAGTGGTTGCAAGCCTTGAGATTCAATGAGAATCACCAAAACTATTCTCGTAATGATTCTCGTGAAACTTTTCAAAGATCAGTGCTGAATGACTAACTTGATTCCGCATTCGATGCTCACAAAAGTAAATGCATTTGGAGCCTGGTGTTGATATGTTTCACCATTTCAATAAGGCTTTCCATTTCCAATCTGACGATATTCAATATGTTGAAATACCGGCCAGCTCCAAAGTTAAACCCAACTGAGAAATCACAGGAAACATGCACCGTGATTGTGGCACCAGCCCAAAACCAGCAGAAAGCAGATGGCAGGTTGGATTAGTGAAATACAGAGACCCAGGTGCAGTGCGCCCCCCAATCATTTTTGCTCTTCTGGCTGACCCCCGACGGCTGGATGTTTCAAGGTACCCCTTCTGGGACGGATGGGGTGCCCCTCCGATTGCACCTTGTTCTTGAGATAACCATCGCCCGAAGTGCAAATCTAGTGGGCGGATCATATGATCTGGCATCCTACACCCAAAGCTAGTGAATATCGCGCACGAGGGGAAGCACCTGGCAAGGATCTTCTTCAGTCTGTATGAAGTGTGCACAACGTTATTAATATGTTGCCCCACAGATGCAATATTATCCTGCAGTGGTGATCTCAGAGGTCAGCAATGGACCTTGCCTTGTATATTAAATGAGTCCACTAGGTGAACCAAGCACTATCAGGAAAAACAAAACCATTGTGTAATTTGTGTACCGACAACAGTGCCAATAAGAAGAATTACATATTAGAACCAAAGGCCGATATCACAGAAGTCTGACGCGCTGTGTCGCCCATTAAGCCCGAGTGGGATGGCTGATAAAGACCTCACTTCAACTGCCGAGACCATGTCACAAAATCATGTAATTAAATCCAATAGTCGTCCCAACAGTCTGATCACGGATAACTGCCTGATTATGAGAATGTGCATTGCATTGAGTAATGTGAATCGTGATGAGAGGAAATCAGTTGCGTTCTGAAGATGAGCATATGTCTACTATGTATAATGGACTCATATATAATTATATTATTAACTACGAAACTGAACCTGCAGATAAAAATATGCGGATGCATCCTCATAAAATATATAACCCACATGTACCATATCTACAAGATATTTTTGTTTATACCTATATATGGGTATTTTTGTCAACCATAGGTGGTATGAAAGTCAAGAATATTAACTTTTGAATACCTCTCAGCAGGGTCGATCCCATGTCGCCAAGTTTGCAGTCCGATGGCACTCAGCTGGGTTAACCACTCAGCTATGGCGATGCTTGTCTGCATCAGAGAACCCCGAACAACGATCTGAGCTCCCTCGTGAGCGCATATATGGGTGACCCCAAAGGAATTTCCAAAGCCTTTTCACCTCGGGCTGGGACTACAGCTCGTCCTAATCCCGATCTCCCTCCATCCGAACTGGCGATGGGGGCAGGTTCCGAAGTACTGGCTGCTGTTGATCAGAAGGTGGTCAGTAACTGGAATTCCAGGCCCACGGACATGGAGTTGGCCAACAAGGAGGAAGCATGCTTGGGAATTTCGGCCCCAGCCCAAACCCAGCAGGGACCGAATGCATATAGGATTATAATATGGACAGGGCGAACCCCCAGCCGTGCTGACCCCGAGATGTCGACTTGTAGTGATGGACGGCATAGTGCGAGTGTTAGTAGCGCAGAACACAGCCGTACCTTGGCACGCCAACCCGCCAACGAACAACCCGAGGGTACGAATTGGCATCCCATACGATAGTCCAGGGAGCCCACCAATTGTGGCCGGATGGGGTGCCCCTCCCGCTCCCTGTATAGTGTGACTATCGCCCCGAGTCGCAAAGTCAATGAGGGGAGCACTATCGACAAGTGTCAGTGTCCTGGTCTCAAAGATGGTACCCCCTCGAAACGAGGGAAAGCATCTCTAGGGGAATTTCAGGGAAGGAAATCTTCTGTACCTGGTCTTACATCGTGTAGCAGTCCTTGTCATGAGAAGGTATTTAGTGTGATTGCACTGTCAACACCATTCAAGTCTTTTTGACAATTGCTAACAATCAAAATTACACTTGTTGTTTTGTGTTATGTTGATAAGCACCTTGGCTGTGGCAACTAACAGCAATAAGCTAATCGAGTGTATTGTCGAATAACCTTGGTTTGCACAAAATCAATTTTTTAACACAATATTATTAAGTTGAAAAATTTGTTAGCAAGTGCAAATTTACACTCAGGATGTATGCATATTTCAATCCTATTTCACAAGAGTTAAATACTGCTTCCGTCAGTTGGACACCAGACGACGACTCTCATAGTATAAATAAACATTGTAGCGACAAAGCCGTCACACAGCCGAAAGTAAGTCACCTAATTTTGTGATATCGATATCGCACAGGCCGGAGCACGTTGCGCCTTCGCTTGGACCATAGAATAAATGGCACATGCATGCAATAGATTCTTGCTGTAAAGATGAGCGTCTTTAGTCATATCCAAATGTGCATATATTATTCTGCCTTTAGGCGACAAATATTATGCCTATTCATGGACAGATGCCATTCTTGTTTTTCTCAGCTTATTAAAAATATGGAAAACAAAATTTCTTTAAAACGAAAAGAGTTTCCACAAAAAGCCAGGATATATTGCATATCCTTACAATCCTATTTCACCAGAGTTTCATACTGCTTCGGTCAGTTGTACACCAGACTACGACTGTCATAGAATAAAAAATATATTGCAGCTACAATTTACAAAGCCATCATACGGCCGAAAGTAAGTCACCTAATGTCGTGATACCGTTACTATACAAGCCGTAGCACGTGGCGTTCGATTATACCATAGAATAAGTCGCACATGTATGCAATAGATTCTTACTATAAAGAAACTATGAGCGTCTTTAGTCATATCCAAATGTGCATCTATTATTCGTCCGTTAGGCGACAAATTTTATATAAAAATCTGTAAAGATGCCAACTTTTATCGGCTTTTTAAAAATATGGACAACAAAATTTCATTAAAACGAGTTGCCACAAGAACTGACAAGCCGATTACGATAATATAAAACGCTATAGAAACGCGAGTCCGCTCGCGTAGTCTTGTGTCAATTGCACACAATCAATAATAGCTTCGGTTATGTTGTCCCTCCCGTTAACAAGGAAAAAAGTGAAAGAGAGCAATCTGGCGTCGAGTTAAAGTTAAATGGTCATTTAGAGATCACGTGGTCACTGGTCAGAGGTTACAAGAGGTCATGAAACATGATAAAGTGTACCATAGAATTTTCGTACCGTTTTCAACTCAGTGGTTAGTTAATCCTTCCTTGTTAAATTGGGAATATACCATATAGTTCAGTGGGCAAGATAACTTTGACGATCCTGATGTTAATAATTTACCTGTACTCGTAATATCCTGATGTTAATAATTTACCTGTACTCGTAATATCCTGATGTTAATAATTTACCTGTACTCGTAATATCCTGAGCTGCATTATTCCTTCATTGTCTTCTTCTTTGCTCTTTTCTGTTTGAAGTTGTAGGCGACCAACCAGATTTAGCCTTCCTCTCTTTTGTACTTTACCACTTTTACTATTAACAGACACATATGTAATTAATATCAGTTACATAAATCAGGGAGAGTTTGCAGGCAACCTATATTATTTGAGTGCGCCCAAGATGGCAAACTGAAACTCAATATCAAGATTGAATTACATTTGAATGTGTTGATATTGGAGGTTTGCCAATATTCTATTGACTTATAATTTATAACTTTCCATACTTTAGGGATTTTATCTGTCGATTGCTTGCTGTGTCCAGATGTTGATTGATTAAAGCCACATGGAATTTTCACTCCAAATACACCGAATAACATCTCTTTTGAATTTTTTTTTTTTGAATATTAGATGTCCCAGAAAGCCACATTGAAGTCATAAAAAATACAACATTGAACACAATGTACAGTAATGCCCAAAGTAATCGACCACTTAACCACAGCAGAATTATGAGTAACTTTTCAGGATTTAGTCGGAAATATGGCTTGTTGCCATTCATCAGAAAGCTCTCCCCAAGAGCTTTCTGATGAATGGCAACAAGCCATATTTCCGACTAAATCCTGAAAAGTTACCCATAATTCTTCTGTGGTTAAGGGGTCGATTACTTAGGGCATTACTGTATGGGGCCCAATACAAAAACGGTACTAATCGGAATTCTGGAATCAGAATTGGAATTTCCAGAAAAGGTATTTTGCGTTAACTTAACATAAAACTATTAAAAAAAACTTCATGCACTCCTTTCTCTTTGTTTTAATCATCAAAATTATGTTTTATATTTCAGAGCAACGACAGCTCTAGATTTTCTTTCCATGGTCTAATTTTTATTTTTATTTTTTTAATTCAAAAGTTTCTCCCACCACCGCCATGATGTGCCAAAATTCCAGCAATCTAAAGACATTACGCACCAGTCATTTCTATAGTCCCCCAAAAACTAAAATCATGAATAAACATGGGTTAAAACCCAACACAGCCTTTAACTTCAATGGAAGGAAAAGTAGAGGAGAGACTGTCTTAGCAGAACTAATGATACCTCCCGCAGTGCAATTTGGCTACTGTTAACCCTTTCAGTGCCAAGTCCTATTTTTGTATCAACCCATATTTCTTTGATCATTTTTCAAATTTATTGATTATAATAATGTGATACATTGATGGAAAGAGCTCTGTTATTATAATCATTAAATTTGAAAAATGATCAAGGAAATATGGGTTGATACAAAAATCGGACTTGGCACTGAAAGGGTTAAAGGTAGCCATATTGACATGTTTGTCCTCGAAAAGAGATCAACAACTCTCTTCAGATGATTCCGACTAACCTCACAATTGCAGACGGACAGAAAGACAGACAGACAAGCTGATTCCAATATAACCCCAACCCCCCCATACAACTTAGAAGGGGAGGGGGTATGAAAAAATCATTGAAGAGTAACAACAGTTGAGATACTTACACTAAGGCAAACTCTTGATTGGCCCAAAATAGTGTACGGTCATCGAATTCTTTTGGAGATTTGACCTCTGGGTGACATAATAGCACCTGTTTCTTTAGTTTCGGGAAAGACACGAGTGACTGAAATAGAGGTTTTCATAGTAAGAAATTATAGGACAGGCAACATTTAAAGATGATCTAAAACTAAACTAAAAACTAAACTAAGATGGTCTACTGCAAAAAAAAAAAAAGAAGATATTTGATTCTCAGGCAATTTTTTTTTAAATCAATGCACGAGCGAGGGTTTTATTTCTATTTTTCTCTGCCCATAGACTGGCATAGTAAACATGGGTTATTATACCTTCCCAGGTCCAGAAAATGTAGGGAGAACTTTGTAATGGATATAAACTAATATATCTGATATAAAGAATGACAAATTATGACATTGTACTACCTGCAAATCATATAGGGATTACCTAGAATGATATATATATATATATATATATTGATATGATTTTAATATGGCACAATAATTTGTAACAACAGTTCATAATATGGAACACAAATACAGTCAAAATAAAAAGATAAAGTGATCTTCAAAACTATCATAGAAAGTCTTGATTCACTTGTTCCGCTGACAAATTATATACTGTATATGTACCACAATGGATGATAGACAATAAAACTTCAAATAAACATCATAAAAATGGTCAAAATACATGGCTTATCAAACTGTAGTGAGCTCCAGTTTGGGCAATAGTGTAGCAAGGGGGAACACTCTATCTTGCAGGGTTACTTTCTTACTGTGCAAAGGTCGCAAAGGTCAAATATCCATCTTCCTGCTGATCTTTTATCCAAATATTTTACCACAAAACAACCACATTTGGCCAATAAACTTGGGGGTTTGGACAGCCTGTGGTGACAATATGCCTGATAGTTATCGTTGCCTATGGTCTTTTGTTGAATACGCACACATACACAGTTGTATTTAGCTCCTACTTGATATTTGAAACATAACTAATTTATGTGTGACAGTTTCCTATTTTTGTGTTCAGGTTTCCAACTGCGTGAAAATTTAAAAACCAAAATCTAAATAAAATTGTCCAATGCGGGGCATTTTTTACGGTGATTCTTGAGAACCAAAACCCTTCTTCTTCTTTTTTTTTGACTAATACAAATTTTATATAATTTCCTGGATATAAAATAATAAATATGAATCAAACATCCTGCCTGGGACGCTTCTGTCAATTAATATTGATATTATTTCGAATTTTCAGGTATAATATAAATAATTTGTGACATTTTAAAATTCTAAAAATAGTAAAGAAAAAATGTCCCACTTGATTATTGCATTACTGTATACACCCGTCAGTAAGCCCAGGGGGCACATGCACGTTTTTGTCCAAAAAGTGGGTACTGGGCTTACTCACGGGGATCCCCCCGTGCAAAATCTCAGTTAGCCTTGAGATGCTGGTTTACCATCGTATTTTATACTGATACCAAGAGTAGTTGCGTTATATAAAGAGAATGATGCGTTTTATTAAGATAAAATCATATAATAATAACAAGATACAGATGTCGACAGGTAAAACAAAAAATACAATTTATACGTTGTAAACATGCGTATGGAACGGTTAATAGCGCACATAAATAGCACAAAGTTCAAACAACAAAGTTCAGAAGACGACAAGTCCATTGTCGTCGAAACCATCGAACTCCAGGTCGTCGTCAGAATCTTCCTCGAAGTAGAAAAAATTTATGAATTTCGCGGTAATCGACAAAACGTATTATGTACGTTCTGCAACAAGAACAATAACTCTATAAATTCGAGGTGGATTAATATTCGAATGGAAAAACTCATTATCTGATACTATTTTAAATGTAATGGTTCAAAAATGATTTAATATAAATATTAGCTGCTCTGATATATATATTGCCTCATGTTAAAATGAAATAATCCAAGATTAATTAACGGCAATTGAGCCACAAAGATTGTAAACGAATTAACACCAGAGAACGTGGCAACTTTTAAAAGTATATCATAGAAAGCAGGACTGCTCGTGGAAATTATTGGGCTCAATTTATATTTTCTTGGGATCAATTTGAAAACACAATAGTGTTGTGTAATGAGTTCACACCCAAATTTAGTTGGAGTAACGCTAATTAAATGCTAATTAATCAAGCCTACCTCCGGGGACACAAAGTAACGATGTCAGTGTCACGGCTTGCAAATTCGTCGAGGGTCATAAGTTGTGCCATGTGGACGGTAATTGTCTAGAACAAGCTGTCTGCGTACATCGTCGTCATTTTCTATGCTTCCTATCAACGTTGAATTGTCTAGCGGTTTTTGAACAGTCTCTACCATTAGCACGATGCCACTCGGCAACTTTCATTTTAACTTCCAATGAGAATCTAGCACAAAGTTTAGACATGTTGAAAGCAGAATGTTTCAAATTGTTATATGATTGATAACCTGGTGTATCACACTATATATGTCAGTTCTTGTAAAAACACAGTCATTACATAGCATCCCATTGGATTCACTTACATCTCATTGGGTTCACTCCGCGAGAGGCGTGAAAAACGGGTGCGGCACCCTTTGATGTTATTTGTTTGATACTCCTTTGATATATCCAACAACTAAGATGGGAATATTATGGGAATAATCTGTCTAACATATAGGCCTAAGATTTATAATATATAAATAATAAATAATAACAAAAGCAACATATATTTTAAATTTTGTTTTATTTTCATAACACAGTACGTACAAATAAAACGAGTATCTGTCATTTGTGATCGTCGTTCATCTATTCAATGCACTGTACTGGAGATTCTTCTCGGCCACAGAATAGCAGGACATGATTGTACTTACCTCCCAAATGCTGAAAATTGGGGGTGGGCTTATCCACGAGGACCCCCCCATGTTTGTTTGAGGGCAAAAAACCCAGACTGGGCTTACTCACGAGGATGGGCTTACTGACGGGTGTATAAACAATCAATATAAAATCAATATAAAATCAAATTAATCAATATAAATTCGTAGAAGTGGTTTCGGACAGGGGTCTTCGACTCATTATCTATTATTTTATATCACAGAAACTATATAAAACGTGTTTAGGAAGAGATAGATCACCTTTAATAGCGTGGTATAGTATGAGAGGTGATTATATCAAAAGTTCTTATTTAGAGCACAAAACAAATTGATATGGGTGAATTCAGGAAAAAAAGAAAAAGTGCAATTAGGTGTGAAAATAAAGGCAAAGGAGGCTTAGGAATATTTAACCCTTTCAGTGCCAGGTCCGATTTTTGTATCAACCCATATACCCTGTGCCAATGCATTCTCTTATATATGCGAGTCGACCATAGGTCTCCTCGCATATATAAGAGAATGCATTGGCCTAACACAAAAAAATAAATTAAAAAATTCATTTTTTTTATTTTTTTTAGGGCACTACAGACCATAAATTAGGGCCGATGAGATCGGCCCCTGGCACTAAAAGGGTTAAAGTAACATAGGATTTGTGCTCCAAAATACATCTCATAATATTTTCTTTTAAATTTTTCAAAATAGGTTGATAAATACTTGAAATACCTTTCAACAAACATTATGTTCCAGAAAGATGCATTGACGTCATAAAAAATACGACTTCAAACACAGGGTGCGAGTCCTGAATAGTTGGTATGCCATTTGCATTCAACGAATTTCCCAAATCGGAAGCAAAATAATACACAACTGTCCGGAAAAACAAGGCGATTATATTAATGTTCATTTTAAACTGACATTAACTGCTTACCCATAACGTTCTCCTCAATTCAGCATCGGGAAGTTCTGTGGCAAGTTTCAAACTTTCATAAGAGATTTTATCACGAGACCGCTGATTCCAGGCAAATAACACCGCCATTTGAAAGGTTGTGACCTCCAAGTCGAAACGCCCCACATCATTAGAGAATGTAACCTTTAATATTGTATAAAACATCATGATTACTACATCATAGCAGATCTGATGAAATTCAATGCCATTTCGCAACACAATTTTAAATATTTTCAAAACTCACTATTCTGAAATTCAATGCATTCAATGCCCTTTCTATACCATTTTCCAACTATTTTCAATATCTTCCATTACACTTTTTTTTTAAATCCATGAGATTTACCTCTTTGTTAAAACTATCAGTGTTTATAGCATTAACCCCTTCACTGCTATATGACGTTATGACGCCATGTGCTAGGCTGTTAACATTATTGCTATTTCCAATGGAAAAATATAAAGGGAATATTACAAGAACCATAAAACTGACTCAGCTGAAAGAATCGTGGAACATCATACACTGTTTGAAACTTCATAATACAGTTATTCCGCTGCACCAATCACTGAGTTCCAGTTATGAATAAAGGCCTATTGCTAGTGTGGAGATAGTAGGTCCATAAGTACTATGGACCATATAACACACATCATGCACTTTTACGTCCGTAATAGTTACGGACATCATAGCATCGAGGAGGTTAACCCTCCTGAAATTTTGAGAATACCCTGTGCCAATGTGGATGACTCGCATTTATAATATAATGCACCAGCACATGATCTTTAATGCTGCACACCAGTGCAGCTCCTATCATGAAATGGTTAAGAATTATGAAGACACTTGATCAGGGTTCAAGGCCAATGGCCAGATTTTGTCGAAAATGGTTTTTGGCCAAAAAGTTTCACGCCAATGCCAGAAATTACCTCTCAGAAAATCAGCAGATGTCACTAAATCCCTTACACTCATTAATAGTTAACCAGCGCCTGTTCTTCATCCTTGCATGTTTGGATAACTGTTGACCAGAAGTCACTTATGTCTACTAGACCAAGTCTTTTCGTTTCACAACAGCTTTGGATATCGGTTGTGTAGTTGCTGTTTTGGGCCGAGTCCCGCCCCGTTACTACCGTCCTGTCCCGTTATGTTTACACATGAAGCCTGGGCATTCACATGAACACCTGAATGTGATTAATCATCTGACATGTCTGTGATTAATCGGTCTTCAAAATGATATATCATTTACCATGATAGAAAGGGTAAAGTGATGATATGATCATTTAATATATTGTTTACATACATTTTCAGATATTGCAACAAGTCGTAATTCTCTGAAATGAAAGTGCCAATAAAAGTAAAGTTGAGCTAAAAAGGCTCTGTTTACTTTACTTATAAATCTCGTTGATTTGACATTATACGGACATTTAAGATACGCGTTTTTTATATCATCATGCTTGGGAAAGGCTGCTCTCTATGTTTATACATGCAAAGCATGTATTTGACCTAATATGAAGACATACAAGCAAGATAACTCCCGCCCACAATTATGGATGTAAAGTCCATTATAGAAGATTAACGGGATGGGACTCAGTCCAAAACAGCATCAACTCAACCGATCGATATCCCAAGCTGTCGTGGACCGATAAGACTTGGTCTATTTTTTGGCCATCGTGAACCCTGGACTTGACTACTGTTTGTGTTCAGTACTAAGATGTAGGTCTAAATATCATTGATATTTAACCGTAAACCCATTGATTCATTTTAGAGTCTGTTGGTTATCTGCCAGTCTCCTTGAAAAGCCAATGAAAATCCTAACATGATTTAAAATTAGCTTCTGTATTGATGGGATTCCCTCCATTTCATTGGAGAGTGGAGCAGAGTACGCACGATTTCATTGGAGAGTGGAGCAGAGTATGCACGATTTCATTGGAGAGTGGAGCAGAGTACGCACGATTTCATTGGAGAGTGGAGCAGAGTATGCACGATTTCATTGGAGAGTGGAGCAGAGTACGCACGATTTCATTGGAGAGTGGAGCAGAGTACGCACGATTTCATTGGAGAGTGGAGCAGAGTACGCACGATTTCATTGGAGAGTGGAGCAGAGTACGCACGATTTCATTGGAGAGTGGAGCAGAGTATGCACGATTTCATTGGAGAGTGGAGCAGAGTATGCACGATTTCATTGGAGAGTGGAGCAGAGTACGCACGATTTCATTGGAGAGTGGAGCAGAGTACGCACGATTTCATTGGAGAGTGGAGCAGAGTATGCACGATTTCATTGGAGAGTGGAGCAGAGTACGCACGATTTCATTGGAGAGTGGAGCAGAGTACGCGCGATTTCATTGGAGAGTGGAGCAGAGTACGCACGATTTCATTGGAGAGTGGAGCAGAGTACGCACGATTTCATTGGAGAGTGGAGCAGAGTATGCACGATTTCATTGGAGAGTGGAGCAGAGTACGCACGATTTCATTGGAGAGTGGAGCAGAGTACGCACGATTTCATTGGAGAGTGGAGCAGAGTATGCACGATTTCATTGGAGAGTGGAGCAGAGTACGCACGATTTCATTGGAGAGTGGAGCAGAGTACGCACGATTTCATTGGAGAGTGGAGCAGAGTACGCACGATTTCATTGGAGAGTGGAGCAGAGTACGCACGATTTCATTGGAGAGTGGAGCAGAGTACGCACGATTTCATTGGAGAGTGGAGCAGAGTATGCACGATTTCATTGGAGAGTGGAGCAGAGTACGCACGATTTCATTGGAGAGTGGAGCAGAGTACGCACGATTTCATTGGAGAGTGGAGCAGAGTACGCACGATTTCATTGGAGAGTGGAGCAGAGTATGCACGATTTCATTGGAGAGTGGAGCAGAGTACGCACGATTTCATTGGAGAGTGGAGCAGAGTACGCACGATTTCATTGGAGAGTGGAGCAGAGTATGCACGATTTCATTGGAGAGTGGAGCAGAGTACGCACGATTTCATTGGAGAGTGGAGCAGAGTACGCGCGATTTCATTGGAGAGTGGAGCAGAGTATGCACGATTTCATTGGAGAGTGGAGCAGAGTACGCACGATTTCATTGGAGAGTGGAGCAGAGTATGCACGATTTCATTGGAGAGTGGAGCAGAGTACGCACGATTTCATTGGAGAGTGGAGCAGAGTACGCACGATTTCATTGGAGAGTGGAGCAGAGTACGCACGATTTCATTGGAGAGTGGAGCAGAGTACGCACGATTTCATTGGAGAGTGGAGCAGAGTACGCACGATTTCATTGGAGAGTGGAGCAGAGTATGCACGATTTCATTGGAGAGTGGAGCAGAGTACGCACGATTTCATTGGAGAGTGGAGCAGAGTACGCACGATTTCATTGGAGAGTGGAGCAGAGTATGCACGATTTCATTGGAGAGTGGAGCAGAGTACGCACGATTTCATTGGAGAGTGGAGCAGAGTACGCACGATTTCATTGGAGAGTGGAGCAGAGTATGCACGATTTCATTGGAGAGTGGAGCAGAGTACGCACGATTTCATTGGAGAGTGGCACAGAGTACGCACGATTTCATTGGTTAATGGCATAACAGAACACTTCACAGATCAGAGGTCAATGACATGTTGACAATTTTCCCATGCATTGTCAAACATAACTAATGTTGGAAAACTGAATACAGGCAATTTATCCATAATTCATTATATTCATCTAAATATGGAGTTCTTATCAGTCAATGATATTCATGACTGATTATTCTTTCACATCTTATTGTATTTATAACTTTCTAAATACTATGATTCTCAGACATTTTTCTGTGCCAGGAATGCACTCTATATTTGGAAACGGTTTATTACATCATGTCGGGAATGGCGCATCGTCGTAGAAATTAAATATAATCGACATACATCCGTTAGAATTTTCATCGGCTTTTCAAAAAGACTGGTTATCTGCCTGCTGGAATTACAAAAATACTTACTATTCCGTTTGACATGAGGTGATGCCATTGCAGTTTTCGACCACTGTGTTTGACTTTGTAGAATTCTTCAACCTGAGGTATATAATCTTCCAACTCCATTGGGAGAGTCACTGTTAACCGGTCACTCGACCGCGCCCATGCACCAGCATTCAGAATCTTTATATTTATGGAATCTGGAGATAATAAATTAATTGAATATTGTATCATAAACGTATGCTTGTTGCCTTGATTAAACTTATTAAGCCACTGCTCTGGGGAACAAGATAGGAAACATCACTGTAAGCAATACCACGCCTTGAAATAGTGTGCCTATCATTTGCAGAATGAGGTCCCCAGAGTGTGTATTTTATGACGCTACCCCACACAGCAGACTAGCATCACTAAATTCCCCCTCTGGAGACCTCATTCTGCTTAAGCCTCATCATAGTAGCTATAGTCTCAAATTAACATTGTTTTTAGTTACTTTTTCCCTTCTGTTTAGTTTCTATATCCCATAATTTGCAGAATATAAAATGGATAATCAATGTGACTAACGGGTGAACATCAATAACTTCAACTGGGGAACTTCATTAAGATCCTAGGTCTCCCATAGCAGTTCAGGCTCCGGAGAATGAGGTTCGCAGTGGGTGTATATGGTGACAGTAGCCCGCTGAAACCATAAATTTACGTGCACAAGACATAAGCAAAATAATTCACGGATAGTGGAGTTTGACAACGCGTGGCACACATGATCGTGTAAAAGAAATATGATGGTATGTCGCAAACTCAAGTCACTCACTGACTAGTGACTATACAATGACTTAAATGAGTATATGGGACTAGTATGCATATAATATAACATTTATTTGATACATTTGCTTGAAAACTGTCCATAAATTACTCGACAACAACAATTGGTATTTTCGCATTCTGGCTAATTGGCCATCCTTAACATTATTACGAACTCAAGAGACTTTCAAATAATGGAAATCTGGTTACCTTATTCTACAACTCAGAGACTATAGAAACCAAAAACAATGTTTAAATACAGTATCCCTTTAAGATATGGTTTTGATGTATATGCAAGCCTTGAAATAGTGTGTCTGTCATTTGCAGAATGAGATCCCCAGAGGGTGAATTTAGTGACGCTACCCCGCATAGTGGGCTAGCATAACCAAATTCACCCTCTGGGAACCTCATTCTGCTGAGGTGTAAGAAGATTGAGGTCCCCAGAGGGTGAGTTTGGTGATGCTAGCCCGCTATGCGGGATAGCATCACTAAATTCACCCTCTGGGGACCTCATTCTGCAAATGACAGACACCCTATTTCAAGGCTTGTTCTATACTAAATACTCATTGATTAGTTGTTATCCTTGGAAATGTTACGATCGATAATAAGCTCAACAAGCAAAAATTTCTCACCAATGAATATTAATCCTTCAACACTTGTATTATACTTTCGTCTCATTGGCATCCGCTAATTTATCCTAAACACACCCCCCCCCACTAATGAATAATAGACAACTCGAATCTATACCTTTATAACTGAATGGGACAAACCATTTAGTATAGAAAGGGTTAACACGCTAATGGGTATGTTACCTGCTATTCCTTCGTTGTTGTTTCTGTGAGCTTCTTTGAAGCCTGAGTTCAGATCTTCACTAACTTTGATATCTTGAAACATTCTGGCAAGTTTATTTACATAATCAGCAGGCATACCAACTTCCTGAAAAAAAAGTTATATTTTCACAATCAGCAGGTGTATATCTATATGGAAATATTCATATGTATAATATAAACATTCATTTTGGTGATGACGATAGTAATATTTTTGAATCATATAACAAGGAATTGTACTTTGTTCTTTGCACAAATTTCATCTCGGCTGTTATGGTGCAAAAGAAACAGATGATATATGTCTAATTTAGTTTTAAGGTTTGAAATAAGTATAATTATATCATCTGGGTCAGTTAAATTCTTCTGGATATAGAGACTCCCACTGTGTGGGCCAGCCAACATTACATTGGGGTGGGGAGGCATAATCAGCTATACCAACTTTTTGGAAAAAAGTAATATATTCCTTTACATATTTTAATAATAGTTTAATAACAATATGAGTTATGAACCACGATTGCGTCTTAAACAATGGAAGAATATTGGTATTTAACAATCATTAAAACATTTGAAAATAATCCCAATTGGATCACTACAATTGTGTTTTTTGTCGCAATTGGACAAGTGCCCCTTTCTCAATTAGAATAGAATTATCTCTCGTCAATTAACATCAACATTAACTTACTCTCAACCATTCAACCATATTTTCTTCTTTCTCATTATCTGCCGACGTGTCTAGGATAAGCCGCCTCGTCAGATGAGCTTTATGGTACCTCATGAACACATCTTTATTCAATACATATTTTAAAACAAGTAACTGAAAAAGAAGTTGAACATGTAATCACAATTAGCAACAAGTTAGAAAGCTTCAAATTAGGTCATTAAATTAAAATATCTGTGTTCTCAGGCAATGAGATCTCAATTTTTAGATGAGTGAGGGAGGCTGTTATTTTTATGTTTTCTGAAAAGCTGTTTTTCAATTCCAAAATTTCTAAAAGAAATTATTGAACAAATATTTGATGAGAGAGAAATTTTCAGTGATGAGCGAGGTGGCTGAAATAAAACATATCACATCACATAACTTTTAGAATAAAACATACCACATCGTGTAAGGTTTAGATAATAGAATGAAACATACCACATCACGTAACTTTTTCTCGACTTCCTCGGAAGTGAGTTTTTTGCTGAGGGGGGTCTTCCTCAGAAGCATATCACAGTAGTTGGCTAGAAGTTCAGGACATTTAGACTCCGGCTGAGTTTTTGCACCAATCCTGAAAGGAAATACATGAAAGACGAGATTTTATATTATAATTCTTGGCATGTGTAATCATGATGTGATTACACCGGTGCAGTCTTTCTCCAACCATTATCAATGCCTGTCAAACCACAGCATGTTGCTTAAAAGATTACTGTGGTAGGCCACCTGTAACTGAAGTTTGATTGAACATTACAATATGGATTATGCAGTCTGAATCGTTAATCTTCTTTCGTGTGATGTCACATGAGGGACTACTTGGGACACACAGTGTCAAACTTGAAAGGCTGTCACAATTGGCTTTTATCTACTGATTGTTTATACAACGAGAGGCCGATCACGATCGGCAGATGTTTAACCCATCCCTTGGCGATAGTAAATTGTTATAATCAGAATCATAATCTTTTAATGTTGAATTATAGAGTATACTGTTATGATCTAAAGTAGTATATGACAAATGTACATAATAACCAGTAATAACACAAATTATTGGAATGTATGAGTCAATATAGAAGGGTTAATATAACATCTAAACTCTAGAGCCTGTCACCACTATCATAGTGTAAGCAGTTCTATTCATGTTGTTGCAAATTGCCATGTGAGATATCAAAATAATATAATTATTTATTTAATGGAAAAGGTTAAAAGACATGGAATGGGTAAAAGGGGTTAAATCACCTATCTCTGCCCTGTTTGGTCCAATGTAGTCCCATCATCCAAGGACTTAGAGACCTCCATTGGTCTAGTTAAATAAATTCACATGGCTAAGTTGTGGTTAATAAGATAGCTAAATCAATTTATCCAATAATTCACTAATTTGTGTCTCTTATACAGAGCTAACCTATGAGGGCTATAAATAACTCTCAATAAACCATGTCTTTTTATCTCTCTCACAGAGAAGCTGTGAGGCTGAGGTATTCATTAATTATAAGTTACTTGGGTTATAATTGGATAATTCTTAGTTGAATGAAAGTGTCAATGACACTGTAGCTCAACTTGGAAAGGGAATAATTTAATGTATTACAGTCAATTGAGCGATTAGGAATGTGGAAAGTTGAATGTCTAATACTAGTTTATAGACATGAAGAGAAAAGTAAAATCCAAGATGGCTGCTGGCGGCCATATTTTCCGCCGATTGACCCAAAAATGAGTCGTTCCCATCTACATGTCATTGTTAACATCCATGACGATCAGACTAAAGGTACGCCCTGTAGCCCGTGCTAAAGGATTTAGTCATACAAAGAGTAAAATCCAAGATGGCTGCTGGCGACCATGTTTTTAGGCCGAATGAACCCAAAATTACTCGTTCCCATCTACATGTCAATATTAACATCCATGACAAATTTCATGATGATCAGACGAACAATGCGACCTGTGGCCCGTGCTAATGGATTGAATTTTGAAATCCAAGATGGCCGCTGGCGGCCATGTTTTTTGTCCGAATTACCCCAAAATGACTCGTTCCCATCTACATTCCAATTTCAACAGCCATGGCAAATTTCATGATGATCAGACTAAAGGTACGACCTGTAGCCCGTGCTAAAGGATTTAGTCATACAAAGAGTAAAATCCAAGATGGCTGCTGGCGGCCATGTTTTTTGCCCGAATGACCCCAAAATGACTCGTTCCCATCTACATGTCAATATTAACATCCGTGACAAAATTCATGATGATCAGACGAACAATGCGACCTGTGGCCCATGCTAATGGATTGAATTTTGAAAACAAAGATGGCCACTGGCGGCCATGTTTTTTGTCCGAATGACCCCAAAAATGACTCGTTCCCATCTACATTCCAATTTCAACAGCCATGACAAATTTCATGATGAACAGACTAAAGGTACGACCTGTAGCCCGTGCTAAAGGATTTAGTCATACAAAGAGTAAAATCCAAGATGGCTGCTGGCGGCCATGTTTTTGCCCGAATAACCCAAAAATGACTCGTTCCCATCTACATGTCATTGTTAACATCCATGACAAATTTTATGATGATCTGACCAAAGGTACGACCTGTAGCCCGTGCTAAAGGATTTAGTCATGCAAAGAGTAAAATCCAAGACGGCTGCTGGCGGCCATGTTTTTTGGCCGAATGACCCCAAAATGACTCGTTCCAATCTACATGTCATTGTTAACATCCATGACAAATTTTATGATGATAAGACTAAAGGTACGACCTGTAGCCCGTGCTAAAGGATTTAGTCATACAAAGAGTAAAATCCAAGATGGCTGCTGGCGGCCATGTTTTTGGGCCGAATGACCCCAAAATGACTCGTTCCCATCTACATGTCAATATTAACATCCATGACAAATTTCATGATGATCAGACGAACAATGCGACCTGTGGCCCGTGCTAATGGATTGAATTTTGAAAACAAAGATGGCCACCGGCGGCCATGTTTTTTGTCCGAATGACCCCAAAATGACTCGTTCCCATCTACATTCCAATTTCAACAGCCATGACAAATTTCATGATTATCAGACTAAAGGTACGACCTGTAGCCCGTGCTAAAGGATTTAGTCATACAAAGAGTAAAATCCAAGATGGTTACTGGCGGCCATGTTTTTTTACCCGAATAACCCAAAAATGACTCGTTCCCATCTACATGTCATTGTTAACATCCATGACAAATTTTATGATGATCTGACTAAAGGTACGACCTGTAGCCCGTGCTAAAGGATTTATTCATACAAAGAGTAAAATCCAAGATGGTTACTGGCGGCCATGTTTTTTGGCCGAATGACCCCAAAATTACTCGTTCCCATCTACATGTCAATATTAACATCCATGACAAATTTCATGACGATCAGACGAACAGTACGGCCTGTAGCCCGTGCTAATGGATTGAATTTTGAAATCTAAGATGGCCGCTGGCGGCCATGTTTTTTTTCCAAATGACCCCAAAATGAATCATTCCGGTACAAATGTTGATGTCAACAGCTATGACAAATTTCATAATGATCCGATCAAAGGTACGACCTGTAGCCTCTATTGTTGACGCCTTACGCACACACACACGCACACACGGACGACAAAGCCATGGCAATAGCTCAAACTTTACAAAGTAAAGTTGAGCTAACAATAAATAGATTAAAAAAAACAAATGCGACAGCCTTTCAAGTTTGACAATGCATGTCGCTAGCAGTCCCTCATATGACGTCGAATGAAGGAAGATTTAACGATTCAGACTGCATAATCCATAAAGGAATATTCAATCGCATGAATCGGCATAACTTCGGCAACATGCTCAGTTGATTAGCAGGATCGATCATGCAGGGTTTCCGCTACGGCGGCAGGGGATCCCTTTTTGGGCCCCATTCCCCCAGCCAATTTTCCCTTCTGTCATACCACAGGACATATTCCATATGTATACAGGTATAAAGATGTTTACTTCTCAATTTCGTTGGGACAATACTAAGAAATTTAAATAGTTGACAATTTTATTTGATTTCTAGCGGGAATACACACTCGGACTGATCTAACACGAACTGAGGAAGTGATCGAAACCGACATCGCTAGAACACAAGATTTGGAGTCCGCTGGTTACGTTGCTGCGGTTAGGTTACGAAAAATGACCGCTGATAATTTAATCATGTTATATTCCGGTACGTTATGCATCCGAACTTTCTGCCGAGTCTTGAATAGTGGTCGTTTAACTTAAACGGGCGTGTTTCCGTATACAGCAATTAATTTTTATCTAATAAATTTTCTATGTTTTAAAGTTATTGCGGTTGATAGCATAGTAAATCTACTCTTGTTTTCTTCTATTGGCCGATACAACACAAGTAGGTCCACCAGTGTTTCCACGACATTGAAAACATTGACTGCATTTTCCCCTCGGCGGATACAGGACCCGTTCCCCAAAACCTAGCGGAAAGCCTGGTAGTGTTGAAACGATTAGTGAATTCCAGAGTCGACTAGTCGAGACCCAAAAGTCGCGTTGCGTCGACTAGTCGGTACCCGATATCAAAACAAAACAAAACAAAAAATTCATCATACATGGCGTACACTGATGACTGATGCAATGACGGTCTATTGAGTAGCGCATTTCCCTGCATAGACACCAATTTATTTGGGAAATAATACAGTAAACATCTTGATATTTATCCAACACACTGAATGTAATTATATAATTAGACATGTGGTGGATAATGATTAGAAACTCGATCATTTATACAGGTTTTAAATTTAATATCAGCGTTCGAGATTTCGTTTAGTCACGTGATCACCAATAAACCGGTGCCGAGCGGTGTCACTATAAAATGTTAACGTTCCGACTAAATACGCCCTATAGAATAGGCTATGTTGTAGAATACGATAGCCAGTTCTTAATGTCAGTATCATTTATATACGGTAGCAACAATGAAGTCACCTTAAGCGACCTTCAATTGATCAATTGAAATATACACAGTGTCTAGATCAAAGCGGTCTCCGACAAACGATAAAGCCCCGTCAATCATTGCCAGCATGTCGCAGTGATGTCTTTGACCTCAAACGACGAGTGAGACATTGTGTTGTCAATTTCATTCTTTCAAGTAATAGTCGGGTCACCGTGTGTGTCTATACTAGTAACACTGTCAATTCCGGGTGCCAACAAACGTTATACTTACCGTAACTTACGCGCAGTTAACACCGTTTATGTCGGAATCGATCTTGAAAACGTTATACATGGAACTAATACACTATGTTCCGACTAGTCGACGGCAAAATTCAGAGTCGACGTTCTGACATTTCAGTGTCGTCTACGACTAGTCGATTAATCGTTTCAACCCTAAAGCCTGGATAATGACTGAGACATTACAACGGTGTAATCCTTTAATATGTGTAAAAGATTACACTTGGAATTTGTAACCTGTAGATTGAAGCTACGTACAAGTGTAATCTTTCACTCTTTCAGATAGACTCAGTTATACTTCACACATAACCTGGGCAAGATTCTTACGGTTAACAAAGGAAAATAATCACTAAATTGATAACGATAACACCATAATAGTTTTGATAAAGTACTAATTCAGAGAAATCAAACAGAACAAAACTGACGTCCATTTGTTTGTGAAATGACTATAGGTGAGATGAAATGACAAAAATATAATGTGATTAAATACTTAAGTTGATACGTACCCTTTATTTTTAACAGGCAGTTCCAGTTTGAAGACAGACGTGTCATTTACAACAGTTTTGTATGCCTGAAAATATATATAAAGAAGGCATTTAATGAAACAACAGTTTATATTTGGTCATAAATCCATTATGTTAACTATACTGGAGCTCATTCAATTAACTATATAAATAATCAGTGACAAGCAAACATCGAAAAATGCCAATAATGGACAAACTAATTAATTGCTGCAGCCCTAATCAAGCTGAAAATTGCATTCATTTCACATTTGTGTACGAAACTAGAGCTAACAACAAGTAAGATGCACAAACCTTATCCCTGGAGGTGAGAAATCGTGGATCATCATTAAAAGCTTCCTTCACTAACAAACTAAATCTGTTAAAAAGTTCCAGTAGCTTTTCTACGTAGTGTTCTGAGTCCTGCAATAAGAAATGATAAAATCATGACTAGATTTTTATATTTTTCAAACAAGAGCATCTCTTGGGTGTGGCAAAATATGCCTGTGGTAAATTCAATAAAGGGCTATAACTCTAATGAAAATTGGCGGGCGGAACCCAAATTCGAACTTGACATTTATGTGGACTTAAAAACTCACATACCATACTTCATTCCATTCAGGTCAAACTTACTAAAATTCTCATCCGGAAATGAAAATTGAGTGCAAATTCCAACTAAAAGGGACGTAACTCTGGTAAAACTTGGCGGGCGGAACCCAAATTCGAACTTGGCCCCTGGTTTACTATAGTAATCTTACCGTCGTAATGACGTCAGCAGACAACATCATGTCAGCCAGACCCTGGTTGACTATAGTAATCTTACCGTGGTAATGATGTCAGCAGACGACATCATGTCAGGCAGACTAAGGATTACAATAGTAATCTTACCGTGGTAATGATGTCAGCAGACGACATCATGTCAGACAGACCCTGGTTGACTATAGTAATCTTACCATGGTAATGATGTCAGCAGACGACATCATGTCAGGCAGACTAAGGATTACAATAGTAATCTTACCGTGGTAATGATGTCAGCAGACGACATCAACTCAGCCAGACCATGGTTGACTATAGTAATCTTACCATGGTAATGATGTCAGCAGACGACATAGTGTCAGCCAGATACTGGTTTATGATAGTAATCTTACCGTGGTAATGACATCATGTCAGCCAGACCCTGGTTTACTATAGTAATCTTACCATGGTAATGGTGTCAGAGGACGACATCATGTCAGCCAGACCCTGGTTGACCATTGTAATCTTACCGTGGTAATGACATCAGTAGACGACATCAACTCAGCCAGACCATGGTTGACTATAGTAATCTTACCATGGTAATGATGTCAGAGACGACATCATGTCAGCCAGATACTGGTTTATGATAGTAATCTTACCGTGGTAATGACATCAGCAGATGACATCATGTCAGCCAGACCCTGGTTGACTACGTGATTCTCCAGATCACTCAGCATCGGCACAATACCATCAGGGACCTGGTCCATAAGACTGAACATCAGTCGTAACTCTACAAAATTATAAAATCAGAAATGACTGGTCGATAAGACTGAACATCAGTCGTAACTCTACAAAATTATAAAATCAGAAATGACTGGTCGATAAGACTGAACATCAGTCGTAACTCTACAAAATTATAAAATCAGAAATGACTGGTCCATAAGACTGAACATCAGTCGAAGCTCTACAAAATATAATATAAGAAATGACTGGTCCATCAGTCTGAACATGTCGTAACTCTAAGAAATTATAAAATCAGAAATGACTGGTCCATAAGACTGAACATCAGTCGAAGCTCTACAAAATATAATATCAGAAATTACTGGTCCATAAGACTGAACATCAGTCATAACTCTATAAAATTATAAAATCAGAAATCACTGGTCCATAAGACTGAACATCAGTCGAAGCTCAACAAAATTATAAAATCAGAAATGACTGGTCCATAAGACTGAACATCAGTCGAAGCTCTACAAAATATAATATAAGAAATGACTGGTCCATAAGTCTGAACATGTCGTAACTCTAAGAAATTATAAAATCAGAAATGACTGGTCCATAAGACTGAACATCAGTCGAAGCTCAACAAAATTATAAAATCAGAAATTACTGGTCCATAAGACTGAACATCAGTCGAAGCTCAACAAAATTATAAAATCAGAAATTACTGGTCCATAAGACTGAACATCAGTCGTAACTCTACAAAATTATAAAATCAGAAATTACTGGTCCATAAGACTGAACATAAGTTGACGCTCTACAAAATTATAAAATGAATGAAAAATAAGAGAACTTATAATAATAAAAAATATGTAGAATGCATGAGAGAATTCAAAGTAATAAGATTATTGCCAGCATGGCATAGACAATAGTTATTTGTTCTGAGTAATGTATTGTTTTTCTGCTCGAGTGAGATGTGGAGGATTATTTTTACGAGGTGCTAGCTGAGTGAAAATTATCCTCGAATCTCGTGAGAGGAGAAAACCTGTAAGCTACTCAGAAGAGTTGACTTCGTGTTTGTTATATTTTCTACACCAGTTTGTTACGATCTCGACCACAATGAAACACATAGTTAGACCTAATACATTCTTAAAGCTACATCACCAGCCATTTCTGTTAAAATAATGTGCAAGGATACCGAATGATGCAAAAATTGACATATGATTTAAATTTTGACATATAAAGTTCATGAAAATATAATAAATAATAACCCATCTTGGAAAGATATCATCAGTCACAAACCATGTTTGGTGGCAATAAAACTCTGGTAAAATTCATGCAACAAATCTCCCGTCTGAAGCCTATTTATAATTTTGGGTCCTTTCAATCAAATATCAAGTAAAGTGGTGATTAACCCTTTCTATACTAAATTAATTCTCCCACTCAATTTATAAAAGTATACACTGGAATGATCAATTATTCATTTGAAGGGATGTTAAGGTGATAAAAGCAGACGACAGATAAATAAAAGTGCAGAAGGAGAAGGAGCACTAATTATTGAGGGAAATGTTTAGATAATAAGTTCAACAAACGACCTATTGAAAGGAAAAATGCATTGAGAACTGAACATGGGTGTGATTCAATTTGATTTAAAAAATTAAACAAACTTACTTTTGGTTTCATTCTGCCGAATCATATGAGCACAATCGTTCAATATCGTGTCTTTGAAAGCAGTAACTAAAACACTAACACAGCATTCCTTAAGCTGGAAGAGAAAATACATCACATAGAACCATCTTGTCATCAGATCCAAATGAAAGTTGAGGGGAAAATAGTACGATGAAGAGTGCTTTTCACTGGCTTGCAGGGTCATGGTAAATAATGTTAGGCCAATGCATTCTCTTATATATGTGAGGGGCTCTTCTATAATCCAATAAGTACTATGCATCATAAGAGCCCAATCTTATAACCAGTAAGATTTGTGATCAATAAATATACTTTAACCCTTTACCCAACAAAACGGCCAAAAACGCCCAAATAAAGCTTCAACAGCCTAAAATATCTTCGGTCTGTCTCAATAAAACCATACAAATATGGATATCATTGGAACCGGTTCATTGACCACATTGTGATGGTTACAGTTATGCCATGTGCCAATGCATTTTCTTATATATGCGAGTCGACCATAGGTCGCCTCGCATATATAAGAGAATGCATTGGCCTAAAAAAAATCTTTTTTTAACACTTTACCATTTTTTCTTACCGGTACATTCTTTAACAATTTTTAATTTTTTCTTACATTTTTTATAATATTTTTCTACATTCTTTGACAATTTTATCATTTTTAATATGTGTTAAGCCAATGCATTCTCTTATATATGCGAGGCGACCTATGGTCGACTCGCATATATAAGAGAATGCATTGGCACAGGGCCGTTCTGTTGGGTAAAGGGTTAAACATACTGTTGGGACCTATGCATACTGATGCATACTGACCTATGCATCCCTGGGACAAAAGTAGGGAGAAGTGGCACAAATACAAATGAATCCGTATAGAGTTTCTCTCCATTTTTTAATCAAAGTGATAATAACAGGAGCTAGGCTGTCGCCCTAGTGTGGGCATACCTATAGCCTATGGCTGAGATACTCAAGGCAGACGGACCAAACAATCAACATGTTCAGATAAACAAAGATAAATAACTCTAGAAGGGAAAAGTTAAACCTTAACAAAATGATTGAAAACACCATTGAATGTCCTCATAGTAGTGAACATCCATACCAAATTTAATTAAGATCCGACAACCTATGGTTGAGACACCTGCTTGGACCGACAACATTTCCAGAACTCAATAGTCTACTAGCAGGCTGCGAACTCATCTCGACACGCTAACCACTAGACAATGGATTTCCAGATTAAACTTGGATTTATGTGACACTCACAGCTGAAACTGAGTTGCAGCCGTATCCCGTCTCGAGATATCGCTGTGCTCGGGACTCCTCTTCTGACAGTTTGAGATCTGAGTATATCATGTAGTTCTGAACACCGTTCTCCTGTAGGTAAAGTGGCGCCTTCATTCTGTAGAATGATTCTGTTGTGTCAAGGTACGCTTTCTCAAAGTTGTCTCTATAGATTTTCAGTTTGTCCTCACTGTCCGAACTAAGATTCACTAAAAGGGGCAGGATTACATGAAGTAATAAATGATTATAAGAAAGACATATATAATTTAAACAATGTTTACTTTAAGGTACACAATCTGATTTAAAGGTCCCCATATCATCAGATTCCGACAACACATTTCTTGAAATGCCGCTTCTGTTATCAGAATCGATTAATTGACAAAAAATAATGCTAACCACTGTCAACTCTGGTATAAAATTGTCCAAAAAGTTTCATATATCAACATTTTGTTCAACGCAGTTTTGTATCGAGAGAATGTCGGTCGGCATTCATCATATATTTGCCAGGCCGCCAAATATTCCATGTGGTGAAATATACTAGATTTCAAAAATAGATATCTGATAACTCTTGAGCTTTGGGTGGGTTCCTCGACTCGAATTAAATATTTTTTACCCCCGAAGCCAAATAACTAGTAATTAGGAGCATTAATTCGGATTGTGCATTTTTAACCCTTTCATGACAGGAGCTGTGCTGGTGTTGCATTAAAGATACTATGCCAGTGTATTCTTTTAAGTATGCGAGTCTCCCATACAGGGAGCCTCGCATACATAAGAGAATGCACTGGCTTACAAATCAAGATAAATATTATTAGGCCAATGTATTCTCTTATATATGTGAGGCTCCCTATGGGCAACCCGCATATATAAGAGAATGCATTGGCAGGGTTAAACCCTACCTTGACAAGAAAATAAAAGTACAAGTACAAGTACATAAAAAAAATAGATTGACTTTGTTCATTATTATTAATACAGTAATGCTCTAAGTAATCGACTTCTTAACCACAGCAGAATTATGGGTAACTTTTCAGGATTTAGTTGGAAATATGGCTTGTTGCCATTCATCGGAAAGCTCTCGGCGAGATCTTTCCAACGAATGGCAACAAGCCATATTTCCGACTAAATCCTGAAAAGTTACCCATAATTCTGCTGTGGTTAAGAAGTCGATTAATTAGAGCATTACTGTACCTCTCCAATAATGAGATTTTGCATGCAAAAACCATAGTTATGTAAACATGCACAATTACCAATAAATGTTCAATTAGTTCAATAAAATACCAAATAGCAATTCCCAAAAAATCCAAACATGATGCTAAACATTGGAAAAGATCAAAGCATTTAATAATATTCTGAAAATCATAATCATACTAAAATATTTGAACTCATTATGCAATTAGTGATGTTTGTTGACAAATCACTGTAACAGTTTTGTTCACATAACAATGGCTTCAACAGGCGAAATTTCAGATTATATATTTTTTGCACATTTACCCACTGCATGTGCTTTGAGTCCCTTCAATAGATATATTTTCGCAAAAAACAAAACAAAACATTCCAATTATGACTGCTCCCCTTTGTTAGATGTTCTAACTGTGGACTGAACAAATTCTATGGGTACTTTGCCAATTTTAACGAAATGTTTCTAGCATATAAAATAACATGTTTGCAACGACAGGTCCCATCTGGAGTCCTGGACTACTGTAAACAGTATCTTGTTTCCTATCCATATATCTCATATACATGTATTATCTTAGAGTCATTTGTATTGTTGTGATGTTCAACTTGATTCTGTATGTTGTTGTAAATGGAGATCTGGAACCTTGAACACATCTTTAATTCAAATAAAACTGAAATATGTTCAAGTTAATTCCAAAAGGTATTTTCAAGATTCAAATACCATTTATTTAACTCGCTCCCTGATTTTTCATCAAATAACAAAACATGGCCACCAATGGGTCTCAAGAGGGTGAATTTAGTTATCCTAGCCCTTTGGGGACCTCATTCTGCAAATGACAGACACACTATTTCAAGGATGAGGGTAAACGACTTTCTTTGACTTATTAAACATCTACCATATGATTCTCGAACGCCGATTACTAATTGTGAATCGAAAGCTTCACCATTCCTCTCGGCATGCACCAATTTCATCGCGCTGGCCTGCAGTCGCTGTTTTATGTTAGAAAATATACTTTGATTCCAACTGTCCAACATCAGCTGAAAAACAAGATGGAAATATACTGTGACAATGTGATTAAATTATTTAACATCAGCTGAATATAAAATTAAACAAATATTGTGATTCCAACTGTCCAACATTAGCAACAAAACAGTATTTATTTGAAGAAATGGACAGACTGAAAGTTACAAAGAAGAAGTAAATTTATTGAAATTAGTTCAACTCCAAGCAGATGGTTTTATTTATCATAGACCTACATTTCTCTTTGTTTATGACTGAGACATAATGGAAATATCACATGAATGATAAATTAGTGCACAATCATAAAGTTTTAGACTTCAACACCTTTAGGTGTTCAATTTCAATTCTGAAATAAATGGATAGAACGATA
This sequence comes from Siphonodentalium dalli, assembly GCA_032622095.1. Lineage (NCBI taxonomy): Eukaryota > Metazoa > Mollusca > Scaphopoda > Gadilida > Siphonodentaliidae > Siphonodentalium > Siphonodentalium dalli. The sequence continues at coordinate 31,235,466 of CP136061.1, forward strand.
CAAGGCTGCTAACCCATTTCCTACCCAATGTAGAAAGTTTGGGTAGGTTCGGTAGGTCATCTGATATTTTTTTTTAAATTCTTAGTTTTCAACCTGAATTCATCTACATGTAGAGATATCCAATAATTTCAGATAAATTGTATTTTTCTGTTCTTCATAGAAACTGATAACTTTTACGGAGTGGCTAAAGAGCGGTATACTGCTTTTTAGCACCAAGGGCTAAAGAACGGTATAGCTAAATAGCGGTATATACCGGTACCACCCTTGAGTGTATGGCAGGTATACTGTTCTTTGGTGTTTGTCACTAAATAGCAGTATACCGTTCTTTAGCGCCAACTAGTGATGAGCCGATAATCGGGAACGACAATCGGAATCGGCCGATTGTGGCCCATCGGATGACAATCGGTACTCGGGTTTGAACATCGGGATTTCCGATTGTCTAAATAATAAATGAGTGCTTGTTTTTCTTTAATAAACTGTTTTAAATATGACGATGTTTTGTTGAATAAATGACCAGTAAACATGGGGAACTGAAAGTGATACCAAACACAAACTTGATATACATACATGCCCTCTGCAATACCCCGGCCGTACCTGGGTCTATGTGTGAACAATATATTAGTGGGGGTCGCCGGGAAGCACGTGACACTTTGAGTTAGAGTGAGGCAGCGAGCATGACGCCGTGATTGCACATAATAATTCATTAATTATTGGCATACCGGAACAGTCGTTTCAGTCGATTGATTTCTTTAGCATTGTGATGTACACAACGTACATGTCATGGGACTCATGTACGCCCATAGGTAACTTTATTGTTCGTCAACATGTAGACATTTTGATTTATGTATGTCAAACTATAAAAAATCAAAATGTATGCATACGCAGTACAACAAAGCTATCTATATAGTACATACAGCGTAACAGGTATAAACACTACTATAGAAACCGAAAGTGCATGTCACGTGACTTTAAATAGTTGAAGACAATGTCATTCCATCCAGTCAGCCTCGTGTGACGTCACGTATATGTCACCACAAATGATTATTATGATGACCACGCCGAAATCGAATCGTGTCTGAAATTGACATGAACATGGTGTAACTTGCAACTAGTTCAGTCGGCTCATTTCCTTTGACTTGATGTCTTTGAATTGGGATCAAAGAAAAATGCTGTTTGATGAATTGTTATCAAAAACGGACCATGGACATGTCGTCATGCACGTGGCTACATCAAACTTTCAAAAAATTTGTTGTGGAATAGCCTAGAATACATGGGTATGTTGCCTGTATTCGATCACTAGTCTGCCCATACCCACCTATCTACTTACCCAAACATATACATATGTATACAGTGTACTGGCATATTACTACGTTTGTTGCTAGCTTCTAATTCTAAGTATTATATAACACATACAACATATTCTGCTATACATTATTGAAATAATCGGAATCGGCACCTGAATCGGCCGATTGTGATCTCAAATAATCGGCAATCGGCGCACGGCTCTATTTGACAATCGGCTCATCACTAGCGCCAACGTTGAAGAACGGTATATCGATCTTTAGCGTTTGTCATTAAAGAGCGGTATACTATTCTTTAGCACCAAACAATAAAGAGCGGTATACGCGGTATACCGCTCTTTAGCGTATCAGGCCCATATAGCTAAAGAGCAATATACCGTTCTTTAGCGTTTGGTACTAAAGAGTGGTATACCGCTATTTAGCACCAAACGCTAAAGAGCGGTATACAGTTCTTTAACGTGTCAGGCCCATATAGCTATAGAGCGGTATACCGCTCTTTAGCATTTGGTACTAAAGAGCGGTATACCGCTCTTTAGCCACGGCCTAACTTTTATGAGATTTGAATAATCATTTAAATTTTGTGAAATTAAAGTTATAATCTATGGCTGAACAATAAAATAATATTTAGTGTCTATCAGGCTATAAAATGTTTCCAGTAGGGAGATTTTTCTTGGGCAGGTAGGGAGTGGGCAAATAAATTAAAGTTTAAATTTGGCCAAATCATGTGTGTGAATGGTTTCAAGTGATGTGAAACACTCCACTGGGGTGTTCCGAATTGAGTAACAAACAACCATGCCAAAATAACTTATTTTCTATAAATTTGATATCCAAATATTCAGAAATAGCATTGATATAAACAATTTACACACAGTGACTATTATTGATATAAACAATTAACACACAGTGACTATTATTGGCACAATCATTGCAGTAATGTTTATGCCGAAAAATGCCACCCGAATAAAGTAGTAAATATTTGCATTTGCGAATAGTTCAACTATTGTGTTCTCTGTATCAAATGGTACAGTCGATGTGGCTGGAATTTTGACAATCTTAGTTTATTGCAATAGTTTTCCAGTAAAATAGTGTTTGGATACTAACTGATTGGTTTTATTCAATGAACTAAGTCCACAATATGTCTTTAACTCTTTCAGTGCCAGGGGCCGATCTCATCGGCCCTAATTTACGGTCTGTAGAGTGCCAGGGCCGATAAAATCTGGCACTTAAAGAGTTAAAGAATATAAGAAACAATTATTAAAATTGTAAAAAATTGTAAAAAATAATGAAAATTTGTTAGACCATTGCATTCTCTTATATATGCGAGGCAACCTATGGTCGACTCGCATATATAAGAGAATGCATTGGCACAGGGTATATGGGTTGATACAAAAATCGGACTTGGCACTGAAAGGGTTAAGTTGTCGCACGAGTTTGCCGTGATGTGATGGTTCAATGGAAACTGAATGTTCGAGTTACACAATGAAGGCATCTGAAATTTAGATGCAGACATACGGACAATCATCAAGGGGCAATAACTGTATTAACCCTTTCTTTACTAAATACTCATTGATGAGTTGTTCCCTTAGGAAATGTTCATACGTCGTTTGTTGAAGTTATTATCTGAACATTTCCATCCGATAAATTCTGATTGTATTATCTGACGTCTGCATAGTTTTCCTGAATACCCCTCCAGAAGAATAGACTATTCCATTATACACTTTTATAACTGAGTGGGTGAGTGGCAGAATCCATTTAGTATAGAAAGGAATAACAGTGATTGATATTTGTTCACTGACCTTTCTCACAATGCTCTCTTCACCCTGGTTCTTCTTCTGTAAGGTGCTGTAGGCTTTGCCAGCCATTGATGTCTCTAGCTGCCCGAATGGTTTCGGCAAGTAGTCGCATTGTGTGAAGAATTTACCCCATTCTGCTATATATGCTTTCAATAGGGCCGAGTCCTCCTGGTCTTGTAACACCCTCTGAAATCATCAATATTGTAACATATATTGACCTATAGGAAATTTATGGTTAACGGTATAGAATACAATACTTGTATTCAAGGTATTATAAATCATTTTCTCTTGATGCTTTGTTCTAAAAATATATATTTCACCTCACCCAGAAATTGCGGTATTAAAGCCAAAATCAAACTTGATCTGTATATTCATGTGCCTAATCCATATACAAATTTGAAAACAATCAGAAAACTAAAACTAAAGTTATTACCCAGAAACCAAAATAATTGGCAAATTCAATGTAAACAGGGACAGGAACTCCAGCAAAAATGTGTGGACAGAACCTATATTCAAACTTGACCTTTATTTTCATGTGGGTAATCCACATATGAAATTTGAATTCAATCAAGATAACTAATACTAACGTTATCATCTGCTGATTTCTGTAGTCACCTAAAAAAGTAATTTCGGGGGACAAAAATAACAAGAGCTAGGCTCTCGCCTAGGGCATACCACCTAGGAGGCATACCTTGAGTAGAATATCAGTGACCAATGACCATGTTCAATCAAATCAAAGGGTTCTTTTCAAGCCCCCCTGATGGCCAATACCCATACCTGGATAAAGTGTGTCTGACATTTGCAAAATGAGGTCCCCAGAGGGCAAATTTAGTGACACTATCCCAAACTAAATCCTAGCGTGTCCATACCTATTTTATCAAGATCAGATTAATCTATGGCTGAAATATCAGTATGGAATAATGAAAAATATAAATTTCCAGATCATTTATGATCATCTGAAAAATAATTAAAATGAAACATTTTAGCAACATCTATAAACATCTATAAAAGACCTCCTGATGACCAACATCCTTATCAAATTGTATTTAGATCCAATAACCTATTGCCGAGATATCTACTCGGATGGACAAGATTCTACATTTCCAGAGGGAAATTAACTCCATAACGGAAAATTCGAGCAACATCATTGGACACTTCTAACAGAACTTGGATTTCTGCTCAGACGGACATATGGACTGACAGATGGATGGATGACTGGATGCATGTAATCGTTCGTGGGGCTATCAAAAGCAAAAATCTTGAGAACCAAACACCTTTTACTCCATTCCACAAAGATATAGTTCCATATTTTGAATAGAAAAATAACTGAGCCCTCCAAAGGAATCCGTGAAATTCATCGACTTGTATTCCATATCATGCCGATATGACATCTGATATGCACACATTTATATTAATAATAATAAATGCAAGTTTTACAGCCAAAATGTGCCAAGATAGTTCACTAAGTAATGACAGGCCTTTGGCATTGCATTAGTGGTCAAAGGTGCACATCGAATAACAGTTCGCTCTTTGCAACGTCATGTATGCTGTAATTGTCATCAGTCCGACGTCCTTCAATTTGTTTTGAAAGACCTGTTTCAATTAAAATGGGTTGTCTGAATATTCCCCCCCCCCCCCCCCGACTAAGAATTAAATGTAAGCCAATGTGTGATTAAAATCATACATTCAATTTAACTTTTGTTTACATTGTTGTCACTAGGAACTAAGGTCCTTTCACGAAAACTGTGTATTAACGGAACTCACGAAAACTGTGTATTAACGGAACTAACGATTCAGATTTTTGTTTATCAATGAGGATGCCCCCAGTTCATATGGATGCATCAAGCTACATATATTCATACTATTTTACCCCAGCTACACCTGGGCGACTAACCAATCAGCACCTCATAAATTGGATTTACCTTCTAGGTACATTGTAGCTCAATGAGTGGAATTAGAATATTAATTTACCGCTTGTGCTTGTTTGATGAACTCTAGAATATCTGTCTGTAATGCTTGATGAACTTTATCTTGACCTTTGTCATCCCACATACATACAGAATGGACAGCCCTGTAACAGAGTATGATACATGTATACTTAATGTCACACCAATTTTACCCTTCCATGACTGAAGCTTCATGAAATTTTGTGAAAACCCTGTGCCAATGCATTCTCTTATATAAGAGAGTCACCCATAGGGAGCTTCGCATATATAAGAGAATGCACTGGCTTACATTGTCAAGGTAAATATTGTTAGGGCAATGTATTCTCTTATGCATGTGAGGCTCCCAATGGGAGACTTGCATACATATATGTGCCCTGGCACAGAGTCTTTAATGCTGCACCAGCGCAGCTCCCATAATGAAATGGTTAATAACTTGAATTACAAATGGAGGAAATCTGTAGATGCAATAGGGAAAAAAGCATCTTGAATTTCCATAGGTAGAATGTAATAAAAGTCAAGAATAATTCATGGCTGCGGCAGGCTGCCATCATTGAGACACAATTTTGTGACAACGCTCTCAACCTAGTACCCAGTAAATTTCGCCTTATTCATAATAATGTAATTACTTGTTGAAGTCAGGTCGACAAAACATTGAGTTTCGTGAAAGAATTACCTGGAACAAAATCTTCTGATTTGAAAATGAATCATTTTCCAAACCAGCACTTAACAGAATTGTGATAATTATATGTCATGGTAACAGATGGTAAGGCAATTTTATCTTGCATCGTTTTTGTTTTAGTTTAATGGAAAATGTTAATGGGGGGTTTGCTACTAATATTTCCAGCCCACCTGGAGCTGGTAAAATTTAGAACAAATAGCAGTACTCACAGGTTCCAAATGAAAGAAGGGTGCAGAATAAAAGTAGGGGCCTGGGGTGGAAAATATCCCAGAATCAAATAAGAGTAAGGGGCAGAATAAAAGTAATGGTGGGAAAACTGAAGGCTAATCTCAAAACACTTGAATTTTCAGCACCAAATCCGTGATGGACACATATTGCGTACTGGTAAGTGCTTGTAACAATGTTTACAATATAACCACAAAAAATGAATATTCAAATGATTATACCAGTACATGATTGGAAGTGAATCCAGTCAAGATGATATTTCAGTTATATCAAATAGCTATTAGGATATTGGCTCCCAGGCATCCGACTGCATGTACATGTATAACAAAATTAGTAGCAAAATTATTCCATAATCCCCAAGCAGAGTAATAAGATGTCATGCCATTGAACTTTACAAACACAGAAGATAGTAATCTTAAAATAATGTGGCTAAAAATTCATTAGATTGAATCAGCAGCTGAAACAAAAGAGAAAATGGAACAATATTTGTATTTGTGATCTCTAGAAATTAATAAATGTAGGGGTCTAAACAGTCTGGGTGAACGTCGACTCTATATTTGAAATCTAGAGTCTGGAGCTAATGTCGCCAAAACCATTTCTATTCAGCGAAGAGCTTCCCCAAAATGACGTCACGGATTTTTTAAAATACATCGATGATTGACAGGTGTCCCCACGTGTTATTTGTTGTGCTTCGCAATGGCCCGTGTCACGACATAAACTTACAGAAGATAATATTTGTCGTGTGTGCGACTATTCTTTTTCGGGAGATGAACTCGCTGCATCAACCGGAAAGCTGCATCCGAGAGCAAAAAATAAGGTCGTCATCAAAAATGATGCTTTAGAACTATTTAAAAGCATAAAATTAAGTCATTTCCTCGGTGTTTAACTTTCAGATGACTTTTTTACGACAAATAATTTGATTTGCAAACCATGTTACAATAAAGTAAATCAAATACACGGACATGAGTGAGTTCTATTTATATTTATGGGAGGCCAAGTTGGTACCATGCGCAGGCCTATCTATCAGGTCTAGCACATCCTTCAAATTAATCCGAATCGTACCGAATATATAATTTCGAAGCCATTTTTTCTGTCTCTGTTATATTTGCAAGCATCGCTTTCGATCGGAGAAATACCGACTCCGTTACTATATTTAGAGGTGACATTATGGGAGTCTCCGCCCACTAACACTTGTTTATTAACCCATGCGGTTTCATTGGACGGAAAATAATTTACGCAATCAATCAGATTACGGAATCCCGAGGACTTGGAAATGAGACAGCGATGTTATCCGTCAGACCTAATATTCAATGTTGTAATGAATATTTAGGTATGAGTTTACTCAGACTGGGGTCTAAATAAGTGTGATTATTTTTACCAAAAAAAAAAGAGTACCGGGTATGTTTATTTGTACCCCGAGAGTAAACAAGTTATCACGTATGGCCAAATACCGCATTAACGTACAAAGTTTTAACAACTAAAACTAAATAGAACATTAAATAATCAAACTTCCTATTTGAGTGATCCATCACGTAAATGTCATCATATTCTCGTAACGACCTATTATGAACAGCCGACATCAAACTCCCATATAACTCTCCCATTAGGCCCTATGATATCGGACTCCAGTATAACTCTCCCATTAGGCCCTATTATATTTTGGAACAGCCATGGATCACTAAGATTTTTATCCGATCTCAATGAAATAAAACAAAAGAGAAGTGTACATAATATCTATCTAAAATGCTGTTGATTGTGAAGTGATATCGAGAAGCATTCTCACCAGAAAAGGTCTTGCCATTCTGAGCGGGTAACAGTTTCCTGACGTAGCAGCTTGAGAACAGTTGGTCGCATAGAAGGCCATTTTTCCTTGAACTGAGATTGGCCTTGGGGCTGTGAATGAAAATGACATTTAGTTGACAAAACTGCCAAAACATGTTATGCTGTAAATAGTATTTTGAAAATAAATTAATATACCGTCAACCCTGGGAATTAAGGAAAAGTTGCCTAGGCAATATTTTTGCCTAGGTGAAAGAAATCAGCCTAGGCAAAAACAGATTTAACTAGGCAATTTTGCTACAATACTGCCATCTCAAATCAATAATAACCTCACAACCCAGGTATGCTATTTCAATTTTTCCGGCATGTTTTTTTAGTGTTTTGGCAATGAGTTGGGCTTCAAAACCACTTTGAATGAGAGAAATAATGTAATTCTAACTGGTAAACTGACTGCAGGCAGTTATCGTGTTGTATTTTGTTGGAAATTTTGAAATCCAAGATGGCCGCTGGCAGCCATGTTTTTTTGGCCGAATGACCTCAAAATGACTCATTCCTATTTACATGTCCATGTTAACATCCATGATAAATAGTATGCACAGAAATTCATATACAGCTGTTTACAGTGAATTTCCCCCCGCAAATCTCTGTTTTAGTGTTAAAAGGGGGGGTGGGTGTCAAAAAATGGTCGGAAAAAACTGCCGAAAACGGAAAAAATTTGGCGTGGGGGTGGGTGGATACAAAAAAAGATCGAAAGGGAAAAAATGCCATACATGCCTGAAATTTTTTTCCGACCCCCCCCCCCCACTCTCAAGTTCAACATATATGTACAAATATCCAAACCATCTCCAAAACAAGAGTCATTGTAGTTAATACCCCAGTGCCATTGCACATATTATAAGAGTGAAAGAAAGTCAATTTGGCAAAAGGGGTTCTATTTAATATGATAGACAGAATGACATTTTGGTAACCAATGAACTTGTTTTAACTTGGCAATATAATTGCCTAGGAAAACTGATTTTGCCTCTGCTTTTACCTAGCCATCGCCTATTGCCTAGGCTAATTCCCAGGGCTGTACCGTTGCATTTGAATATGCTTCGTTCGTATCTATCAGTCATGCAGACCATAGAACCAGATGATGTAGACATCTAGGTATGATTAGGCCAAAGAAAATTAAATGTTTGGTTTGGGTTACAAGCCAAAAAAAAATAGGGTCGGTAGGTAGGCCTGAAATTTTATTTTTTTAATTATTTTTTTTATTTGACATATTCTTATTACTTTTCATGTGCGTATTTTACTCTCCAAGATTGACATAAAACTATTTTTGATTATTTTTGTATAATTTTAATATTGCACCATACTTTTAATAAGATATCAACCTATTCTGAGATGCTGAAATGTGTTTAAAATAGGGAAACCCAAACCACAAATATTTTTTTATTTGGCCTTACAAAATTGCACCTACAGGAAAGTTAATGCAGCCACCAGTTTTTCAATTCTGACAATCTGAGGCGCTTGTACCTCTGAAGCGAGGCGTATTATCGTAGACAAAATAAGCTCAAAACAGTGAGAAAATTTTCAATAATAAAAAGCGTAAAAAAAAATGACACCACCCAACTTCGAACTACCGTAATAGAAAATGTGCTATTGATATCAAGCAAATGGAACTGTGATATCAATTGAGCATTTGTGCAAACTCAATTGGCAGACATTGAACTTCATTTAACATTTGAATCAATGCAAAGGATGATATTTATAACCATTATAACCAATCAGTTACATGGAAACTATAGAATTCACATCACCAAGATGGAACAAGTACCCCGCTCGACAAAACAAGTGTCCATTGGCACCGCGGTGTATTTGCCGTTCGGCCGTGGTGTCAGAGTTTGTAACTGCAGTTGAGCACCGCGGCCGAACGGCAAGTACACTGCGGCCGAACGGCAAGTACACAATGGCCGAAAGGCAACTACAACGCGGCCGAATGGCATGTTCACCGTGGTTTGATTTCTGGTTTGTATAATCTTTTTTCAGTTTAATGAACGTACACCGCGGCAACTACACCATAGCCGCGGTGAAGTTGCATTTTGGCTGCTGTGGCAACGCTAACTGCACCGCGGTTAAGTGGACACTTGTTTTGTCCAGCAGGGTAGGTTAGTCACTACTGGTATTGATCTACCTTAATTTGGACATGGCATTGATAGAACGAGAGGCCGATCACGATCGGCAGATGTTTAACCCATTCCTTGGCGATAGCAATTAGCTATTTTTATAAATTTTATAAATCCTTACACCAACCTGTTCATGAGTGCAAAAGTTTCAACAATTCACACTTAATATAGTGATCATGTGAAAAATATTTAGTTATCACTTTGTGTCAACAGGATTGGTGTAGGATGTTAATATTTTTAAGCAAATAAACCAAATGACCCTCACTATGCAGGTTAGGGGTGTGTTCCCGTCAACTATGCCAAGAACTACATGTATAAACATAATCAATGGAAATATTTGAGTTATCAAATCGGATAGAATGGGGTTAATCTTACCCAAACTAATGAACTGATAAACACAAAATAGTCTATAAAAAGCATGTCATTGGATTTAGAAACCCATACAATAAGTCAGTCTCAAGAATACCAGCAAAATTAATATTACCCTGGAGCCCAAATGCAATTGAGGGAATTTCAAAATAAGACATTTCCTCTAATGATGTATATTCAATTGGTGATTTATTGAAACTTTTACTGAATCTGGATCAAAGTGAAAGGGATAATATTATATCTGTTTATCGCCTAATATGTGTCTATGGAATGATTTAATTTTAATCCCAAATCAATGCAAATCAAAAGTGGATCACCATCAACCTGGACATAATATAGGAGAATGATCAAATGAAAAGCATCAAAACCATATGATGTGTGGAGAGGGTTAATCATTTGCAATGACATCATATCATGGAACTGAGGAATGTGTGGATTAATTTTTGTCTAAGATAAGACAACAGTGTATGTAGACAACAATGTCTGTAAAACATCCCTACAAAGTAACAATGGACTATTCCAATTTAATATTTTAGAATACGTGTCCTATAGTGTTTACATAAACTTTAGTAATGAACCTGTTTCAGCAAAGGGGTGAACTTAATATTGCACAGAAAACAGAACTCCACCAGATAGCCATCAATCAATTTGACATTATGATAACAAATCCTGCCAGCCAGCAGTACCACTATCAGGCCTTATAGCATGTCATATCTTATGTCCATAGTGATAATTAACTCATTTCAATAACACACATGGTCTGTGAGATATGTTCTCTTAAATTTCCCAGCAGTAATTACTTGAATTATAAAGTGTCATAACTCTGTTCAAATATATCGGATCAAACCCATATTCGAACTCGATCTGTATTTAGGGGTTATAAATTCACAGTCCTTCCCAGGAGACGGGAGTGATTGCTCTCGCACCCGTATGCACTCGTAATTTTCAATTCACGGGTGCTGAAATTCGCACCCGTCCCTCTTTGCAAAATACTAATGGAGACTATAATTGTTGGTTCAATATTGAATTATTTTAAGGTTTATTTAGATCCTTTACCATCTCAGTTCAACTTTGGCATATTAAGGTGTAACTCTACATACCGGTAGGTCTATTCCACAATGACTTTTTGTTTGAGCAAAAACCCAACTTTCAATTATAGTATGGGTGCCATATTACACCCGTCTTCTGCATTACGGGAGCAAATAAATGCTCTCGCTGTGTTTTCCTCATGGGAAGGACTGAATTCATATACCAAATTTAGTGTTGATCAGATGAAAAATGTTTCGAGTCATAGCAGCTTGGGTGAATTCTAAGTAAACATAAGAGTGAAAAGGTTTAATTAAACAATACCAAAAACCATACAGACGAAGAACGTGCTAAGAAAAACCTAGGTAAGAAATATGAGGCAGATCAGAAGAAATATCTTCAACTTATTGCATTGGATAGAATGTGTGTAAAGGGTTAATTATTATCTAAACCGATCAACCAATCAATACCAAAAACTATACAGATGAGGGGCATGGCATCATAAACCTACATATCAAATATGAACACAATCGGACAAAATATACTTCGGTTATAGCATCGGATTTTTGTTTTTTTAATTTTATATTCGAAAAAAGGGTCATAACTCCTTTAAAATAAATCGGATCAAACCCATATTCGAACTCGATCTGTATTTTGGGCTCTGAAACTCGCATACCAAATTTGGTTCCGATCAGATAAAAATTGTTTGAGTTATGACAGCATGCGTGAATTCGAAGTCGAAAAAGGGCCATAACTCCGTAAAAAAAACTTGGATCAAACCCATATTTGAACTCGATCTGTATTTTGGTCTGAGAAACTCATATACAACATTTGGTTCCGATCGGATAGAAAATTTTTGAGATATCGCACCATGTGTAAAGTGTCTACGGACAGACAGACAGACAGACGGACGGACGCACGACGAGTGGTCAATCCGGACGTCGACATTATGTTTACCATACTATGGTATGGGTAAACATAAAAACTAGCACTTCTATTCAAGACACAGTCGGAGTTTTGACGTGAACTTCGTGAAGATGCTGCAAACCTGGAGCCACATGTACGAAGCAGGGAAAATTAATCCATCAGGATAGCTTCCATGATGACTTGAGATATTTGCATTTTGTTGACACAGTCACTTAAAAAAATGATAGGCAGTGTTGAGTGAGTCGGTGACACTGAGCTCATTTTCATATATGCAGCCATCAGCCTGCTTCTCTTCTGAAGTGCTGATCATAGAGATGGATGGTGTTGGTGGAAAATATTCCCTGCTTCCTAGCTCCAAGTTTGCAACATCTTCATCTCTAAGACCAAGTGGTGGTTCAACTTACATGTACATTTACATGTAGTTGAACGATATATAAAGGATGGGATGATGTCAAGCCTACAGTAGATGTTCCATGCTGTTTGGTTGAATGATGTTCTCTCCATACTGAGGCCGTGGGAATCGGTCATTTTGAATCGAATCGTTGTCTCGAGTACTGTAATGTACTGCCCCCCCCCCCCCCCAGTTAAACCACATTTTTGTTAGACTTTAAACACAGTTATAATCAGCAAGATTGCGGGATTTTGATACAGCACTAAACTTATAGCATTCACTCTTTCCGTCTTGGCAAAGGATTGTGAGTGGATCATGCAAATACATGTATAGTGCGTCTGCGAACAGTCCACTCAAAATCTTAGGAAATTTGCGGCAAATTGGCCTCCATCGTAATTGCCACGATTACTAGTTTAGTATTAGTCCTTAGTATGAATCTTTTAGTGTTATTGTTAAAAGATAATAAGTCAGATCTGTTTCGTTGGCGTTGTGTTGTCAATCAATAAAGTATATTAAAGATCGCTACAGCATCCATCAATAAATATCGCTGCCAGCACTCATTGAATTATATATGTTCTAACAAGGCAATACTATGTCGTCTCCAAAACTTTTGAGTTTTTCAAAGAAAGGCCTTCATTCTGGTCTTCGTCTCGACCATTTTACATGGTTATCAAATCCGAATTGTTGATAAAATATACAACGAAGTTAGGTGAATTTACGAAATAATTAAAGTTGATAATTTGGCGAAGAGAAGGGCTATGGTTAGATACAAATCAACCTAAATGAACATGAGCATGTATGGCACATTACTAGCTAAACATTTTCTCAGAATCACGTCTAGAATAGTCAAGATAACGCTTTGAAAAACAAAAACAACACAAACCTTCAACATTGCCATATTTGTGAAATAACGTTTTCTCTCGCGCACAACGAGAATAGTCTGAATACAAAAAGCACCATGTCGGCGTCTGAAAACACGACAGATAACGAATCTCTTAATTCTCTTGGGATACCAAAGGCCGAATTTGTGGTAAGAGGTCACAATAATGATTTTCCTTTCCAATATCGAATGAAACAAAATGTACCTTTATATAATTTTAGTCTGAAATCACTTAACAGTTGGCTACATCGAATTGAAGAAACTTGTCTCAACACGACCATTCCTTCGTCGTGAGCGGTGAAGTTCACGTGGGTCCCAGACTCCTGGTTTTGGGTATGATTCAAGTTAGAACTGCATAAGTCTGTTGTTAGAATAAATTTTCACAATAAAATTACACAACAAACCCATTTCAACAATCTCATCAAGAAGTCAGTCGCCAGTGCGAATCATTCGACTCACCGAGTCACTATACGAACTCAAGCGCAAAATTGTCAGCAACTTGAGCAAAAGATGTGTGGGGTAGCTAGTAATAAAGTACATCAAAGACAAAACAGCCTTCATTTCGCTCACGTTGCGGTCAGTCCACTCAAAATCTTGGTGATTCGCGGACATCAGAATCACCAAAATTTTATTTATTATTTATGAGTGGATGAGTGGAAAGGATTAATATACCAATAACTTGATTTTGGAGGGCGTTATGGTTTATTATTACCACTTTAGAGGGCGTTCTCTAGTAGATTAACAGTATTTTACCCGAACGGTAAAAAGCCATAACGCCCGGCATCAAACCGGATGCGGGCCGTTAACGATATTAACGGCCCGCATCCGGTTTGCGATTTGCTAGAAATCCAATCGAACGCAACCTTATTTCGGATTTCGGAATTTCTGTTAAAACAAGTTTATAGTATATTATTACGAATAAAACTGAAATTTTACTGTAGTAGATGTAAATGATGTAATAACAGACCAACAACAAGTAAGTGTTACCTAACAAGTGGAATAAATTAGATTTCTGACTGAATTTTCGTTAGATATGTCCCTATTTTCGTGGTAAATAATATAATTAGTCACGTGACAATTTGTTTGACAACGAACAGACGACACATGGTTTGAATTGTGATCGTTTTGGAAAAAAGAGTTATTATTCGTCTCGGGCCTTTAATGAACCCTCGGGCTGTTAATCATTTCTGGAGGGCCGTTAATAAACCATAACGCCCGACAAAATCAAGTTATTACTATTATTACCACTTTCTGAAATGAAACCCAACTAGAACATAGATGAGTGAGTAGGCAACAATATGTCAAATGAAATACATGTAATAACTCTTTTTTTTCAAAACGATCACAATTCAAACCATGTGTCGTCTGTTCGTTGTCAAACAAATTGTCACGTGACTAATTATATTATTTACCACGAAAATAGGGACATATCTAACGAAAATTCAGTCAGAAATCTAATTTATTCCATTTGTTAGGCAACACTTACTTGTTGTTGGTCTGTAAAATTTCTGTTATTACATCATTTACATCTACTACAGTAAAATTTCAGTTTTATTCGTAATAATATACTATAAACTTGTTTTAACAGAAATTCCGAAATCCGAAATAAGGTTGCGTTCGATTGGATTTCTAGCAAATCGCAAACCGGATGCGGGCCGTTAATATCGTTAACGGCCCGCATCCGGTTTGATGCCGGGCGTTATGGCTTTTTACCGTTCGGGTAAAATACTGTTAATCTACTAGAGTACGCCCTCTAAAGTGGTAATAATATAACAATAACATGATTTTGGAGGGAATTAGTTTATTAGCCAGTCCTCGAAATCGGCCACAGCAATAAGCAATGTGGTGGGAAATGCTGTGGCAACATGTGGAAGTTAACATACATGTATGCCATGGCATTCAATTGTTGCAGTACGGTACATTTTTCCTAATTTTGAGGGCTGATTCGCAACCCGACAGAAATGATTAACAGCCCAACATCCTCTTAGTACCGTACCGTATTAGATGCCCAAAACGAAGTCGAGGGCCTCTAATAGGATGGTGGGCTGTTAATAATTTCTGAAGGGTCGTTAAGCAACCCTCTTAATTCAGATTGTTTTTCTTCGACAACCTTTTGCTGTGGCCCAGTTTGCTTGAGGCCTGGCTAATAGAACGGTAATGACCGAGAAACATGTTATTACTATTATTGCCACTTCTGTAACAAAAATGGACTACCACAAGGATCTTCGGATGTTATCTCAGTACCAGTAGTCCTTGTTATCAGTAGAACTTTTTCTGTCAGCAGACTTCCACAGTATGACATTAAGACAATGTCTCCAGAAATTTGTTTCAAATTTGCCCTGGTTAAATAACAGCCTGAAATTTCCTTTTGCCTAGGCCTCAACTCGTCCAATTACTCCAATAGCAGACGCTAATTAACAGGGCTGATACTGTGACACCGTCAGTACATGTACATTAGCGCACTTGTAGAGATTGTATCATGAGCGATGGATGTGTCATGACCAATGCATGCACCACCAATTCGAGCATCCCATTTTCTGCTATTCTGTCAAATAATTTTATTGTATATTAATAAGTTTATTGTTGGCGAATTGTGTCATAAATCAGGTCCCTTGTTTTGTTTTGTATTAATTACCCTTTCATGACGGGAGCTGCACTGGTGCATGAGTATTAAAGATCCTGTGCCAGTTCATTCTCTTATATATGCAAGTCTACCATAGGGAGCCTCGCATTTTTAAGAGAATGCACTGGCTTACCAGGTCAAGGTAAATATTGTTAGGCCAACGTATTCTCTTATATTTGTGAGGCTCCCTATGGGAGACTTTCATATATAAGAGAATGCATTGGCACAGGGTTTTCACAAAAGTTCAGAAGGGCTCCAGTCATGGAAGAGTTAATGTGCCAACCATATACATGTCTTAACACGTTTTCCAAGGGTAATAAAAATTCCGGATTTGCCATTGAATAAGGATTATTGCCCCTTTCTAAAAAATAAAAAAAATGTTATACTCTTTTCAGGAAGATGTTGATAGCTTTATGCAAAGAGAAGAGAATGAGAATGTTGAAGTAGTTCTCAAACGATTAGACGAAGTCCATAACAAGTATAAGTTTATGGAGTACAATCTGACTACTAAAAAAGCCAGGTAGATATCAATGTTAAAATTATTTATATATTAGGGTTTCCGCTATAGCAGCAGGGGATCCCTTTTTGGGGCCCATTCCCCCAGCCAATTTTTCCCCTTCTGTCATACCACAGGACATATTCCATATGTATACAGGTATAAAGATGTTTACTTCTCAATTTCGTTGGGACAGTACTAAGAAATTTAAATAGTTGACAACTTTATTTGATTTCTGGCGAGAATACACACTTTTCTATGTTTTAACGTTATTGCGGTTGATAGCATAGTAACTTAGGTAGAAAATGGATGCGAAACGATCAGCAAATCTACTCTGTTTCTTCTATTGGCTGATACAACAAAAGTAGGTCCACTAGTGTTTCCACGACATTGAAAACATTGACTGCATTTTCCCCTCGGTGGATACAGGACCCGTTCCCCTAAACATAGTGGAAAGCCTGTATATATGTAAAATTTACTTTGGATTTTCTAATCTTGCATAGTGCTCTGTTAATACCCCTCTGTTGTCACTCTAATATGTATGGTAATGTGGACAACATCAACAAGAATAGTTCTGGTTTGTATTCCACTAGAGTTATATAATAATATTTATTATATGACTATCATTTTTCTTTCCCCAATACCGCTATTGTATAGCGATCATTTCCTGACCATCGGATCAGCTACAGTTTGATTCGATGTCATACCACCCTTCTCTATCTCGCATAATGCGCATGTCCATAAAAAAGCCGGATGATTTATTATACAAAAATGGTTCCTTCTTTATTCTTGTTACTAGTGGCCTACATGTAGTTTCATTTCATAATTAATTGTGCTTTTAAAATAAAAATCATGTCATATAATAAACATGTTATCGCTGGAATTAATTGATCTGGGCTTCGCATCACATCTCGTTGAAGAGGTCAGATCGCTGGATCAAACTCGACTCCTGCGGCGGCTCGTTTGATCTAGCGATCTGACCTCTTCCACTCGACGTGATACTTCACCCAGATCAATTCACTGCAGCGATAACATGTATGTATTCAATGGTTGGGATTCCATTGAATACTAGTACATAGGCCTCACGTCAATGGGAGTGAAATAAAAGTTTTTATTGTACGCTCACCATGGATTATCCGATTATAGAAAAAATTGCAATTAGATATCATTATCATCATCATTATCCCCCAGAAGGGGATTTAGAAATTTTGACTTTCATACTAGCCCTCGCGCGAGCGGCTGATTCACTTACGGTACATGTACCAGTGAGTGACAGGATTATTTCAAAATGCTCGTGAATCTGCACTGTTAACCTTAGGCCACACCAAAATTATAGTGAACATTTGGGCTGAAAAAAAAGTAGATGCAGGAGGGAAAATAAATAAAAATAAAATTATGCATCACCACCACAATTGACAAATAGCAGAATTGTCCATGAATTTGAAAGATTTTTGATTGCGATATCATTTACTCAAATTATAACCATAAGCTGAGGTATTTCTTCCCATAGAACTGTATACATACCGGTAATGGAAAAGAAGGTGAAAGCAAAAAAGAAACTGCCATATAATATCTACTGCGACTACATGCTTCATGTTTTAATCAGCTTGAACATAAACCATGTATATAAAAAGTTATTTTTTTGTACAATATTGAGGAAAGAGTTGTAGGAGGGGTTCGTCAACCAGGTTATTAAATTGCTGTTACCTTACTTTCATTATTATATTTCTCGACATAATTGTGTTTTGTTGAAATTCGACATGATTATGGGGAAATTACTGAATACTGGATTATTATTTGAATTATATTTCTCTGGTTGGCAGTAAGACAAGACTGAGTAAGTGGAAAGAGATCGGCTGTTGGCTTCAATGGATTTATTTCTGTTTATGAGGAAATGTGTAGTTGTAAATAGTGAATTCCTTTGCAAACGAGAATAATAAAAATAAAATCTAGTGATTTGAGTAGATACCAAAAATTATCTCATTCGTGACCATGACCACTCGCGAAAATAAACATTTGTCTGTGTCACTCGTGAGATAATTTTCAATATCCACTCAAAAACACGATATCTCCTATATATTTTGAGACTTCCGTATATCTCATATATATTTTGAAGACCTCTGTCTGTATGTATGTTTGTTTTTTTGTCTGTCATTAATACAAATCTACGATTCTCGACCGATCGGGACGAAACTTGGTACGTGTGTGTAGTTTGACCAGGCGGTGGATGTTGTCGTATTGGCGAGCCCGTGCGGCGCCCGCTTCGCGCATGCGCAGACGAGATCTCGGGAACGGGTGGAGCTATCGACTTGAAATTTGCTATGTGATTGTAACTTGCCCCGGATACGAATTTTATCGGGTCGCCGAGCCCGTGCGAGCTATCGACTTGAAATTTGGTTTTTGAATAGCCCGGACAACGTCGCCCGGACAACGTCGGACTCATCGGCTAGTTGTATATATATTGTATGTATATGCTTTATAGACTCGAAAACGGCTTGACCGATTGAGCCCAAACTTCCTATCTAAGGGTAAAAAGCCACGGGAAGTGTCATTGCACCGCTTCTGAGAACGTCCGAGCACTCCTTCACCCTTCAACTGCCACTGTAATGGGGATTGATGGGTTAAATACTGGCCGAAATTTTAGAGTTACTTCGCCTACATCATACAGAAACATAGTGTGATTCTTATGTCTGTGTCCAGACATGTAAAATACATTGTAATTTTCAGCAGCGAAGGGGGGGGGGGGCTAGCATAATTTGGTAATTTTTGAGTTTGGTCGTAATCATACCGTTATTGACATCATCACCGAGAGGCTTTATCTGTATGACGTCATAAGGGTGCTGCTTTAACGGGCGACGTCATTGACCCTGTAGGACGTGTGGGTAGTGCCTGTACGGGGTTACCTTGAAAAATTAATGGATCGACCAAAGCCATGGGACCAATCCCGCCAGTGGTAGGCTAATCTGTTAGTCTACTATATATTTTGAGAACTACGTATATCCATATATACATGTATATCCTTTATAGAATCGAAAACGGCTGGACTGATCGAGACCAAACTTACTGTCTAAGGTTAAAAACCCACAGACAGTGCATAGCACAGTTACATGTGAGCGTCTGTATCCAGACATGATCGTCACACGTGATTCTTATGTCTGTCTTCGTACTTATGGGTTCCTAGGAACGGGGGAGATTTTCATTGGGTCAGTTTTTCCGCCCGATGTACCGTAAATCATACCCCTTTTAGGGATGGGTACTATCATTTCTCTTGATTAAAAAGGCAGAATTAACTCATTGAAAAACAAAAAATTAATTAAAAAATTAAAAAGGCACAATTAACTCATTGAAAAACAAAAAATTTAATTAAAAAACTAATTAAAAAAATTAATTATAAAAATTAAAAACTGTCATGTGTCTGACGATTGCTGCCAGTGGCGGGCTAACCTGCTAGTCTACTATATATTTTGAGACTTCATGTGTATATCCACATATATATATATATATATATCCTTTATAGACTCGAAAACTGCCGGACGGATTTCGACGAAATTTTATACCTCGATGTACTTTTGTCCGGGGAGTGTTTTGGACGCGTCAAATCGTGACCCCGACCTGACCTTGACCTTCAAAATGGTCAATTCAAGGTCAAATCTAGTAAAACAGACGAATTTCAACGAAATTTGATACCTATGGGTGCTTTTGTCCGGGGAGTGTTTTGGACGGGGTCAAATCGTGACCCCCGACCTGACCTTGACCTTCAAAATGGTCAATTAAAGGTAAATTAATGGATCGACCAAAGCCATGGCACCAATCCCGCCAGTGGCGGGCTAATCTGCTAGTCCTCTATATAATAGAATTGTACACAGTACTTATATTTATTTTAACTGTTTTTCAGACTGAAGCAACAGATACCAGATA
The DNA here is from genome assembly GCA_032622095.1 of Siphonodentalium dalli. NCBI lineage: Eukaryota > Metazoa > Mollusca > Scaphopoda > Gadilida > Siphonodentaliidae > Siphonodentalium > Siphonodentalium dalli. Next base: position 31,255,987 of record CP136061.1, read on the forward strand.
TTCAACAATCATATGATATAGTTAAGCACCTACAAAATAAAAAGGTTTGTTCTATTCAATGTGCGTGCGTAATAGTCTTCTGCATATATTCAATTTGACGAGCTAAACTACAAAAGATACAACATGATTTAAAATCAACATGACAGATGGTTCAATAATTTTCTAACCCTCTCCAGATCATAAATCTCTTGGCGGCCTTTCTCAAATAGAAGAGCAAATATATCATTGTGGTGATTTGGCAGTAGTGAGTTGAAATACATGCATATAAGTCCTCATCATACTTTGAATCAAATGAATCAATTAACTACATAATTCTCTGGTTTATAGGGACTCATCAACACCCGATTTAGGATAATCCTTGTAATTCATAACTTTTTTCATGTTCCGGTGATAAGGTGTCATAATAACTACATCGGATACTTACATGTACATGTGTATCACGGAAAGACTCATTTGTGTACCACGTGCATGCCTGATTCCAGTAACTCTTTGTACGGCCACTTTTTCTAAGAAAAATGGATGGTTTACTGGGTTGACTGCATCCATCCGTTTGTCTGTCCGGGCATATGTCTCAGCCTTGGGTTATCATATCTCAATAAAATTTGCTTTCAAAAGAACGGCAAATGACTACATGTATGTTTGCATTTTCATTCTAGAATTATCCTTTGTTTATCTGGAAAATGGAAATGATTTTTTTATTTTGTTGTGGGGGGTATACTGGAATCAGCTTGTCCGTCTGTCGCCTGTCCATCGTCCGTCCGTCCGTCTTCCATGGACACAAATTTGTCCGAAGTTTTTCTCAACGTTTTTTGATCATTTTCCTTTAAACTTGGTACAGACATCAACCAACATGAGAACCTATGCATCTACGATTATAACGTCTGTCGTACATTTTTTGGTGGAGTTATCCCCCTTTTTCGACTTAGAATTTATTTTTATAATTTTGGCCGAGTTTTTATTTCTACATTTTTAGGTAAATTTTGTTAAAACTTTACACATATATTTAGTACCATGGGAACCTGTGCACCAGCAATTATGACGTCTGTTTGACTTTTTTTTGTTTGAGTTATTCCCCTTTTTCCTACAGTTTTCGGTCAATAGATTTAGGATTAGGGTTAGGGTTGTGAACCTGCAATGGGAATCTGTTATTTTATTATTTTAACTAAATGTTTACTGACATTTTTAAAAACATGGGGGGGGGGGGGTATCCTTAGTCCCATTGGGACAGTCATACCACTAGTTTTGTTCGTTCGCGCAGATACATGTTTCTCTGCCATGGGTTATTAGATCTAAATGAAATTTGGTATCATGACTGCTTTCAAAAGAGGGCCTAATGACATTGTTTGCATTTCTCATTCAAGTTCAAGGGGCCTCGGTGGCTCAATCGGTTAGGGGTACAACTCCAAGCCGTTTCGCGTTCCAGCGCTGGCGATAAGGGTTCAAATCCACATGTTTCCATCGTGGACTTTGTAACTCGAAATCGTTATCTGGGAAAGTTGCCAGTTACTTGCCGGTGGTTTGCCGCACATGGTCGACGAGTTTATCAGCCATTGAAATCACTGTTAGATTAGCCGTAAGTGTGCGGATTTCCTCCACCATTAAAACTGGCAATGTCGTGATATGGTCTTAGTGGCTAAAGCGACATAAAACACGAATCAATCAATCAATCAATCATTCAAGTTCAACTAGGTCAGAGTTCTTCCAGCCGACTGTAATTTTAACCCTTTGATGACTGGAGCTACCTGAAATTATGTAAAAACCCTGTGCCAATGGATTCCCCTTATATATGTGATTCTCCCATGGGGGGCCTCCCATATATAAGAGAATAAATTGGCCTAATAATATCTACATTGACCTTGTAAGCCAATCCATTCTATTATATATACGAGGTTCCCTATGGGAGACTTGCATATATATAAGAGAATGCAATGGTGCAGGATCTTTAATGCTGCACTTGGGTTAATAAATCTACTTAATGTTTTCTATCAATTAAAATTTAAAGTTACCTAAAGTTTTTTTTATATCTTATTTCAGAAATCAACAGAAGACCTGGAAACAGATTTTCTATTATCAGAACAAGTTTACGCCAGGGCGCGGATACCTCCAACAGACAAAGTCTGTCTATGGTTAGGGGTGAGTTATTTCATTACAATATCTCATCAGATTTATTCTTCTATCTCGCTGCTAAGTGTTAGTTTAGCACTGGTATAGTGTGTAACAGGAGAAATTTTACGGTGTACTACAATATTACTGTAATTAACTTTATTGAATGATAAAGCGTAATATGATGATATTTACAATGAAAATGTGCAATGCATACATGAAAAGGAATGTACAATTTTTTTTACTTTACTCTAGGACTGGTACAATGCACCTACCGACCTGGTCCTATTCTTTTGGATCTTGTTTTCCACTTACTGGTATACCTTTCACTTGTAACAAAACACTTCCTGGGTCTATAACCCTTTCATGACCGTGAGCTGCGCTGGTGCAGCATTAAGATCCTGTGCCAGTGCATTATCTTATATATGCGAGTCTCACATATATAAGATAATACATTGGCCTAACAATATTTACCTTGACTTTGTTAGCCAGTGCATTCTCTTATATATGTGAGGCTCCCTATGGGAGACTCGCATATATAAGAGAATGCACAGGCACAGGATCTTTAATGCTGCACCAGTACTGCTCCCCTCATGAAAGGGTTAAGGGTTGAGAACTGGCCTGTATGTCAGATGTGTAATGTGTTCGCCGAAAGATGAAACTAAAGTGATTTGTTCTAGTTATTAAAGATGCATAATCTGAATTAACACTTCCAAATTACTATTTCTTTGGCTTCGGGGGTAAAAAATATTTGATTTGAGTCAAGTAACCCACCCATCAAAGCTCAGAGTGATCAGATATCAATTTTTATACCCCCCGCAACGAAGTTATACTGGAGTCAACTTGTCCGTCGTCCGTCCGTGGACACAAATTTGTCCGGAGTTTTTCTCTGTCGTTTTTTGATAAATTTCCGTGAAACTTGGCACAGACATCAACCACCATGGGAACATGTGCACCTGCAATTATGACGTCTGTCGGACTTTTTTTGGTGGAGTTATTCCCCCTTTTTCGACTTAGAACATTTTCACAACATGTATAATTTTGTCCGAGCTTTTATTCCTACATTTTTAGGTCAATTTTTTTTAACTTGGTAAATATATTTAGTACCATGGGAACCTGTGCACCTGCGATTATGATGTCTGTCCGACATATTTTGTGGAGTTATCCCCCATTTTCGACTTGGAAATTTTTTTGCAACATGACTAATTTTGTCAGAGCTTTTATTCCTACATTTTTAGGTCAATGTTTTTTAATCTTGGCACAGATATTTAGTACCATGGGAACTTGTACACCTGCGATTATGACGTCTGTCCGACATTTTTGCTGGATTTATCCCCATTTTTCGACTTAAAACATTTTTGCAACATGCATAATTTTGTCCGAGCTTTTATTCCTACATTTTTCGGTCAATAGGTTTAGGGTTAGGGTTGTGCACCTGCAATGGGAACTGTTATTTTATTATTTTACTAAATCTTTACTGACATGTGAAACATCTTAGTATTTTAAAAACACGGGGGGTATCCTTAGTCCCATTGGGACAGTCACACCTCTAGTTAAATTTGTTATTTCACGAGATGTGTACTGTTTTGTGGCCTGATAAAAACACGTTTTGTGAAATTTTATACCATAGTTGACAGTGGTTAGCCAAGCCTTGAAATAGGGTGTCTGTCATTTGCAGAATGAGGTCCCCAGAGGGTGAATTTAGTGATGCTACCCCGCATAGCGGGCTAGCATCACCAAATTCACCCTCTGGGAACCTCATTCTGCTGAGGTGTAAGCAGAATGAGGTCCCCAGAGGGTGAATTTGGTGATGCTAGCCCACTATGCGGGGTATCATCACTAAATTCACCCTCTGGGGACCTCATTCTGCAAATGACAGTCACCCTATTTCAAGGCTTGTGGTTAGCATTATTTTGTTGTAATTAATCGAATATGATAACTAAAGTGTATTTTTAAGAAATGTTGTTGTTGTAACTTGGTGATATGGGGACCCTCTGATCGGATTGAGTACCTTTAATTTGGAATGTGATAGATTTTTATAGCATTTTTTACTTGAATAAATTCTATTATATTTCAGGCAAATGTTATGTTAGAATATAATTTGGATGATGCACAATCCCTTTTAGAGAAAAATTTATCTGCAGCAAAGAAAAATTTAACGCAAGTAGAAGAAGATACAGGTTACTTAAGAGATCAAACTACTACAGTAGAAGTCAGTATCCTTTTTAAGAAATACAGTATCGGGTATAATCAATTAATCCAGGGTTTCTGTTAGAGGTTGGGGAATGGGACTCATTCCTTGCAACCATTTGCGAATATCCTAAGGCGTGGAAAGTGCTTGAATTGGGAGCCTTGAATAGTCTTGATATTCTTTGAATTGCCAGCCCATCATTAGTCTTGATATTCATTGAATTTGGAGACCTTGATTTGTCTCGATATTCTCTTTAATACCATGTATATATCTCTTTTGAGATAAAATAAAATTGAAAGTATACACGCTTTAGAAATGGAGTCTGAGTGAATATTTTGGGGGAAACAATATGTAGAAAGGCTTAGAAATGGGAGAAGTTTGCAGAAATAAGTGAATAATTATCCCAAGTGGCCTCATTATCCAGGGGTCCGGGTCCCCTACAGTTTGGGAACAATAGCGCAGTGAAGTGTTGAATTGGGAATTGTTTTTAGGCCACCTGCTCATTCATAATTACATGTACATTATACTCCTAGTTGAGATAAAGAGTTTAGAGTTAACTCTCTTACAATATCAGTGAAATAGCCAGTCAGACTGTTTAAAATTTCCATGCATGAAACAATCACTTGTCATACCGGTATGACTTATTCATTTAGTTTATATTTTATCCATACCCCTACATAATGGTACAAGTATATAAACTTCAGTTTACAACTGTACCTCGGTCAATTAAATTGACATGCTTTGTTGTATTCTGGTTTAACGTTGCCTTTTTAGCTCAACTTGACATTTCCATTAGCACACCAGGCTACTGGTCACATCTCTCATCCGATTGTCAGCGAACATCATATTGATCTTCGGGGTGACCTCTAGATGGGTTTATACATATCTCTTGTTGACATCTAGTATTACTTAGATATTTCAACTTTTCCCATTCCTAATTGTTTCATTGACTGTAATACATGAAATTATCATGTCTCCAAGTTGAGCTACAGTGTCATTGCCACACGGAACATACCCCTTTCACTGTTTCTTTCAATATTATAAGAAAAAAAATTTCATATGGGAAGAATGTCTGCGGGACATTTTAGGATAGCGCCAAAATATAATGGTCAACTAGGGACCTGCGAATATTCGAAATTCGATTCATCGGTCGATTCATCGGTCTGCTGATTCGGATATTTTCGAATCGGTGTTACTTTGGTGTAGTCTCGTTTTGCGTCTAAATAACACATGCCAAATGACCTGTACTCACAAAAATTGAAGCACAAGGTTGCCAAGTTACCCAATGTATGTCATTTTGAATGTATGCCATTCAGAATAGACGTGTATTATACAAATTATGTGTTTCTATCAAACCCTTGACGGCGATCAATCGCCGCATATATTTGTAATCTGTATCGACACTATGTAAAATGTCTATACGGTGCCTGATCGCTAGATGCGGAACTCAATTGATTAACTTATGTTTAGAACTTCATATATCCAATTCAGATTACATGAATAAAATTCAATGTCAGCCGCTGTTATGAGCGACAAAACATAGATTGAAATGAACAGAAACGGTGAGAAACCTTAGCACAATCGGTAACAATTGATAACATTTAATACTTGTAACTTGTTTTCTGGGACCCCCTCAGTGAAGACAACTTCTGTGACTATGTGATGTAGGTGTTTGATCTATTGTGGGTGAACAGTTTAACAGATAAATACCATTGGTATCGGACTACAACAATTATATAGCTGAATGGTGTACCCATTTCCACTTGTGTCAAATCTTTATTATCTTTATTAAATAATGTAGACATGTGACTTCATTCCATGGGGTTTGTGATACGTTGATTGAACTGTATTTAAGTGTCTTACTGTCACTTCTTGTGTCATGTTCGCCATGACATTGTGTCAGATAGAAATTCAATGCAACATACCCCAAACCCTCCACGAGACTGAGAGTGACTTGCCTATGTCATGATTTTCCTGACAAAAAAACACAAGTTCCAACGGATGCTTAAGGGATTAATAACATTGTTATATAGTATCTAGTGAATTTTGCAGTTTTTTGCCATGAGACACCGAAATACACAATGGTAGACAATGTCAATCACTAGCTGATTCGATTCGAGATTCGATTCGATGTCGATATCAGGAAGGAGATTCGATATCGAAATTCGATTCGATGCAAAATCCCCGATTCGCATATCCCCAGGTCAACTATAATTATCCTTGAAATTTATCACTGCAAGTTAATTGGGCTAATGCCTCAACAGCTGACACAATATGAAAATAGAAGAACAGGACTTTTTAGGCTAAAATTTGGAAAAATATGGTCTATTTTGTGTTGATAGGGGCCTATATTCAGCTCATGCTGTGACCTACGATAATCCCTGTTATTTCAAGCTGAGGACAATAATGCTACAGAAACAGATTAAAATAGGGAAACATAATTAGTTATAAACTATAACATGCTGATGTTAATTCCTATTGATTATAAGAAAATTTGAGAGCTTAAATTAATGAGTGTGGAGTTTATTATTTTCAAGAAATTTATACTTCACTCAACATAAGCTCACACTAAAGTGGCCCTGGGGTGAAAAGTGTTTCCACTCCAGCAAACATTTCAGTACCTTATAGCTGAAAGTTAAAAATATGTGATGCCACTGATTTCCGTGTATAATATACTGGACATGTGACGCCACTGATTTCCATGTATAATATACTGAACATGTGATGCCACTGATTTCCATGTATAATATACTGGACATGTGACGCCACTTATTTCCATGTATAATATTCTGGACATGTGACGCCACTGATTTCCATGTATAATATACTGGACATGTAACGCCACTGATTTCCATGTATAATATACTGGACATGTGACACCACTTATTTCCATGTATAATATTCTGGACATGTGACGCCACTGATTTCCATGTATAATATACTGGACATGTAACGCCACGGATTTCCATGTATAATATTCTGGACATGTGACGCCACTGATTTCCATGTATAATATACTGGACATGTGACGCTACTGATTTCCATGTATAATATACTGGACATGTAACGCCACGGATTTCCATGTATAATATACTGGACATGTAACGCCACTGATTTCCATGTATAATATACTGGACATGTGACGCCACTGATTTCCATGTATAATATACTGGACATGTGACGCCACTGATTTCCATGTATAATATACTGGACATGTGACGCCACTGATTTCCGTGTATAATATACTGGACATGTGACGCCACTGATTTCCGTGTATAATATACTGGACATGTGACGCCACTGATTTCCATGTATAATATACTGGACATGTGACGCCACTGATGATTTCCATGTATAATATACTGGACATGTGACGCCACTGATTTCCGTGTATAATATACTGGACATGTGACGCCACTGATGATTTCCATGTATAATATACTGGACATGTGACGCCACTGATTTCCGTGTATAATATACTGGACATGTGACGCCACTGATTTCCATGTATAATATACTGGACATGTGACGCCACTGATTTCCATGTATAATATACTGGACATGTGACGCCACTGATTTCCATGTATAATATGCTGGACATGTGACGCCACTGATTTCCATGTATAATATGCTGGACATGTGACGCCACTGATTTCCATGTATAATATACTGGACATGTGACGCCACTGATTTCCATACTGGACATCTTTTCCGAAATATCAGTACTCTTTGATTTCAAAGTGATAAATTCATCAATCAAAGCTAGGCGAGATGTTTTTCAATTGACAAATTATTTTTAAAAACTAAATATCTTTCTTTTCAAAAAGGGTTTTTGGTTTCTGGATGATAAAAAGAGTTAGGGTTAGGGTTAGGGTTGCCTGATGACCACCAAACTTAGTATGTTGAGTATTTGTCCAATGAGTTGTCGGTCTTTTTTAACTTAGAAATTGTTCGGATGATAACTCCAGCTGCTATGTTATTTTTTTAAATGCCATTTGAAAACAAGCCAACAGGTATATTATGCAATGCCCAGCCTCTAGTTGCATACTTGGAGCTGGAGGTTTAATGTATGGTCTTAGGTTGCATACTTGGAGCTAGAGGTTTAATGTATGGTCTTAGGTTGCATACTTGGAGCTGGAGGTTTAATGTATGGTCTTAGGTTGCATACTTGGAGCTGGAGGTTTAATGTATGGTCTTAGGTTTTATCACAAACATTTGAATAACTCAATGATGGCTACAAAAATGCCACTTTCTTGTACCAAATATCTTAACTTGGAAATTAGATTAGAGTTATTGTTACAGTGTTTATCGCAGCTTAACCCTTCCATTACTGGAGATTCCTAAAATTTTGCAAAAACCCTGTGCCAATGTATTCTCTTATAATATACTAGCCGATGAGCCCGACGTTGTCCGGGCTATTCAAAAAACAAATTTCAAGTCGATATCTCCACCCGTTTCCGAGATCTGGTGTTCGCATGCATTTCAAGTTGATAGCTCCACCCGTTTCCGAGATCTCGTCTGCGCATGCGCGAAGCTAGCGTCGCACGGGCTCGGCGACCCGATAAAATTTGTATCCGGGGCAAGATATATTCACATAGCAAATTTCAAGTCGATAGCTCCACCCGTTTCCGAGATCTCGTCTGCGCATGCGCGAAGCTGGCGTCGCACGGGCTCGGCGACCCGATAAAATTCGTATCCGGGGCAAGATACATTCACATAGCAAATTTCAAGTCGATAGCTCCACCCGTTTCCGAGATCTCGTCTGCGCATGCGCGAAGCGGGCGCCGCACGGGCTCGCCAATACGACAACGTCCACCGCCTGGTCAAACTACACACACATACCAAGTTTCGTCCCGATCGGTCGAGAATCGTAGATTTGTATAAATGACAGACAAACATACAGACAGACAAACAAACAGAGGTCTTCAAAATATATATGAGATATGCCAGTCTCCCATAGGGCACCTCTCATATATAAGGGAACGCATTGGCCTAACAATATTTACCTTGACCTTGTAAGCCAGTGAATTCTCTTACGGTATATATGCAAGGCTCCCTATGGGATACTCGTATATATAAGAGAATGCACTGGCACAATATCTTTAATGCTGCACCAGCACAGCTCCCATCATGGAAGGGTTAGACAGTTGTCTTAGTTGTCAAAAAAAAATTATTCTTTGAAAATAAGAGTAAAATAATACAGGTATTATACACAATTAAATTATAAATATCCTTAACTTGACATCAGATATGGCTCGAGTTTATAATTGGGATGTGAAGAGGAGACAAGCACAGAAAACATAGCACGATCTCTCATTCCCCTCTCATGTTACTTTCAGCAGTTATTAGTCATTTTCTCCCTGATTCTTCAGTCTCACTTGTTCCGTGGTAGATCGTGCCATGAATCTCTACTCTGGCTATGCTCATAGAGATCATATTCCACCAGTTAAAAACCTAAAAACTTTTTGATGTTCTGCCAGGGAACTAGATAATATTGAAAAAATAACGCAGGTAATATATTTTTAGATATTACCTGTTCCATAATGACATGTTTCACAGTAGGTGAAGGTCCCGGCTCAATATTGCATGATTTGGGGGACTTTTGTGAGCTGATTTCGCTTTGTGTCGCTTACAATAATAAAATTACCCCCAGGTAATCAATTCATGTTTAACATGTAATCGGCTCACACAAGTCGCCTAAATCATGTAATCTCGACATCTGACTGAAAGTTACTGTGAAATACATTATTAAGGAACAGGTATTAATAGATGGCAATTTGTGTTAGTGGATGACATGAGACATTAGCTACTCCGTGGATTCCTTTGAATATTATAATTTATTGTGGTGGATTGATAGTAACATGGGGTGACATTGACGGCTTGGAGTTTATGTTCAACCGAGTTGCAAAGCGACAAGGTTGAACATATGCTCCAAGCCGTCAATGTCACACCATGTTACGGTCAATCCACCACAATAACGTATATGTTCTGCCGACAGTCCTGGTCATTCTCAGAAATTTGACATTTATTCCGAAGAATGATCAGCAGAAAATGTCAAAATCTCCTATCGCTCTCGCCATAACGTGGTTCAACTTAAATGACGTCATGAAAAAAGCAGGAGAGAGACAATGAAGCAGTTGTCTTGGTTTCCCTTATGTTGATGGCTTGAGACGTAAATAAAGTATATGTTGTGCGGCTCTCTGACCAATCAACGACGCGGTTTCTTACTGGAGGCGGAACATATAATAATAATCCTAATTCAAAATTATTTAAGTGTTTAAATATAAATAATGAACAGCAGATTCAATGTGGTCATCATGGGTTTTGGTGGCAATAACAATTCAGCAAATTTTGCTTTAACCCTTTCAGTGCCAGGGGCTGATCTCATTGGCCCTAATTGCCGATCTCATTTTTTTTTTTTTTTTTATTAGAATTTTTTGGGTTGAATTTTTTTTGGGTATGGTTAAGCATGCTATAGCGAATTTAAAAAGAAACTGGATAAAACCTTAGGGGCATGTTATAACTCAAAACTAGCACCAAGTATTCATAGTAATAATTTTGATGCCCATGAAAAACGTAAGATTCCCTGGCACTAAACCTACAAAATAAGTCTGTTAAAGAATATAAGAAAAAATTATTAAAATTTGTAAAAAATAATAACAAATGATGAAAAATTGTTAGGCCAATGCATTCTCTTATATATGCGAGGCGACCAATGGTCGACTCACATATATAAGAGAATGCATTGGCACAGGGTATATGGGTTGATACAAAAATCAGACCTGGCACTGAAAGGGTTATTAATGCTTTCATGATTCATGTATTTTACTGAATTTTTCTCGCAGTCAAAATCCCATGACCCCGTTGAAGTCAAAAGTTGATTACTTATATTGACACCGATGTTTACTGAGATAACTCAGGATGTTGATACTGACATGATGTTTCCAACTTTCTGGTAATAATATAACAGTGTTAATACTGACTTATCAGGGAGAATGTGATCTAATCCATTGTATGTCTGTTGAGTGAGTGTGACTTGAGGACTGACATGCCTCATTCTACCTATGGTCTCGCTTCGAATGAGCACATTTCTTCAGCAAAGTTGTAGAAGGCTTTTTTGTTATCAATTCTTGCCATTCATTCTTAATTTCCTTCTCTTCTGCTTCAGTATTCAAATATTTACCAAAGTAAATTGTATTCAACTTCAATCTGCTGCCACAGACACGCCACTAGCACTCAATTATGATGGTATTCTCAGGTGCCTAATAGTAGCGTCTGCACGATTATTAGTTTTGGAGAAAATTCCCAACGATCTATTATTTGGCATTGAGACATAGAGTGAAATTTCCATCACTATTATTAATTTCAGCCTAAATCCCCACCATCACTATTATTAGGCCATCACAATTATTAAGACCTAAGAGTATGTTATGGCAGTATGGCCACACAAAATCAAATTCCGGTTTCTCAGGCCTGTGTGTATGGTTCCGAAACCCTGTGCATGCAACCTTCAAATTAAGAGGGTGGAGGAAGGGGATAGTTTTAATCACTACAAACTAATTTTGGTGCACTTTTTAACCCTTTACCCAACAGAACGGCCCTGTGCCAATGCATTCTCTTATATATGCAAGTCGACCATAGGTCGCCTCGCATATATAAGAGAATGCATTGGCTTAACACATTAAAAATTATAAAATTGTTAAAGAATGTAAGAAAAAATGGTAAAAAGTGTTAAAAAAAGTTTTTGTTTTTTTAGGACAATGCATTCTCTTATATATGCGAGGCGACCTATGGTCGACTCGCATATGTAAGAGAATGCATTGGCACAGGGCATAACTGTAACTATCACAATGTGGTCAAGGAGCCGGTTCCAATGATATCCATATTTGTATTGTTCTATTGAGACAGACCGAAGATATTTTAGGCTGTTGAAGCTTTATTTGGCCGGTTTGTTGGGTAAAGGGTTAAACAAAGTGAGATTGATCATGTTCATACTTGTGTTAAACATGTGATGTATTGTGCCTACAAACTTTCTAAAAAATATGTCAATAATACTTTATTTGATGATTTTTGAAGAAATTATTCACATGGAATCTATCAACAAACTGCTCAGGTAATAACTGCCATAGGCATCTGAAATAAATTTTATTATTAAACCCAAAGGTAGCCGATTCAGAGGTGGAATGCTTCCTTGGTGTGTTCTCCAGAAATAAAACATTAAATACCACGTGCACAAGCTTTTCAAAATGTTTTGGCCTGAGAAATGTGAAATTAACATTGTGTGGCCAATTGGACCAATTTTAATGCCCCGTTATCTCCAGATGCTCCATTCTGGTGTGCACAGTGCTTCCACTTCATTCCCAGCCAAGCTTGAATTTAGTTTGCAGAATGAGGTCCCCAGAGGCTGAATTTAGTGATGATATCCCACACAGCGGGCTTGCATCACCAAATGCAGCCTCTGGTGACCTCATTCTACTTAGGCCTCAACTATATTTTTGACCCAGGATCAAATTGAAGTTCCCCAGTTGAAGTTGGGGATGTTCACGCATTCAGGCTTGTTCCCAGCATGGTTTCCGACTGCTTAATTCATGAATAAGAAATTGTTGCTAAAAATATCCCTTTCGAAGTTGAAAACCTGAGATTTATACTGTTTGTGCACTACTCAAGATTTATTTTAAAGGGTAGACTTAAATCTCTTGAGTGGGTCAACATTATTATAATACGTCATTGGAAAGTTTGTTGGAAATAAATTTGTTAACCTCCCGAGTCCTCCTCACTGTTGAATGATGTCTTGATGTTATGTGCTGGGCCTTTGATATTATTTGTAATTTTTCAATGGAAAATCATAATGGGAATGTCACAAAAACCTTAAATCTGACTCCACACAAAGGGTATTTTCATGCACAGTCCAGGAAAATTATGCACTGTTTCAAATGTAAAGATAATCTGGTTCCAGGGCACTAATTTCTTATTTCCCTTTGTGAATGATGGCTGAAGGAGGTCTGCTCAGTATGGACATATAGCAGCCAAGAGGTTAACCCTTTACCTAACAGAAGGGCCCTGTGCCAATGCATTCTCTTATATATGCGAGTCGACCATAGGTCGCCTCGCATATATAAGAGAATGCATTGGCTTAACACATTAAAAATTATAAAATTGTTAAAGAATGTAAGAAAAAATGGTAAAAAAAGATTTTTTTTAGGCCAATGCATTCTCTTATATATGCGAGGCGACCTATGGTCGACTCGCATATATAAGAGAATGCATTGGCACAGGGCATAACTGTAACTATCACAATGTGGTCAAGGAGCCGGTTCCAATGATATCCATATTTGTATGGTTCTATTGAGACAGACCGAAGATATTTTAGGCTGTTGAAGCTTTATTTGGCCGTTTTGTTGGGTAAAGGGTTAATGGTAAAGTCTAACTATTGTGTGTCTGTCATTTACAAAATGAGGTCCCCAGAGGGTGAATTTAGTTATGGTATCGTGCATAGCGGGATAGCATCACCAAATTCACCTTCTGATGACTCATTCATTTTACTTTTTCCCTTCTATTCAGTTTCTGCATTACATTTCAAAATGAATTATCAAAGCCGTCTGGGACATCTTTTGGTGACAAATGAGTTTTCCAATGGCGTGTAACATTGGCGTGTAACATTGGCATTCATTCCTGACCTACCCATTTAAAATATTCCTAACAGAGTTACCCGCATCCCTCAACGATTGTTTTCCAAATGATATAAATGTGTGACAATTGAGTTTCACTAATGAAGCAATGATTGCCATATAATTATATTAATTCCATATGGTTATGTGTGCTCCATTTGTTTATAAAATTTGTAAAATAAATATTTAAATCATTTAATTGATCACAAAAATATTTTCAGTGTCGTTTCTTTCCTCCGCTAGCTGGCAATGCCATTGATAACCTGATAGTCTGATGCTTTACATCATATTTCAGAAGTTGATATGGTGGACCTGACAATAACATGGTGATATTTCTCCAACCCTGATAAATAGCTGAAATTTGCCCTGGTTAAAAAGCCTACGATACATTGTGCCTCCAACAATTTGGTTCAATTTTACACAACCATTTGCATCTTGAATTTGCCTTGCATAAATGGCTGACAGAATCTATCTTTGTTTAGGCCTTAGCCTTCATTCAGCTACAGGGACGTGGCAAGAGGGTCTCTGTTGGTGGGGGGGGGTGTTCACCTTGGAATCTCCAACTCCCCCCCCCTCTTGAACCACACCTAACTCATAAGTTTGCATAATTCCATTTGCACCCCACCCCCACCCAAGATTTTTCCCAACTCCCCCCCCCCCCCCCCCACCAGCCTGGATGGTAGAATATTCTAAATGAGTCATGGTCAGCCCAGTATGAGAACATTTTGAGATCTTAACCATCCTGGGCCTGAAAATATGCAAATGTTGGTCTAAAGACAACAAATTCCCCACTGATAGAATGTTGGAAAATCAAACTACAAGAACAATTTCAACCTATTGTTGTGAAATTTCCAAATAATAGTCCGGCAGCCAAGCAGCGATTTTTGGCCAATGCTTGTTTTTCGCGTATAAAGCTTTTTAGCTAAACATGAGACGATGTCTCCGGTGGCACTATTGTCATCACTCCTTGTCCGTCATCCATCCGTCGTCTGTCCATCCATCCATCCATCCATCCATCCGTCAGTCAACAATTCTTTAAACTTCTTCTCCTGAACCATAAGACTGAATGTGTTCATATTTGTTGTGGACGTTCCCTAGGTGACTCATATTCAGATTTGTTCAAATGAGGTCACTGGTTCAAATTGTTACGAAGTCAGGGCCATAACTCTTTCCCTCCGTAGTAATTCTTAAAATAACTTCTCAAGTACCAAGAGGCTGAATGGGTTAATATTTGGTATGACGGGTCCTTGGGTGACTGGGGTTCAGATTTGTTCAAATGAGGTCACTGGGTCAAATGCGGGCGGAGCCATAGACATAACTATACAAAACAAAAATGTTTATAACATCCGCCACGGTACACCAACTCACCCCACCAAATTTAGTTGAAATCAGTCCAGGGGTCTGGGAGAAAAATCACGAATAGACAGATTGTTATCCTTGCCAATTGAAGGGTCAAAGAAAGTGCATGTTACAAATGTTGATCTTTCACATTCCCAATGCCACAATATTATTTCATCTCTTTCACTAACAAAATAAAGCTTGTCTGCCTGCCATTCTCTAATGTCTCCTGTGTATGAAATGAGATCTTATCTGACCGTGTTTGATAAACAAATAACAGATGTTTATTTGTGTCATTCATTTCAATTTAAATTACATTAATTCTCATGTGCTGTGTTCTGTGCAGTTGAGCAAGCAAGTGTTTACAATATTATGTTTATACAGGCTAGTAACTTCTTTTCATCTGTGATAATTATGTGTCTTATTTATTATGCTGATGATTTCAAGGAACAATTATCAGAGATGCCATGTTGATAACCCTTCCCTTAATTTTGTAACTTATTTTAAGGAAAATGAACTCACTTCAACTTCTATAATATACTCTTTGAAATTACAAGATCAATTGATCTCATAGATTGGGATTTACATTTGGTTCAAATCGGGGCAGAGATAGGAGATTTAACACAACCGAACCCACCCTATCTATGCTATGAATTGCTACTTGTATATAGATTCCCATATTACATAATTTTGATATATACCGGTATTATCAGTAAGGTTTTGATAAATTCCAACAGTTTGAGATCTTGGAAGTACCAGTTGTAATTTTGTTTGGTCCAGTATGGAGGTAATGGGCAATCCCGGCAATGATCTATTGGGGGAGGGGGGGGGGGTTGTGCATTTAGAAATTTCAAGGTGGACACCCCCCCCCCCCCATATCCCCCTCCCACCGTTCACAAAGACACTCTACCTGTGTCCCTGTTTATAACTACTTATTTTAAAGTGATTTGACAAGTACTGACTGTTGTAGTATTCAGATTACCAGTCTTCTCCGTCTTTGCAGTCTGGTTAGCGACACAGTCATTGACTGTCTTGTTTATTTGCGATGCCGGTGGTCTAGGGCAACATTGTGAAGAATCCTGACGCAACATTATACAATGTAGTCCGAATTTGAGAAATTCAGGTAAATCCAAGATGGTAGTCAAAATGACCATCCCTTACCAACGGTAGATGTTTTCTCTGCAAAAGAAGCAGAAAAGCATAGTAATATCACACTAATTATGTTTCTATGATATCTTTGTGGTATTTCAGCTGAATTTGTGACGATGGTTCCAAGGATTGGATTTGAAATACACCCCCTTCAAAATTTCACTACCCGACGATGATTTGGTTCAATGATAGGCGGATGTTCCTTTAAATGTCTGTAGTTTTCATTAGTTTGAACTTTGAGTCGAATTCCTATTAGAGAAACTTATATCACCTCGATCATGCTATTTTGAACATTAAATGTCCACTCATGCACAAAATTGATGATTTTCAGAAAATGACTGAAAAAGTTGAAGTTCCGGCGACAGAGGGTTAATAATTGTCGCACATAATCGGAAAATGGGTCGGTAGGTCGTAAAAATACAATAACTCAACAAAACAACACAGACTGTGTTTATCAGTGCTTTCAAATTCCATGCCCTGGACGATTTTTGAAAAATGTGAATTTTCTGCCTATATGTTACAAACAACTAATTATTTTCCATAGGCGACAGTGTTAAATATATGTCCCGCCGGCCATGGTTAAGCCTATTTGAACTTCAAGTGGTCAATTTTCCCTTAGAACGTCATTCGATACACCAGTCTGTGACTCGCCCTGACAAAGCCTATTAAAAACCCAGTCTGCACAATGAACATACCCCCCCCCCCCCCCCAAAAAAACAATCAAATTAATACAGCCATCTACATCATTTATATAATCTGTCGCCACATTCAGGGGTGATAGGAAGACAGTCAGTCATGACTACATGACTATATCACTCCTAACAATATACATGTATAGTCTATTAATATTATATTTATTTGCAATTGTACTTTCCATGTGTGTATATTGTAAATAAAATTATCCTAGTATCCTATCCTATCCTATGACAAATTTCCCAAAATGTCCGCGATCTTTGTCCAGAATTTGGAGGGGCTGTAACACGCTTACGCCCCTGCCATGGCGACCCTGGAACACGAGGTTCAGTCATCAATGTATGCGCACGCATATTGCGTGAAGATGTGACTATTTATATTGACATGCATGGATCGAACTTTGTAACATGATATCTGTGTCGGTGTGCGACATGCATTATTAGTTTGCCAGTATTTTCTTTTGCACTGGGCCTCCGTATTGAAAGCGCATACCATAAGCAATGGACGCAGATCTCCCCAAAACATCGAAAGGTCTCGTGAAAAGGGAAGAGAAGGAATCGTATGAGCTGGAGGACATTCCGATTCCTGAATTAACACGTGACGATGTTCTCATTCGAGTAGATGCCAGTGCTATATGTGGATCGGATATTGGATTATTTAAATGGAATGAAATAGCCCGAGTCATTGCAACTTTACCCTTCACTCCTGGGCATGAATGTGCGGGGACCGTTGTTAAATGTGGCCCGGATGCCAACATAGCTCTGGGCAGTAAAGTTGGCGTGGAGAATCACTATTTTTGTGGTGACTGCTTTCAGTGCCACGACGACACCAGAGAAATTTGCACCAACATGGGACAGTTCGGTCACGGACGTAAAACAATTCATGGTAGCTGCTCCGAGTACACGGTTGTACCCGAAAAATATCTGTTCAAGGTCACTCGAGATCTCACGCCTGACCAAATAGCTATGATGGAACCTCTGGGGGTGTCTCACAACGCCGTTGAGCGGTTGTTAGTATCCGGCGAAAATGTCCTCATACTCGGGTGTGGCCCCATCGGATTATTAGCAATAGCCTGCGCAAAGGCAATGGGTTGTAAAGAAATAATAGCAGCTGATGTCGAACAAGGCAGACTAGAGATAGCCAAGAAGATGGGGGCTGATTTCATAGTGAATTGCAAAGAAGACGACCTTCCTAATTACGTAATGGAGTATACGGATGGAGTAGGCATTGGGCGGATATGCGAATGCTCCGGTGCTCCACCGATGGTGAATCGATGCTTCTCGTGGTTGAGGAAGGGCGGCAGAATAGTTCTTATAGGACTTCCAAAGGATCCTATTCATATAGAAAATCCTCTACCGAACGTTGTTTTTAAAACGCTCACACTCAAAACAGTTCACGGGAGGCGAATTTTTCACACATGGAAAGAAGTGGAGAATTTATTAGCTGATAAAAAAGTGGACGTTAACCCTATTATTTCTCACAGATATAACCTATCTGAATACGAAGATGCTTTCCAAACCTTGATGAGTGGCGCGTGCATCAAAATTATTTTATACCCTGGTGGGAGAGAGGCTCAGTAGTCACGGTGTGGAAAACATGTAGTTTGGACATTCTCACGCACCTAATGATGCTCTGAACTCTCTGAATTGGAAAACTATATTGATGATATCGCGATATCGATGCATGGTACAACTTGTGATATTGACCTGATATGTTCCTGTATAAAAGTGCAAACGTGTACTGCTTACGGTGTCTTTTTATTTGAATTCCGACATGGAGAGAAATTCTAATTTTAGAATGCTGGTTCTTTTCAGCAGGGATCTACATTGTGGTGTTGGTTGTGCCCCCGGTAAAGTTGGTTCAAACTTTTCAACAGATGGAAATAGCATTTGGAAATATTGGCCCAAAATAGGTCGAGACTGATCTCATATACAGTTCAATCAATATATGTCAAACTTAGACCAAGAGTCGAATATTTTCCTTCTCGGGGCATTCTGATAGATATACAGCCATTTCGATAAGAAGTAAGAATGTGTTTCACTCACTGAAGCAAGCACATTTGAAGCAATGAACACCCATATACTGAGTCCGTGCCTCCATAACTCTGATTAATATATATGGGCGCGAAGTGCGACGGTTAATGGTCAGATCCCAAAATGTTATGGTGTCAAAATAAAGGATTCTGTTTACTTGTATTAGAAATAATGACAGCAACCATGCCATTGATGCAACATTTTAAGAGTAAAATCATGGTATTTTAGAAATACAAAAACAGGTTTTTAAAATATTTTTTTTTCGAACTCAAATTCAACAAAATTCAACAAACACAAAGTCCATATTTAAAAAAATTAAATATCGTAATGCATGTGTACTGAACACTTTGAAGAATGATGAACAATAAAACAAAACTCACATTTATCAAGCGTTCTTTGACAAATTCACTAAGAACCAATTGTTTACAAATGGTAGATTTACTTGCCATTTGCAAACAACTACTTCCAAGCCAAATATCCGAAGAACGTACACTCAATAAATGTGAGTATTTTTAATTGTTCATCATTCTTCATTGTTCAGTACACATACCCATATTTTTGCTTAGATGTGGACTTTGTGTTTGTTGGATTTCGGTTCCAAAAAAATAGATTTTAAAAACTTGCTGTGATTACTTATAAAAGTGAACAGAATCCTTGATTTTTACTCCATACAAATGGGGGAGGATATGTTAGCAAAGCCCTTAAAGGTACTCAATCCGATTCGATGGTTCCCATATAATCAGATTCCAACAACAACAACATTTTTAGAAATGCCGCTTCAGTTATCAGAATCGATTAATTGCCCAAAATAATGTTAACCACTGTCAACTTACTATAAAATTGTACGAAACGTGTTATTTATCAACATGTTTTTCGACGAAATTTGGCCTTATTATCAACACAAAGTCTCTTGATTTTAGAGTTATCCATCTTTATCCGCATCCGCTTATACCCTTACAACTGTCTTCATCTAATGTTTATGGACAATGTCATGCAGAACAAAACATGGAAATGTTCTTTTTATATAATGCAATCGTATAGTTATATAGAGCCAGAATCTCATATTACTCGTGTTGCAGAATTATGAGTTCAACTGAATGGAATATGCCACACAAAGTAATTGCTGTAATATCGGTATATCTGTATATGTAGTATAATCTATAAGCGACGGTGTATCTGTATATGCCTGTATTATGATCTATAAGCCATTTGGAATTTACAAATCTCTGGCCGTTGTTCAAAATAGACTGTTCGATTGTACCGCAGTGCAATTCTAGGAGATTTATTGTCCAGATCTTGGCTTTATTGCCAACATGCGTCACATAATCTCTTAATCGTACAATAGTTTTTATTATAATAGTATTATAATAGTATATATAACGTAGACGTTTGTTCAACATGTGTCACTTTCCATTTTCCAAATATTAGCTGGATTACCTACAGATCAGTTCATCTAAGATCATTGTCGGGCGACAGGGGGACTCCCAACCAAAAGTTTCAACCGTTAGGAAGTTCAGGTCTGAAACAACAGAAATTTACACTGAAATAGGTTGAGATTGTTCCGATAGTTTAACTTTCAGTTCTAATATTCCCTAATATTATATTAAGCCAAAATTTTAGGTTAAAATGCCTATCAGAAAATTATCAGTTGGAAACTTCCCAACAACCATGGGGGAGGTTGGTTGGAATTTTTTCCGACAGTTATAAAGTTTGCGGTTATCAGTTGGAAAACTCGAGGGTGTGTACATAAAATTTCCCCATAAATAGTTGGGAATTTGCTCTTTATGCGGGAGGAGTACAATTGAATAGTCAAAGTTGGACATGATTGTATTCCAACAAAGTCCATCTAACATCACCCCTGCCACTATGCATAGTTAACTCAGGTGTGAGTCAAACGTCGACGATGTTATTCGACTGTCCGTCTAAAAGAAATCGATAGTGATCACCCACTAGTCGAGACTATCTTATGGCGCATTGTGGTTATACGCTCACAACAACAGAATACACACAACAATATATACCACGCCTGTTTATCGTACATGTGGCTATATCCTGTGGATACACGCGCGTCTAAAATACGCATGGGTTCTACATCTCACAGAGAGTCCACACAGCTACACAGGACCTGGTGTTATCTGTCTGAGTTCGTTAGCAGGTGTACGATATAACTACATTATTGTGATCAACAAAGAATTACTATATCACCATAATGTTCTCATTTCAGAGAAAACGCCTTCATTTTCATTGGTTTTTCGACTGAATGAAGCGACAAAATATTCCCATTCAACAACGACAATATAGAAATCTCAGGTCTCAACATGACGACAGTATTTAAAAGCTTTTGCTGACACATAAATGTATGGATTCCGCGCCGTGCGGAGATCAATAGAATGTTTCAAAAACACTTATCACTGACCCGTATAATACAGTCGTAATTAATTCACGAACGACTACACACTTAGTTTAAATCGATGCTAATAAAAGGGTGGCCAGCTTGCCACCACTGATATTATCACAAATCCTGACGAGGAACATGGGCATTGTGTGGTAGATGGTGGGTATAAGTAAACAATTCGATATCGGCCAATCCATCATATGAATTAGGATTTCGTTTTAATATAGGTTTATAGTTTTATAAAAATCGAATTTGAGTGATATATAGTTGTGCTAAAGGTAGATATAGATCTAAAGGTTTGCTCGGAAAGCATTTAGAATCTGATCCGGTATGCTATATCAGTGTATCTACACACGCATTTAGTATACGATAATAGTTTGAAATTTTCTCCGAAACACGATATCTGTCATCTGAAAAATGTAAAGTACTTGTTTAACAAGTGCAACGCACGTAGTATATCCCCCGTAAATATGGCTTTCTGCTGAGGTTCATTAATTTCTGAGGTGGCTTAATTAATTCGCAAGATGTCTTAATCCTGCTTGCGATGACTGGACAAAACCTATCGCATGTGAATATACTTTATGTGGGTCATATGTATACCAAAGATCATTCACATCAGATATAAGATGACGGAGCTATACGGGCAATGTGTATTTCAATATAACGACGATAACTTCAGAAGAAATGAATGGACAAAACATGTTGCATGTGTAATTGGTCCACTCATATATACAGCCTCATAAGTATACCCAAAAACAATCAATCAAACATAGCCTATACGATTACTGATATACATAGATACAGAGTTGTTAAGTTGGCAAAACACATTTTGTACTCTAAGGGCCATAACTCTGCACAGAATGGAATGGCGCAATTCGTTTCATGTTGACATTCAGTCTGTCATGGTGGTATGTCCGCACACCAAAGGTCATTTGCAGGATCTCTACAACACCAGATAAATTGAGATTCTTGCCGCCCAGGAATGTATTGTTAACTATCTGCTTACTTATCTTAAGTCATGAACTATATTTGATCGATGTGTGTAACATGTGCTATCGGATCGTAAAGGAATTGTTTGTAGGGTCTTCACCAATATTAATTCCAATAGTTATTTTCCAACAAAATTTGCATTTTCACCATTTTGGATGCTGCTGCTTCCGCTGGGTATCGTGTAACATGCTATCGGATCGTAATGGATTTGACTCCGACCAACGATGACAGATATAGAGCTCTGAAATTATGACCGACGCGGACGTGACATAATTTTTCACTCTAAGGATCACAACCCTGCAAAAATTGATGGATGTGGATATCCTTTCAGCCATGGTGTTGCATCTGCAAATCAAAGATCATTTGAATTCGACCACCGATGACTAAGATATTGAGCTCCAAAGTTCAGACGGACGCGGACGAACATATAATGCTAGACGATTTAGACCCGAATAAAAAATATATAAAAAAAATAATATATAATGCTAGACGAATGTACCCACCCCACGGGTTGGGGGGGGGGGGCAAACTTGTATCAAAATGTTATATATCATAGCACTGCCAGACTATGCACTCTGTTATTAAGTTTAGTTTATAGTCTAATATGTGCTACTAGGACACAGAAAGGGGCAAACCTTGGGTTCAGATATCCAGACTTAAAATTGAAAATATTCTATACCAACACTATATAATGGATCAGATGTCCTTGTTATAACCGGTCTACCCACGCCAAGATATGTAGTGGTTGATTGATTGATTGAGATTTAACGTCGAATCTGCCGCTAGTCCAAGTCACTACTAAGAACAGAGACAGACAGTCAAAAAATATTGTAACGAAGCAACTGTGCATATAGAGCGGATAGTAGGTGGGACAACAAAAATGATAAATGTGCAAATAAATCTACACAAGAGGAAATGTCCCCACTTGGAGTCATGAAATGGATTGTTTGGAGCAACTGGCTCAACTTGATTAGATTGTGTTGAAGCAACGTGAGAGGTATGTCCATGGTCTGTGATACATATTCTGGAACAGAAGCAAGATCGGTTTCTTTCAGGTGAGTTGTTAGTGGCACACTGACTACATTGTTCTGACTCTCCGTCTGACAAGGCCATTCTCAGTTCTGGTTTCCATCGAAGTACAAAAACAAAAACGGACTATAATACACTCTTTACACAAACTTTCTTCTTTTTGTATTGGCCAAATTTATGCAACCTCATCGTGTGTATGTTTTCTATAATCTTGTTTAATTCATATATAGATTGTATTTGGGAGCGGGGACATTGTGAGTTGCTAAAACTTGTACCCAAATCCCGTTGAATTTACAATAAAATATTTTGAACGTAAAATGTACCTGAAGCGGTTACTCGTTTAGTCAAAGTGAGCCAGCATTCAACAAACATCAAAAAGAAATTGAAAGAAACGCGAGGCGTCAGTAAACGCCATACATCAATAAACAAGAAACAAAAATGTAAACATCAGAAACACAATGCAACAGATAATTAATCTGAAACACCGATGAGGTGTGACAAGACAACTGATTGAGTCGGGTCAACTCAACCTTCCGTCTGGGAAGAGATATATAGGACAGAAATGAACCATGATGTAAACCGTATACCCACAGGTCGATGCCCTGCGTGATATGGCTGTACCACCAGGACTCATACACCAGAAGGCATGGGATGCACCCCACGACAACCGAACAGGTTGTCGGACTCATAATGGGATGCACCCCACGGCAACCAAACAGGGTGTCGCATTAGAGGATTCTTACCCCTTGCAGTGGGGCGATGGACATAGTCAACCCCGGTGCCACGGGGGGGGGGTGGTCTGTAACTGATGGAAAACATAATTTGGAGATAGCTAATTCTATAGCACGATTCCTTTCAGTCTTGGTATGTTTTGGAAAACATATCTGGAATAATGTTTGAAATTACTGAACCGCAATGGAAGTTCATACAATTTATTTTTGCTGTGTCAGAATGCAATTCCTAGGTGGACATCCGGGTGAATTCACTGAAAATTTTGTTGACTAAAATGTCGACTCAACACGTTGAATGATAAATTGTTGAGCGGTTTGTAATCAGCGGTTGAATAACGAGTACTCAACAATGACAAATGAGGATGCCTGTTTCGGATTTAATCAACACGTGGCTTTTTTATCTATAAATCCAACATCGAGATAGGAGATAACCGATATGTATCATCACCACATTAAAGGTACTCAATCCGATTCGACGGTCTCCATATCATCAGATTCCAACAACGACATTTTTTGAAATGCCGCTTCAGTTATCAGAATCGATTAATTGCCCAAAAATAATGCTAACCACAGTCAACTATAGTATAAAATTGCCCAAAACCTGTTATTTATCAACGTTTTGTTCAACGAAATTTTGCCAGTTGTCAAATATCTGACACAAAAAAGCCACCGGATTTTAGAGTTATCGATTTTCATCCGCTATCTGGTCAGATAAGTTCGTCTCGTCGACAGTTTCCTGGGCCACTTAAAATTAAAATAATAGATTTCACACATTGATATCTGATCACTCCTAGCTTTGATGGGTGGGTTCCTCGACTCGAATCAAATATTTGTTACCCCCGAAGCCAAGGAAATAGTAATTTGCTAGCGTTAATTCGGATTGAGTACCTTTAAAGAGTAAACATTTCGAAGACGAAGTTCTAATTCCATGGATACCACAGACAGTCCTAACATAAATCATATGAATCAAATTATACCTCAGAATAATTTTATATATCTTCCAACAGACCATTATCACGTACTATATCGGGAATTTCATTAAAGGGGTACTGTACACAAAGATAGGCGATTTTTTTATTTACTCCCATTGAAATAACTTTCAAGTTAGATTGTGTTCGTGTTAAATGAGTTTCGTATAAACCTAATTTAGCGAAAAAAATATTGATCTTGGAAACAAAAATATTACGATTTCAAACTACGCGCCATGTTTTTGACCTTCACCGGAGAAGACGCAGGTCGCAGGAAGTACCGGAAGTTCATTGCTCACAGCTTCGATTGATGCATTCAATCTCTTCCATCGAACAATCTCACTCCCTATAAAATACTTGACGCTTTATGACTCTTGTTTCTTTCTCCTTTTTTCCGAATCGGTTATAACGGGCCTTCTTTTCCAGGTAACATGTTTTGTTTGCAACTCAATAATGTTCGTGAACGGCCGTCGATAAAAGACACGCAACATATGCGATTTCAAGAACGGTAACTCGTAATGGCATAATTCTCCATTTTATGACTCCAGCCATAAATGAATTTATATTAAATAATTCAATTTTACTTTTACGATAGATTGTTAACCGGAACGTTTTCAGTAGACATCGTCGACTCAAATTAGTTATTTTATAATATAATATTCATATTAGATCGCTATTGTCACCGGGAATTTATTGAAATTGGGGTACAGAACCCCTTTAATTTTCCATTCTGATTCGATCGCTGATTCTGGATACATCATCCAGTTCAGTTTCTAGAATACTCCCAACAAATATTCTTAGCCAACTCCTTTGCTCCGATTTGGGTGATCAAATAGAAATGGAGAATAATCTTGCTCAAAGTAGTTATTTTTATGAATATTAATCCAAATTTACAACACACACACCGTTAGTCTTATATATTTATTAAATGCAATGAGTATCGATGGCGAAATCATTTGCGTTAGTTTATCGGCGATTGTTGCGTCCCGAATCGAGATGTAAATATTTACAATTGACCGCAGTTCAGACGGTGTTTTCTATGGAGTTGAATGGTCGATTTCTTTGAGATTGTGAGTGATACTAGTAGAATGCTACACTCCCCTAGTTGGCGTAGCGCCTGAATACTAATTTATCAGTTTCACGCACCTGAACAAGTCCATAATATGTCTTTAACTAAGAAAACGGATTATTGCTCCTCAACGTTAGCTACATTTACCAGCCAAAGTTGGTTAGATATTCACATATCTGTTGAACAAAAAATCAATTGGTTGTTGAGCGGTCGACGTCACTTTTAGTGCTGAGTAAATATCTTACTCAACTCGAAGAGTAGAAATAGTTCATACTCAACCCTGTAGTCAACGTTGTTTCGTTGTAAACTTACACTGGTATTGAGTAATTGTTGATGAAAATTTTACTGAACGAGATTATCAGTGTATGTAGGACATGGGCAACTGTATAGGTGTTCTATTTGGTTTCATATGTCAGATTTTGATATCTATAATATAGATCAGAGGGTGTTTGTACAGCATTGTGATAATTGGGCCGAAGAATATTAGAATAATTACACAGACAACGTCTGTGTCAATATTGCTGCATGTATTTGGTTATGTTTTCTATAGGCTATTGTGAAATCTTTGCAATTTAATGTTGAGTTTTAATGTTTGTTTTTATGTCACAGCCGACCACCGCCACCCAGAAGGTTTCTGGTATGATCTGAGGTGGTTTGAATGTATCAAATGAACAATATGGTCATAAATGCGTCACATAATGTTCATGCATGTCTCAAATTAAACACAATAATGCTATCCAGGACGAACTTATGAACAAATTTTCAATTATACTTCTGTTTCGGTAGATGATGTGGTTTGCTTTAGAGTTAACTTAACACTTAACCGAAAAGACATAGATGGCGAATATGTAACTAGATGTGCTGTTGATGTTGGCGATCTTCCATACAAGAATGTTGCGGGAAATCGCTAATAGCTAACAACTCATTGGAGTTTTTTAGTTTTCGAACTCGTAACATAAGATACACGACCTTCTAAATTATCTTTACAATGGGCATTGTACATCGGCCATGCATGAAGTGACAAGCTTTGCAGAGAGAGAAAAAGCAATGGATGGAGGCATTCATTGCCTATATCTTTTATAGCGTTTGCTACACATCAAGCATGAAGCTTTGCTGTTTTATGTCCCCGACACCACGAGGACTTCGCCAAAACAATCGAGAGCTCCGTTCGCCATGTAGTCGGTCTAGCCGCGTTCGTCCATCCATGTGGCCGTCCGTACGAACATTCCACCATGTAATTATGTGTGGATTATCGGATTCGGTTGTTCTTTGGTGTGGTCGTATGACAGCTATAATTAGGGAAAGGATGTGAACATGTACTACGTACTGTATTTACGGCCCTTGTTGGGCTAATAGAAATATGTAAATTATCAGATGTGTTAATGCTAATAGACCGTACGTAATTGGTAAGGGGAGGGAAGGTTGACATACAGTGGGTTTCGTCTATAGATTTTTGCGGAAGATTTGGCATTTCAATCCTTTAACAACTGTTGAATTTGTAGATATTTTGGGTTGTATTTGTTAGATGTTTTGATGTAGCGATGATTCGGTATAAGTATAATGATACACCACATACGTATACAGATAGTGTAATGATACACCACATACGTATACACTATACAGATAGTGTAATGATACACCACATACGTATACAGATAGTGGGTTTCATCCATCTACTCCGTGTATGGCAAGAAACGTGAGCAGAAAGTTAAGGGTGTGTTTTTGTGCCATGTATACATAACGTCCTGGGACAAGACTTATAGTGTTAAGGGCAGAGCCGGACAAGCGTCACAGAAGCTTATATGTGTCATCTGTAACACTTGTCCCGCTCTGCCCCAAGACGTTCTACGTGGGACAAAACATACCCCATAACTTTCTGCTAACGTTTCTTGCCATATTTAATCGAATCTTTACCCGAGTTGTAGGTCTTATTGTACATAGGAAATATATGCAGAAAAAAATCTACTATATTATTCATACTGGCGCTGGTTCTAACCCCGACATGGGCAAACATCGGGACAGATTTTTTAATCTTGATATGATCTGAGGGACATCGCAATATGCCATTCCGATTGATACATGGTCACTTCGATAAGAAATGGGAATTTCAGTAAGCACATTTGAAACAATGAACCTTCATATTGAGTCCGTGCCTCCATAAAGGTTACACTGGTGTAAATAAGGTTCCGAGCGACATCTAGCGGATGCGGGAGGAATATATAGGAGAGAATAAAATAGACACTGGGCCCTGATTGGTCAATAGCCTTGTGTGCTTTTCACATAAAAAAAATCATCACACCTCTTCCCTATGATTTCCCATAGGTAAAATAACCACTGGCACAGGAATTAACCCTTTGTAGTGAAGTTTGAATTTTTTGGTGTGGTCTAAAATATGACTGTATTTTTTTATGCGGTTCTGACACTAGTTACGAAAACATAAGATTTAAAGGCGAATTCCCTGCTAGACAGACATGATTTTTTTGTGTAGAAAGTTTCCCAAAATGTCAATTTTTCAGATTTAAAGAAAATTTTGGACCCAACATTTATATTGCCAACACTATACGCTAAAACGTTAGCACTGAGGCCTATGGAAAACATTTACACCAGTGTAACCTAAATCTGACACATGTCTTTAATAATTTTCTAACCTGATAATCGTGGAAATGTCACGCATGACGTCGCACTTGTTCTTATTAATATTAGTTACACTTCAGTGATTTTTCGAACTTATATCTGACGAGTTTTTCGAATTATCGACAAACTATTATTTACGTCGGTAGCATGCATATAAAGTGTATTTATTGAGCCGAGTCCCCGTGGTCGTCTCGTGCCATTGTCTGTCAGGCTAGTTAGTATTCTTCCATCGTATCGATTCCTCGAATGCACACGGCGGTAAGCTTATAATCGTGTACGATCGTGGCTACTTTGTTAGGGTATATGATCACCCACAATATAAATATACCCCACTGAATCACGGTACCACCGGACCTAACACGCGCGAGGTCCAAAACCTGTTCGACTACCCATGACCGGATGCCGGACCCAGTCATTCAAGGAATACACTTTATATTCCTCGCTTCAACGGACTCCATTGTGAACCATTTGACAAACGTGTGTACTTCGCCGGCTATTTAAACTGCTCATTTAACTCAATGCAGTTGCATAATAAAACATGTCAAAGTCTGTTGAATAGGGAGTTATTTGTGTAACTGATCACTGTCGTGGCCACTGATCTGGCGCTTGCTTCACTTTGGACTACGTCGCAATCGGCGCTTGGATCGATTCTTGATTAAGGTAAGATTGTGTAAATAATACTTTATGAGAGTCGATAATGTAACTCTTTACAGGTTTGCTTGTTTGCTTTGAGCTGACACCCCGGGGTGCGGGCCTGTGTGGCACCGATTGTCAATTAGATTTCGTGAAGTTTTCTCTCGGAGTTCTTCAACTAGACCTAACAGTTAATTACAAGAGCGGCATGCTTATCCATTATATAAGTATTAAAGCTATACTTGACTGTTTGTGTTCGCTTTTGAAATTTTTCCCGGTATCGATATAGGTCGACAAATACTTGAACTACCTTTTTGTGCACCCATGAGCATTATATATGTCACAGAAAATGCATTGAAGTCATACAACATGCAACTTTGAAGGTCCCAAACAAAAACAGCCATGTGCACGACAATGGAACAGAAAAGAGCGTTCCCTGTTGGTCTATTCCTGATATGGTAGAAATAAAGAGCGTTTTTTTCACTTCTGTGCGAAACATTGGAAAATGGCTGTGACCACAGGTGACCATGGAAAGTATTTTTCAGAGCATATGAAGCCGACATATCAATAGATTGGAAGCTCGAATGAGCCATGTCCATTTAAATGCTGTGACCGCTGTAACAGTTTTTCTTTCTGGTTAGTCCTTCCAAAAGCTACTCATGATCTTCTCGCGTCAAATTTATTGCTCAATTTGGTTCTGAAGATCACAAATTCACAATAGGTCGATAAATATATGACATACATGTACTTATAGACGGAATATTATATAGACCAAATCAAAATTTTAATTTAAGGAAACATATTCCGGCTATTATAGCTGTAGTGGAATATACAATGGTGCTGACAGCATATAACGCCCCAATTTCTGGGAATAGTGATATTGACCTTTGCAAAACGGACTCGTAACATTGATTAAGCCTCAAATTTGGCCGGTTTATCTCTCTTTTATCATTTTTCGGAAATCAAAAATACCTGAAACACTTAATTAACACAACGTGAATACGAACTTTACATGACCCAAGGATAATATAAAACTAATGTGACTCAGAAGCACGATATACCTATGTCTATCCAGCATTATATATTTTCTGCACGAATATAACTCAGAAAAAGCTTACTTTTGTCACAAAACTATTTCTCCGCTGTCAGAATGGTAATCTCCCCTAACTCTGTTTGGTGTTTCGCACATATGTGAGATAAACGCTCTTTATGTTTTACCAAATTGGGAAGAAACTAGCAGATAACGCTCTTTATTGTAAATGATGGAGACACGTTTTGCAATGACGAGATTACGGTGGTTGTGTTGAAACTTCATTATTCGTTTGATAAACTCGGGGTAGGCTGCCTCAGCGCACAAACACATTATGTCCATGTGATTATCTCTCGAGCTCTTTCCAGTGATATAAATAATGCATTCTAAGTTATTTATCTTCATATGAAAATTTAAAAAGATTAATTTTAAACACTGTAGATTTGTGTATACCGAGCTTATTTTAGGAAGGGACCATTATTATATCATTAGTCAAAATGTCCTGCAAACTGCAAAAACGTCATTGGCTACACGCGGACGTTAGAAAAGTCATATCTAAGAACATCAAAACTACGATGGGAATATAATCATCATTTAACCCTTTACCCAACAGAACGGCCCTGTGCCAATGCATTCTCTTATATATGCGAGTCGACCATAGGTCGCCTCGCATATATAAGAGAATGCATTGGCTTAACACATTAAAAATTATAAAATTGTTAAAGAATGTAAGAAAAAATGGTAAAAAAAGATTTTTTTTAGGCCAATGCATTCTCTTATATATGCGAGGCGACCTATGGTCGACTCGCATATATAAGAGAATGCATTGGCACAGGGCATAACTGTAACTATCACAATGTGGTCAAGGAGCCGGTTCCAATGATATCCATATTTGTATGGTTCTATTGAGACAGACCGAAGATATTTTAGGCTGTTGAAGCTTTATTTGGCCGTTTTTGGCCGGTTTGTTGGGTAAAGGGTTAAAGTATCTCAGAACGCCCTTCAATGGTCCCCGCTCAATGGCTATTTAAAAAGAACTAAATATCTTAAACCTCCCATGGATCGGCTTAATGGTTCAATCGCAGTATTTTATGTGATATGAAACGAACACAAAGCAGTGAGTGATATATATAACGTTGTCCCATCCGATTTGACACCACGAAAGAACTAATTGCACGTTTTTATATCAGAACGCTAGTATATATTAATGATATAGGACATATATTAATATGACATATAATGATATAGGACATGTGATGATAGATAGGACACGTGAACCAATTTTTGATCGATTTTGGAAGTTAGATATCTACTTTCAAAATAGAATTAAGTTATATCAGATTTTATCCGGACGCCCCAAAAAGTCAATAGACCACCAATCTTGATGAGTTTTTGTTGAAGAGCGTTCTTGGAATTGTTGCCCAAATAACAACGGATATTAAAGAGCGTTCTTTCAAATATTATGTCTGGCGCTTATTCTCATACAATTATATTTGTATATTCGTGTAGGGGTCGTCGTGATGTCTATGCATCTTCATATTTGCGTTGATTGCAAGTTATTTTCATGTTTTTGTCCTGGTAATTTGAAAATTGGATAGAAAATTATATCATAAGTTTGATGTCAAATCGGTTGGGGCATAATTATTCGAACTAACATATACACTTAGTGTTATGCAAGACAAAACAAAAAAGAGTTGGGTCGCAAAATTAAGTCATACTATATTTCAGGCCTGGATATATAGAGTTGACTATATAGTTGGATACATTTTGTTGACGTCGGCAGTTGTCACAAATTGCGTGATCGCTATTGAAACCTTCGATGTGATAATAGGTGGTGATGTTGGCGGTCATCATAACCGCGACTATAGTACCCTGCTGTTCGTCGGACAATCTCGACTTCAATCGAAGTAACAACAAAGAAACAGATAGTATTGGTATATCCACACGAGCAGGCTTCACTTCGGAGTTGGGTGTTTTCTGTGATTTGCATATATATACATCCTATTTTTCGGATAGTTATCGCCATGAAGGTTTGACTTTGTATGGTATGTACTTTTACCTTTCATAATGCGAATCTCTCGACCGTTTCCGTGATTTACATCTGGACCCTCGCGTTCTTTCGGTATAATACAGTAATTTGACCATATTATATATAGCACGTTGATCCGAGACGCCATCGTAATGACGCCGCATCGGATTCAACAAACAAATTAGTCAAAATGTCATGAGCCATGCAATTGTCGATCCGCTTACCAGACAAATAAGGTATGAACATTATTTGCAATCAACACCATACCCTTAACACACAGCTATGACGACCCGAGGCATCACAAAAGCATATTTATATTTCATCCTGTTCTCCTGGTTCTCCTGAAAATTCATATTGAACTCATTTCAAAAACACAATAAGCCCATATCGGCATTACTTGAATCTGAATTATACGCGCATTCTGAACCTGAATCGACTTATACCAGGTGTATGCTATTTATAACTTGTTTTCACTGTGGCCCGCGCCATAAATCTGAATACCGGGTATAAGCCCACCCAGCCTCAAGTCCATTATGAACATATAGTCAATTAGCCACTAAATACCCAATCAAATATAGTAACGACCAGATATAGATATTGGACCAATGCTGTCTCAGTGAAATATTCGTGAGACGGCATGGTACCAACATCCTGCATACATATTATCATCTTAAGAATATTGGGCATCATCTTTCTAAGTGGGTGGTACGACCAAATAAAGCTTTCTGTCGTCTACGTTTCCATCCGTCATAACATGCCTCCAAATCTCCGATAAGATACAGTAACAATTTTATGTCAACTATATACTCTGTCTCAATTTGTTATGTTTTATGTATCTGTATGTATTATCTTTGTGTTGGAATATAGTCTGTTTAAACAAAGGTCACTATGGGCTTATTTCAAATTAAATCAGTCTAATATGAACCTATATTCGTATTTATGTCCAATGTGAACCCATTTTCACGATGATATGTTATTATCTTTTGGCTTGTTGAGCACCCGATTAGAAGTTACCACTGGTCCCCAGAACAAAAATTACCCCACCCCAATAATTCTTAATCCTATAGGTTTAAGTATTATTGGGGTGGGGTAAAAAAATTTCAAAGGGATCTGTGGACGTTACAAACAACCCAGAACATGCATAATTTAAACCTGCTTTTTTTACGTCGATGTCTGACAATTAAAATCCCCCCCCCCCCCGCATGGGCTCGAGTTATATGTACTTATTTTCTGTACAGAAAACATTAGCATTATTATATTTGGGTTTACTAATGTACGACCCATGTCTATTCGACCTTGATCATTGTGGTTGTTTAGTTCTCGGTCTGAATGGGAATAATTGCTCGGATTAACTGTACACTCCTTTTGAATTCGTGTCAAACATGCGTAAATTATCTGTTCTAGTCTCAATAGACATGTGTCATTATATAACACCCAAAATACGGCCGACAGCGTTTACTGCCAAATCGACTCCTTTATAATGACAATCTAACTTGTTTTGTCCATTGGCTGAATTGTTCACTAATCACTACCCTGTACTACGTAAAATATGCTGAGAATGAGAAAGTCTTATGTCGGTAATCCCCACGACCTGCTATATCTTCAGAGCTGGGAAGGTTGATGCCATTTTCAGCAGAGACTCACGTGTACTCCCAAGCTCCATGCAGGATTTAATACGCCCCCGATGGTGTTTACTGCGAGGCTGATCTGGCCGTGTCCGTGGAGCTATGGAGCAACTATGATTTAAAATGTACTAGCAATATAGCGTACCAGGATGTATGTATTCGCGGATGTCTCATTGTTGCAGTTAATATCTTTGGTTTTTAGGTGTGAACAATGGCTGGGCCACTCTTGAAGATTGTAATGGGGGACACACCATGCATAACAGCTAGCATTGCTGATGAAGTATGTCTCAGTTGGAATGTAGACTAAATGTAATATTGCGAAGTATCGGGGTGTATTTAATCCGATTAGCAGATATTTTGTCCGCATTTAGAGGCTTTCTGGTATGGTGATTGACATACCTTCAGTGATAAGCCGTAGTTGTTGTAATAGTTTGAAGAATTTGTTATTTTAATGAAATTATGGGGTGGTGCATTAATGAAACCGATATATTTATTATTATTATATGCCTAATAATATGATCTTTGGGGCGTTACCATTTTTGACTGGTTTTCTTGTCTCCCTTGATGACTCGATAAGACAGAGCGGAAGTATGAGAGGAACTCCCTGGTAGATATTGGTGTACCTGAAGAGATATAGCCACTGAATGCTAGTGGCGCCGCTTGATATTTTCATACTTTGGAAAAACCCCACTTGTTAGATATCTGGATCATAAGCTCAGTATGAACATATTTGGAGGTAGAAATAACATTGTGGCACTATTTGAGCAATAGGTTCTAACACAAGCCTATTTACCGTGATAGTGTTTGTTTTCATCGCGCCATTCAAATGAATCAGTGCGATCACAAACGCTGCGGTTTTAGTCGTAGGTTGTGAAATATTACTGGTGGAGTAATGGTATAACTTTACTATGGGCTGTCTCAGAACAAAATAAGTCCAATGTGAACCTGTGAGTAGTTAGGTTCAATATGAACCTATTTGGATGAGAACATGGTGCTTTGATTTTTCTTTTGACAGTGAAAGTGGACCACCTGACGCAAGATGGCGGCCAAAATGGCAACCGTAATTTGAACAATTAATTTGTACACACGTATACCGTGTTTTGGCCATTATATTGATTTGTTCACTGATCACTAGCCTGTTCATAAATATGGGTGATAACGAGAAAGTCTTATACCCAACGACCTGCATGCCTTGCGGGAAAGATATTCCATTGTTTTCGTTCATCAGATCCATATCTACTTTGAGATGAAAGTCCACTGTTCAAATGTACTATTCCGCGAAATACAAACTAAGACAGTAACCGTTATGTATGACATTAGACTGGTCCTTGCCCAGCTTGAGCCAATCGCCCGATTCGTAGTGTAACTTAATACTTTTTGCTACATGAATTGCTCGCCTTTGTCACGTCCTCAGGATAACATAGGTCCATAACTAGAGGTGTGACTGTCACAGTGGGACTAATGATACCCCCGTAGCATACGTTGGCTACAAATCAGGTATAGCCATACCAAAAAGAGATGGCGCTTTCGATCCTCATATATGTTATGTCTACGTTATAACTATTGCAAACAATTGCCAAATCCAAAACGTGATAACTCAACTAAATACGTCAAATCAATCTCGTAATGGCATGTGCACATAGTTGACCCTGTGCCAATGCATTCTCTTATATTCGAGTCGACCATAGGTCGTCTCGCATATATGAGAGAATGCCTTGGCCTAACAATTTTTTATAATTTTTTTCTTACATTCTTTAACAATTTTTATTATTTTTTCTTACATTATATAACAATTTTTATAAATTATTTCTTACATTCTTTAACAACTCTATCATTTTTGTTATCAGTTTTTTTTTCCTTACACTCTTTAACAATATTTATCATTTTTTATCATTTTTTCTTACATTCTGTAACAATTACACTCAATTACATACTTTGCTAAGTCGAAGGGGGGGGGGGGGTGTATAACTGTAGTAAACATAAATAAGATAGGTCGAGAAATTACACATGAACTACCGATCTAGATGCTTTAGTATTCATCAACACTTGCAGACTTCATAGAACATTTGAATGCACAGAAGTGAGACAAACGTTCTTTAATTTTATACTAATATATTAATAAGCGACAAACGATTCTTAAAGGCTCACTTAATTTTCGAACCCCCAGATAATTTTATATAAAATATAAGCCATATTATATGCAATTTGAAAGAGGAAGCTCCAAAACATTGTATAATCAACTTATTCGGTGTAATAAACTGTGAACATGTTGTTTTTGTTGAGATACCGACGTGTGTTCTGTGCTCAAGTTTCATTATTGTCAATGGAAGGGGAATAACTCTATATCTTAAGGAAATATTGTTTAGTTTGAATTCTGTTGCATTCTTGGAGCCATAACGGGGGAAATGTTTCTATGGTTTCAGCTGTTTTCTATTTCTATATGGGAACCTTCTGAGACAGCGACATTCCAAATGGTGATGAATTATAGTATGTTAATCATATTTTATGGCATAGATTGCTATTAAAACCGTATAGTAAGGCACTATAAACAAAATAATCGGTGACTCGAAAATTAAATGGGCCTTCAATTTCCCATGCATCACTCGAAATCGAATGAGGCTTTCGGTGGCATATAAAAGTATTTGAAATAGTTATCGATATTTTGTATCAAACACGAGTATATACAATAATTGCTATTTGACCGGTCGGCCGTACGAATAGCCAAGGAACCATTTGTAGGTATTCGTCCGACTAGAGCTACATGTATTTGGTCGATTGCACACGAATAGCACAAGAGCCACTTGTTGTTATTTGTCCGGCCGGATGAATAGCACAGAAGCCAATTGTTGCTATTTGTCCGGATGAATGACGTATAAGATATATATTTATAGTTATCTGGATTAATATGGTATATGCCTGAAGCTATGTTAGCTATTTATTCCACCAGTCAGATGAATATCATAGAAGTTATATGTACGGCTAGTCAGCTTTATCCGAAGACGGTGGTTATACCAATTAGTCCACAGGGGCCTGTAACGCGCTCCGCTGTCCGCCCCCCTTTTGCACTGCCCATATACGCCGCTCTATATACGCGCCTTCTTCGCGTTAATGGAACATTATTTCGGCCAATTTGGCCGTTTACTTCATGTCTGTTTTTCATCTGACGTGTGTGTCGAATAAATGATGTGGAGGATTTATGTAAATGTTAGCCCAAACTACATTTCCAAGTAACGATGGTTTTGTTGTTTATTTTGAGGAATAATACCGCGTCAGATGAATTCAGCCCAAATATGTTAACAGTTGTCGTGTAAAACATTCGGCAGTAGGTTAGCGTTATTTAGTATTTATGGATGTCCTTTAACATGGGGGAAATAGACTACTGCGCTTGAACGAGCATGTGAATTTGTCGTTTTTAATGTATAGCAACTTGATAATCAATAACAGAGGCATTCTCTGTCAAATATGGTCGCCCTATTTACGGTATTAATTGCGGAACTTTCTAAAGTAAACTACGCGTAAACGGATACATACGGTAAATTATAGAAGGTGCCGGAATCGGCCTAATCGCCCCAGGGCCAACTCGCCCCAGTCGACGTGTGTCAATTCGGTACCTACTATAACCTGTACCCAAGTTCTCAGCTGTCATGAACCCATAGCCATGATATATGGTTTATTTTATGTATACTAGTAATATAGTTATTTTCAGTACCTTTATATACCAGTACTGTGTATAACAATGCATATAAATTAATCCATGTATACATGTATATTGATTCAACGGATTCAGTGGTTTTGTCCATCAGTCCATCAAATTTGCGGGGAAAACATGGCCACAAGCAGTACACCCTGCTAAATTTCGAATTTGAATCAATTGGCGCTCCCTGCAGCCAGCTTTTATTGGAGAACTTTTTCTCATGTGGATATTTTGGGTCACCGCTAGATGTGAGCCATATTTTGTTCTCAAACTGTTCTTGTGAAGACATCACCGCCAGCGGTGATCTTCAATTTTACTATTTTTATGGCTAAATAATTTGGTTGATCCTACAGACGACACCCCTTGTCCGATCGTCACCAGATTCCACAATGATCTGCTGGATAACCAGGGTGAGAGTAATCTAATTTTCCCGAATTTCGTTAAAAAACATTACCACAGGCAGCAATTTGGTATCTTACTCATTGATCCTCTTTTGCATGACTGAATTGTTTAGCAACTGTACAGACATATCCCTCATCTGATAGTCAGCAAACTTCATATTGATCTTCGGGCTGACAACTAGATGGGAGCTATCGAATGCTTTGAATTTTTTTGTATATCTCTTCATGCGGATAGCCAGTATTACGTAGGTACTTCAACTTTCCGCATTCCTGTCATCATTTGAAATATAAAAATTTACCTGATACACGCACCCTTCAAAATTTGTTTCGTCGTATCTATTTTAATGACCCGCATGGTAATATTGATACAGATATATTTGTCAAACATTTCTTTGTACAATATACAGGTATTTAGTTTGTAACTAAATCTAGAAATATATAATAGTAGCTGGTGGACCCGACTTCGTCCGGGATGTTCCCCTCTGATTTTCGTAGAATTGCGCGATTTAACCTTGAATTGACTATTTTAAAGGTGAAGGTCATGTCGGGGTCACGATTTGACCCGTCCAAAACACTCCCCGGACAAAAGTCACGACAAAAGTACCCGTCGAAATCCGCCCTGCTTTACCCGATTTGACCTTCAATTGACAATTTTGAATGTCAAGATCAGGTCAGGGTCATGATTTGACCCACCCGAAACACTCCTGGGACAAAAGTAACAGTAGGTATCAAATTTCGTTGAAATACTTCCGTTTTACCAGATTTGACCTTGAATTGATCTTTTTGAATGTCAAAGTCAGGTCGGGATCAAGATTTGACCCGTCCAAAATACTCCCTGGAAATAATTTCCCCTATGTATCAAATTTCGTCAAATCTGTCAGGCAGTTTTCCCGGCCATAGCTAACAGACAAACAGACAGACAAATGTCCAAAATATATATTAGACTAGCTGATGTACTCGACTTCGTTCGGGCTAGTTAGGGATTTTTTTGTGATCGCCTCCATCTGGACAGTACCCAGTATATACAGCGTCTGGCCAAACTATTGTTCAATTGGTCCAGAAACATGCCTATATCAGCACGTTCGAGAACATGGTCCCACGTGAAATTGGACCCGTCCATATTGCTCCCGGGATCGAAGTAGTCCTACACACAAATTTTTAGTCGGATCGGTCAAGGTCCAGAAACATGCCTATGAGCGAGGTCAAGTTGACACGTTAAATACCAAATTCGAGCAGTGTTAGAGTCTATAACACATACACACATGCATTCATGCATGCATGCATTCATGCATACACACATACATACATACAGACAGGTGTTTCAAAGTGTATAATCGATAGCTACAACAATTCTATGGTAGATAGTTCACGGCCGACCTGATGCATGCATCTTAGTTTTCTTGTATATATAGACAAGGGTAACTGTAGAAATTCAACGTTTCACCATCGCTCGGGAGTCGCACAAATTTAGCCCTTTCACCCCAGTAATGATAACGATATATACACGGATGGATCGGCAAAGAATTGAGCGGTGATTGGCTGTTTCTACTATGTCAGTTATTGCTAAATGTATGAATATTTCTGATGGGAGTTTGTGGTATTTATTGAAAGATGAATTCTTTGCCGATCCATCCATGTATATATCGTTATCATTACTGGGGTGAATGGGCTAAATTTGTGCGACTCCCGAGCGATGGTGAAACGTTGAATTTCTACAGTTACCCTTGTCTATATAATGTTCCATTAACGCGAAGAAGGCGCGTATATAGAGCGGCGTATATGGGCAGTGCAAAAGGGGGCGGACAGCGGAGCGCGTTACAGGCCCCTGTGAATTAGTCCAGGAGATATTGGTCGACATCTGCACCCCCCCCCCAGGACTTAACTTCACCCCACTAATTTTCTTTCTTAATGTCTCCTCTAATTTTTGTCGGTTGTTAACAAGAAATAAAAGTGGTCGCAGAGACTCCAGACAAGACGGCGTCCATCCATTTTTATTTATATGCAACAGGCCTCTTTGAGCACGGTTATAGTAAAGATGGTATCAAATGTTATGCATACGGTCTTGTTTTCCGCTCGATTCGTTATACTATATACAACCCTTACAAATTAGCCAAAAATCCGACACAAAAATCCATTAAGAAATTAAGAAAATTAGTGGGGTGAAGCTAAGTCATGGGGTGCAGAGGTCGACCAATATCTCCTGGACTAAATGTGCTTTATAAGTATACTACTCCATGTCTGATGAAGTTGATCGTTACTTGCATATTCCCGATTAATCATGCAGGGCGTGATTTAATTGTGAATGATCTATATATATAATTGTTACTCATGCGCAAAACATTGGCTGGACGAATGGCTACAAATGGGCACGGACCAAGTATGAGTGTCCATTGCGTTAAATGTTTTCTTTCTCGTACACAACACTGTATTAGATAGTCATGTCCCACATCACGCTGTATATGGTTATTGAGATTTATCTATACTTTCAATCAGTTCCGTAACCACAACAAAATAAAACAAATCACAGATCGAATCTCGATTATATTCAAACATCATACATTATTGATTGTCACGAACCTCTGACTCTGGTGGCTATCATGGTCCGAAGCTATAGTGCGTCGCAAGCCGATCGGATAGACCATGCTACATGTATTACAATTATAATCAAACTTTCGAGAGTGAAATTTTGTTTAT
The DNA here is from genome assembly GCA_032622095.1 of Siphonodentalium dalli. Classification (NCBI taxonomy): domain Eukaryota; kingdom Metazoa; phylum Mollusca; class Scaphopoda; order Gadilida; family Siphonodentaliidae; genus Siphonodentalium; species Siphonodentalium dalli. The sequence goes on from CP136061.1 coordinate 31,297,084, forward strand.
GAGATTTTGACATCTTGGTGTCATATATATAGTCATTAGCATGAAAACTGTTTCATTCTCATATTTTCGTTAGTGTTTTGTTTAACGAGTCATATGTTTTGTCAGAAATTGTCCTTTGTGTGGTTAATTACCCAGACATTTGAATAATTGTTAACATTAAAATAATAAAAAAAAATTAATCTGGATAAGAGAAGAGCAATTTCTGTAAACATCGATCGTGACGACTTACACGTCTGTGTGACATTAAAATGCACTCGTTGTTAATATACTGAATAATTTATCTGATTCTGTCGTAAATGCATGCTGTATCGGGATCATATACACTCTAATAATTGGTTTGATAACTCAAGCATCAAAAATAATCCAGGTGTTACGTTGATCAAAGGGATGCACTACTATATGATAATTAGTCAGTCCGGAAAAACACAAACCGTGGTGGATGGTAGTTCCGTGACAGCCATCGCCATATTGGTTTCTAGTTCTTTTGGTTCTGTTTTCGATTTGTGAGGGATTTTCCACTTACGTTATGGGTTTAACGGAGTTGCCTTCGGGTCAGCATGGTCTCGTCCAGGAATGCCGCCAGAATATGCGGGTAATAGCTTTGATGTTGAAGGTATAGTATACCATCCTCGACACAAGCATTAGACGTATGTGATGCGGTGCTCACTACGCTGTATATTTTCACTATTGAGAAGCAACAAAATATATCGAAATAGTTCAGTAGTAGTTCTCATATACTCTTCTAGAGTAGATAGAAAAATGCCGAAACACCCATGCAAATGTGACAATAAAACTGCTAAGGATCCGACAAACCCCTCTATATAATATGCCAAGACATATCAGCGGCTTCATGCCCGCCGTATATACAAACATATCAGTGGCTTCATGCCCGCCGTATATCGGTGTAGATTTTTGGATCTGGTGGTCCTGTGTCGGTCGCGATTAAATAAATAGAAGGCCGGTGATTCCTCTGCACGAGATCTAGATATCTTGGTCACAGTCATCTCCGGTTTAAACATCCGAGCTTAGACCTGGTTTAAACCTACATTGGCGGTCCAGCCGAACCAGGTCTATAAAGGGGGCGTTTTTGTCGTTCAGTTGCCAGCTAGTTCTCATATACTCTACTCGAGTTGGTGCAAAAACAACCACAAATGTTGAAAACAAGCCGAGACATCCAGCACCCATGCATGCGAATGTTACGGATCCGACAAACCCCTCTATGCCAAAACATATCAGTGGCTCCATGCCCGCCGAAAGTACGGATTTCATTGTGTAACTCGGTGTAGATTTTTGGATCCTGGTTGTCCTGTGTCGGTCGCAGTGTAAACATAGAAGGCCGGTTACTTCTCTGCAAGAGAGATCTAGATATCTTGGTCACAATCGTTAGACGCTTTGTGTTCACCCGTGGCATTTTACACAAAAAGAAACATAGCAAGATATTTCATAACCTCAGTATATGTTTTCTCTCGTTCCAGGCCGTAGAGTCGATTCCAGGTTTCCGACCACGAAGCATCGATGAAGAGATACGAGACGCCCGGCGAAAACACCTGCAACAAACAGTAATAGCAATGACGTCACAACGAGGGGAGACAATCCTCAGACACCTGGCTCAGGAGCTCCTCACCCCAGAAGAATGCGCGGAATTCAAGGAAGCGCTCCGACATTTTCGGGAATCGAGGTCTCTCCCAGCCCTTTGCACACAGTTGGGAGCAGCCGTCAACAGCACCGAAAAAATGCTCTTGCTCATCGAAATAAGTCACCAACTACCTGAACATTTACTGGATGACTTTCACAGACTGTGTAATATTCAGTATGATAATTATTCAACATTCGTGAAAGCGTTTTCGCCTTTAAATTCTCTCAAGGATAATTCAAAAATTCTAGCAAAAGATTCTACCGGTTCACTGCGCATGCTCGCTCGAAAAGATGAACATCTGACGTTTATTGACGATGATCTTGAGATTAACTCTAAACACGGTACTAGTGTAACGAGTGGGATTTATAGTGAATTCGAGAACGGATCCACAGATGAAGATGCCGTCTTCACAAGTGCAAATAATTCAAGACGTTATAAAAGCCGTTATGCAAAAGTACGAGACGACCGGTCACGTGGTACCAAGAGGAAGGATTTTGGCTCGCGTGCGAGGAAGATTCGTAGCAAGTCTTTGGAATCTCCTCGATCAAATAACACTGAAGGAGTACGTCCTGCAATTACGTGTACTTACAAACGAGTCCTGTTGAAGCGACAAGGTGACGGGTCGCTTGGACTGACAATCCGCGGAGGAATCGAGGATGGAACGCCCATCGTAGTACACCATGTTGTAGAAGACGGGCAAGCCGCAAAACAAGTATGTCTTTAACTATTTCTATGCTAAATGGTTTCTCCAACTCAGTTATAAATGTAATGCAAACATTGGTATAGTTTTATTATTCATCTGGGAGGATGTCATGAAAAAAAGAGCAGACAAGAGGCAGACGTAAAGATAATACAGTACTGTCATTTTGTTTTTAAGTTGCACTTAAACTCATTTGCAAACTTGTACGGGGAAATGGTGCGAAAGTACAAATTGCAATTTGAATAGTATATAGTGCGAAATACCACGGTGCAATGTGATTACCACGTACAATGTATCGGTTTAAGTGCTTTAATACTAGGAATATACCATGCACGTGGTCATTTAAAACGACAAATTTTGAAATAAATGTGGTAAAGTTTACAATTTCCGATTGAATTATACGTCGGGCCGTGAGGGCACATTTGATTGCTTGTGGTTTTAAGTGGCAGCAACAAAGTATTTTAGGTAATATAATGTCTCCATGTCATTTTGAAAAGGATGTTGAGCTTCTAATTATGTTGTATCTGGTCGAGTATATCATTGTTCCTTGTGGATCATTACAGGGTCTACGCCCAGGCGATCGGTTAATAGACGTCAGTGGAAACGACTCTCGAGAGATGACCCACGCAGAAGCCGTGATGCGCATGCGCAATGCATGGAATCTTATTTTGACAGTTGAACGTCCTCCTCAGATCAACCCGCACGTGAACGGAGGTTCGTGCTTTAACGACCCAGACGCATTGTAACTGTTCGAACTTTTAGTGGATACAAAGTTGCGGCCTTTTCATATGGGACAGCGGGAATGCGTTAGTGATTCAATTTCTTAACAAGATTTAAATATCTCGCATCAACAAGAAAATGATCTATATACCCTTCTTAAACGTGCCTTTCCGCCCATCATCAGTGTTTGAATCGCTATGAGCGAAATGAACGGTTATTGTTATTTGCCACAACGCGCCAAGCAATTAATTTTTATTTGGATAAATCGACAAGAGGTGGCAAATGTGACAGAATCGTATATAATTTATCTTTTCTGTATATATGGTACCGACAGGATATGTACATCAGGGATGTATATAGCGGTATATGTGAGTAGCGGGCGCATTGCAAATTGATGTACTCATTGCACGCGCGGGTCGACTTTGTCGCTTTCAGTTACGCTGTTATGTCATTATATAGACATATTATATCTTCTCATCATAATACATATAGCATGCATGCATGACTCTATTGGGTACTCTACTCTTATTTGCTGTGATGTGAACACATAAGTGCACACCAGCGTGCAGTCTATTCGGATGCACTTATTCGATAATAACGTTCCTTATTGTTGTGGCATCCGCCCTCGTCACCTTTTCGTTTTCGGCTTATTCAATTCGATGTTTTCAAAAATAAACGCCCTGTATAGAATGTCATTCATGTCAACTCACATACTCAGCAGCCCAGAAATAATTCTCATATCAGTTATCAATTAGTTAACATTTAAATATCATGTATCAGCTGGGCCTATATGTACCATTTAATGACGTATGCATTTGGTATGAATTATCACTATACGAATCCCCTCTCGCAGAATAGTTGTCTAGGATTCATCAGGATTCATTGCTTTTAAAATGGGGTGTGGTGTGTATATACGTATTCAAACGGACATGGCTCATTCGAACCCCCAAAATTATGTATACATACATCCGCGCACAACACCGTGCAGACTATTTGGCTACACTGATTCGATGAAAACATTGGAATTGGGTTCATGTGAAATAACATATATTTGTTTTACCCTGTGCCAATGCTTTCTCTTATATATGCCAGTCGACCATAGGTCGCCTCGCATATATAAGAGAATGTATTGGCCTAACAATTTTTTACAATTTTAATAATTTGTTCTTGTATTCTTTAACAATTTTATAATTTCACCCATACAGAGCCCCAGACAAACATGAGCAGACCACACTCTTCTATATGCTTCTATATATGTGTGGGGCTCCCTGCAGGGTAATGGATGTTTTTTATTTTATGTCCTAAAAATTGTAAGAAACATTTATTTGAAAAAACATGATAAAAAATTGTTAAGCCAATGCATTCTCTTATATATGCGAGGCGACCTATGGTCGACTCGCATATATAAGAGAATGCATTGGCACAGGGTAAAAAAAACGTCGCAAGTGGAGGTAACTAAGGATACACCCCTATTTGGCTACACTGATTCGATGCTAAACGTGCGTTTATACTGTGTGACATTCGCCCTCGTCACTTTTGTGTTGCCTGCTTTTTCAATTTGATGCATCCATTAACCGCCCAGTACAGAGTCATGCATATCAACTCAGCAGCCCGTAAATTATTCTCATATTAGTTATCAATTAGTTTCATTTATCAACTGGGCCTATATGTACCTTGCCGATCGTTGCTATGGACGAACACTGTGTCATGGTGTCCCGCTGTGAAACGTCCTCACCCGGTGTGTTAGTTCACGTATGACCCCCACATTGGGGCTTTTTCCGGAAGTCTCTCTTTGTCTCTGTTGGATTTCCATGCGCACTGATAATTATTTTCAGTTCGGTAGGGAGAATTAAAAAAATAATACATCTAGGAAAAAGTTAATTTTTCGCCTTTTCAGGCATATATGTGAACCGGAATAATGATGATATTTGGTTATTTGGTAAATTATCTCTGTCACATGTAGCATTGGCCAATTCAGTACCATGCATCCTTCCGCCAAATATGTATATATTTAAAATTACCCATATTTCCTACATGTATACACTGTTTACAGTTTACGTACTATACACTTCACATAGCCTCACTAAGCTCACTTCAACGGACATCCATGAATCTTAGTATTCTCCCGGATGCATGATCACACAAACCATACCCATGTGTATTCTCCCGGATGCATGATAACACAAGCCATACCCATGTGTAATTGTATGTGTGTATACATATATAGGCGTAAGAATATATATATATATATATATATATATATTTTGAAAGTGTGGAGAGCGCGGGCACAGGTCGGAATCCGATTTCTTATGTAATTATTTCTATGGAACTAGCTAAATTTTTTTAGGTTGTGTCGGAAATTGACATAAATTTTGTTAGGTTGTGTCAGAAATTGACATAAATTTTGTTAGGTTGTGTCGGAAATTGACATTGAATAATTTGTTGAGCATTGTTGTCATTCAAAGATGGAACTAGCTAAATTTGTTTGGGTTGTGTCGGAAATTGACATAAAATATTGTGTTGAGCACAAACTAAGGATAATGGTGTTGACATAAGCTAAAAGCTAATTGAACTGCGTGTTAATCAAGGTCTGAGTCTAGATCGAACGAGCATATCTCTCAAACTGGGATTTTTCTTGTAGGCAATAATAACCCGTTTGTCGAGAGGCTCGGTCAATTTAGTGTTTAATAATGCAAAGTTTTTTCTGAAAATGTTTGCGATTTCAACATTTCTACGATTGTAGATCAGAGGAAAGCACAAGAAATTTCGAGAAACACCTTTGTAGTCAATGTTAAGTCCGAACGGAAGATATGTTTTAAGTACGCCCATCCAATGATTTTCGCGTTCTAGGCGTATTGAATCGGTTTGGTCTTCGTCGGCTAGAATTGGTGTCTGTTCTATTGGCTGAAAGCTGAAATGGGATTTAATGTCATGATTAGATGAGTTGAAATGATCGGAAATTTGCATGTCGAGTTTTTTGCGAACACTGGAAAGATGATTAGACATTCTAACTTTGAGAGAGGTTTTTGTTTGTCCAACATATTGTATACGGCATCTTTTGCATGTGATTAAGTAAATTACATTTTTAGAATCACAATTAAGTTCGCTATGCATTTGATACGATATGCGTGTTTGTTCGCTGGTGAAAGTGTTACTAGTATTGATATATCCTATTGTATTGATGTAACATCGTTTTTTGTGACAAAATGAGGCTGAACCATTACCCAACACCGGCCGGTTGTGCCGTATCCTTGTTGGTTCAGTCGATGTTGGGTCATGGCGTGACGAGTTCAATTCTCTGAGAGTTTCGGACTTTACTTGGCGCAGTAATCTACTAGAGTAGCCGCGCGGTCGTAAAGCCTGGAAAAGCACTGAACAAGCTTGATTTAGGTCGCTTCTGTTCGTGCAGTTCCGGTGATATCGAATGATTTGAGATTTAATCAATCCATTGAAAAGTTTTGGCGGATGGAAAGATTTACGATGAAGTAGCTGGTGAGAATCCGTTGGTTTCGTAAAAAGTTTTGTATCTAAAATGTTGCATGATGTAAATTGTGGGCCCTTAAATATTGTTAAATCAAGGAAATCAATGCTGGTTTGCGATATTGATTCTTTGAGTTTGATTGATTCGTCATGACTGTTCAAGATGTCCAAGAACACCCTAAACTCATCCAGACCATGAGTCCAAATGATAAATATGTCGTCCAAGAATCTATAATAGGCTAATGGTTGTTTATCAGATTTGGCCAGGGCGCCTTTCTCCCACTCTGCAACAAAAATTGAGGCAAAATTAGGACTAAACTTCTTGCCCATACTGCAGCCGGAGACCTGTAAATAATATCGTCCATTAAATTCAAAGTCATTCCCTTTAAGAGAAAGTTCTAATAATTGAAGTAGTTCATCTCCAGGTCTATGAGGATCATGGTGGAAATCAAATGCATTCTTAATTGACTTTAATCCGGCATCGATTCCAATATTTGTATACATAGATTCCACGTCGAGACTAATTAGGTAAGCAGAAGATGGAACTTCAATTTTCGACAATTTAATGAGGAAGTCCTCCGTGTCTTTTAGATAGCTCGGATGGCGGGTAGCAATTGGTTTCAAATAGAAATCAATAAACTCCGAAATGTGGTACGACTCCGAAGCCACGTCGCTGATGATGGGGCGACCGGGTGGTGTGTATGGATTAGTCCAACAGCTCAAAGGTTTGTGTATTTTAGGTAGCAAATAAAATGTCCTATTATTGGATTCAGGTTTTGCAATTAGATACTGAACATGTTTTTTCTTTAAAACGTCCTGGTCCAGCAAGCTTTTGAGAATGAGATTGAATTTTAAAACATTGGATTTCCAAATTGGCTCATCCAATGGTTTGTAATATTTAGTGTTGCTTAATTGGCGCGTCGCTTCTAGAATGTAATTTTCTTTAGACATGATGACGAGCGAGCTGCCTTTGTCACAAGGTTTGATTACAATGTTTTTATTGCTGCGAAGAGTTTTTAGTGCAGTTCTTTCAACTTTAGTGAGGTTATCCTCGTTGTGAAATTTTGGTAAATTTGTGATGTCGGTTTTGACTAAGCCAGCGACCTCGGGAATGGAGTGGTCAATCTGGCGATCAGAGGGGGTCCATATCGAAGGTTCTTTAAATTGATCTTTTAAACCTGTCGAATTGCGAAAGAAATCAGCCATAGCTGTTACTTCCCTAAATTGCATGCTTGCTGGACCGCCGTTCATTTCCATGGCATACATAGAGTCTGGTAAAACCAATGTTCCATCCTCCGTCTCAACAACATGTGGTGTTTCTTTGAGATCGGGTGGGGTAGGAACAAAGGTTAGACCATACCTAAGTATTGATTTCTCACCAGCGCTCAGGGAAAGATCGGGTACAAGATTGACTATCTCGGTGCCGAGACCGACTCTTTCCGCATGGCTGATGCCCTTCTGAGGAATTAGTTTAAATGACCTTTAAAGATGTTGGTCCAGCCTTGGTAGATTTTCGCCGCCGTCTGTGATGTCCAGTGGATGTTGTCATTCTCCACGTGAAAGTCGCGGGGGGGTATTGCCTGTATGACCTTGAGGTTCTGTGTCTGACGAGCTTGGCTGTTAATGGCACGCAGAACATCCTGGTCCCTAGAATCTAAACTGAATGAGATATTTATTTCCTGAAAATGAAGTGTCGCATTAGGAAAAACTTTTCGGAAATTACTAACCATGTTAGTTACCCTGCTTTTAGCTGTGGTGCCTGCTGTTTTGCCTTTGTCGTTGTCTGTCTTCCAGTCCTCTCGGTTGTTGATGCCAATGTTGATGATGACGTGTCGAGGTGTCTTTTCTGGCTTCGATTTCAGTTTGTGGGCCATGTTGCAGAAATGACCTAAATTGCCACCTGGGTAAGAAGCAATACAAACATTTTTGGGAGGATCGACATCGATCCGGGACACATTAGAAGAGCCTAAAATAACAACAGGGTTTTTTATCTGTTTAGGGAAGGACCAATCCTTCTTAGGGCCAGGTTGACGAAATTTATAAAATTTGGATACCTTAGGTGATGTTGATAATACCTCGGCATACGATGGTGATGATGTTGAAATCGCTGGCGATGTCATCGAAGCAATGGAACCAACAGGCGAAGGAGGGCTGGAAGAGATGTGCTTTGGTGGTGTTGTTTTCTTGGCTGGTGAATTTTGAAGTGATGTATTTGGTGGAGTGGATATGCGTGACGTCCGTGGTTTTGGTGCAGGTCTCTGTGGCTGTGGTGTGGCTTTGACGCGTTTTGGTGTGGATCTCACAGACGACGACGTTGTCGGATCCCTGGCTGGACTATCCTGAAATTGAAGCTGGCGAGCGATTAGTGGGGGAGGGGAGGGTGACCGACCACGTTTGTTTGTATGAGTTTGGACGCCAACTCGTGTACCTATCGAGGACTGAAGATTACCACAGATGCTCAAGAACTTTGATTTTGTCTCATTAGTTAATTTGGTGCCAAAATTCTTCAGTCCCCATTTTAATGCCGTGTCACGTGCTCGGTCGAAGTCAAGGGTTTTAGAAGAAAGAGCCGAAAGAACCTTGACTTCAATTTCTGATTCCGTTTTCCGATAATAATTTACCAAAGTTTTCATGGAGTTTAAACCCCACTGAAAAGCGTCCGCTTTAAGCGAATTGAAGACATCGTCACAGGGGAGCACTGGTCGGAATGTCTTCTTTCGCCCTGACTCAACGATGGCCGAAAAGCCTTTCGGAAGGACCTTCTTCTCCAAACGGTCCTGTAAAAAATTAATATGGTGCCAAAGTTGTAGAATTTTGTATAGCAACTTTACTAGATTTGAATGGTCTAAATAAGCCTGGTCTTTTTGCCGCTCTGGGCGGTTAGTTTTTCCACGTTTAGGTTGAGTCATTTTGATCCAGGACTTGAATTTTGGCTGTGAATAAAGGTAATGATTAGTAACATATAATACACAAAGAACGGAACGCGAAGATATACAATAAAAAAGTACTTAGGAGCGCACTGTCAAGTTGCCTCAACGTTTCGGTAGAATTACCTTCTTCAGGAAGCAAGCTAGGTTCGAATGTTGAGGTTTTTCCATGGATCTTATATACCCGTGTGAGATAAGCTCCCATTGTGCTCCAGGGTTTCGAGAGACGTGTCAACAGCTATGTTCCTGTTTAAAACAAACAGTGAAACAATGCATACAAAATGTTTGGCGCCGTCACGACGCCCGTGTTTATTTAAGATCGCGCGTTCTTAATGGGTTGTGTAATGGCTTCCGGAAGCCCCTAATCCAAATCCTAGTGACAGTACGCAATTAGACAGTAATACATATGTGTTAAGTAAATAGAAATAAAAGATATCCCTGGCACAGGCGATATATATATTTTGAAAGTGTGGAGAGCGCGGGCACAGGTCGGAATCCGATTTCTTATGTAATTATTTCTATGGAACTAGCTAAATTTTTTTAGGTTGTGTCGGAAATTGACATAAATTTTGTTAGGTTGTGTCAGAAATTGACATAAATTTTGTTAGGTTGTGTCGGAAATTGACATTGAATAATTTGTTGAGCATTGTTGTCATTCAAAGATGGAACTAGCTAAATTTGTTTGGGTTGTGTCGGAAATTGACATAAAATATTGTGTTGAGCACAAACTAAGGATAATGGTGTTGACATAAGCTAAAAGCTAATTGAACTGCGTGTTAATCAAGGTCTGAGTCTAGATCGAACGAGCATATCTCTCAAACTGGGATTTTTCTTGTAGGCAATAATAACCCGTTTGTCGAGAGGCTCGGTCAATTTAGTGTTTAATAATGCAAAGTTTTTTCTGAAAATGTTTGCGATTTCAACATTTCTACGATTGTAGATCAGAGGAAAGCACAAGAAATTTCGAGAAACACCTTTGTAGTCAATGTTAAGTCCGAACGGAAGATATGTTTTAAGTACGCCCATCCAATGATTTTCGCGTTCTAGGCGTATTGAATCGGTTTGGTCTTCGTCGGCTAGAATTGGTGTCTGTTCTATTGGCTGAAAGCTGAAATGGGATTTAATGTCATGATTAGATGAGTTGAAATGATCGGAAATTTGCATGTCGAGTTTTTTGCGAACACTGGAAAGATGATTAGACATTCTAACTTTGAGAGAGGTTTTTGTTTGTCCAACATATTGTATACGGCATCTTTTGCATGTGATTAAGTAAATTACATTTTTAGAATCACAATTAAGTTCGCTATGCATTTGATACGATATGCGTGTTTGTTCGCTGGTGAACGTGTTACTAGTATTGATATATCCTATTGTATTGATGTAACATCGTTTTTTGTGACAAAATGAGGCTGAACCATTACCCAACACCGGCCGGTTGTGCCGTATCCTTGTTGGTTCAGTCGATGTTGGGTCATGGCGTGACGAGTTCAATTCTCTGAGAGTTTCGGACTTTACTTGGCGCAGTAATCTACTAGAGTAGCCGCGCGGTCGTAAAGCCTGGAAAAGCACTGAACAATAAACGCCCGGTCGGTCAATTTAGTGTTTAATAATGCAAAGTTTTTTCTGAAAATGTTTGCGATTTCAACATTTCTACGATTGTAGATCAGAGGAAAGCACAAGAAATTTCGAGAAACACCTTTGTAGTCAATGTTAAGTCCGAACGGAAGATATGTTTTAAGTACGCCCATCCAATGATTTTCGCGTTCTAGGCGTATTGAATCGGTTTGGTCTTCGTCGGCTAGAATTGGTGTCTGTTCTATTGGCTGAAAGCTGAAATGGGATTTAATGTCATGATTAGATGAGTTGAAATGATCGGAAATTTGCATGTCGAGTTTTTTGCGAACACTGGAAAGATGATTAGACATTCTAACTTTGAGAGAGGTTTTTGTTTGTCCAACATATTGTATACGGCATCTTTTGCATGTGATTAAGTAAATTACATTTTTAGAATCACAATTAAGTTCGCTATGCATTTGATACGATATGCGTGTTTGTTCGCTGGTGAAAGTGTTACTAGTATTGATATATCCTATTGTATTGATGTAACATCGTTTTTTGTGACAAAATGAGGCTGAACCATTACCCAACACCGGCCGGTTGTGCCGTATCCTTGTTGGTTCAGTCGATGTTGGGTCATGGCGTGACGAGTTCAATTCTCTGAGAGTTTCGGACTTTACTTGGCGCAGTAATCTACTAGAGTAGCCGCGCGGTCGTAAAGCCTGGAAAAGCACTGAACAAGCTTGATTTAGGTCGCTTCTGTTCGTGCAGTTCCGGTGATATCGAATGATTTGAGATTTAATCAATCCATTGAAAAGTTTTGGCGGATGGAAAGATTTACGATGAAGTAGCTGGTGAGAATCCGTTGGTTTCGTAAAAAGTTTTGTATCTAAAATGTTGCATGATGTAAATTGTGGGCCCTTAAATATTGTTAAATCAAGGAAATCAATGCTGGTTTGCGATATTGATTCTTTGAGTTTGATTGATTCGTCATGACTGTTCAAGATGTCCAAGAACACCCTAAACTCATCCAGACCATGAGTCCAAATGATAAATATGTCGTCCAAGAATCTATAATAGGCTAATGGTTGTTTATCAGATTTGGCCAGGGCGCCTTTCTCCCACTCTGCAACAAAAATTGAGGCAAAATTAGGACTAAACTTCTTGCCCATACTGCAGCCGGAGACCTGTAAATAATATCGTCCATTAAATTCAAAGTCATTCCCTTTAAGAGAAAGTTCTAATAATTGAAGTAGTTCATCTCCAGGTCTATGAGGATCATGGTGGAAATCAAATGCATTCTTAATTGACTTTAATCCGGCATCGATTCCAATATTTGTATACATAGATTCCACGTCGAGACTAATTAGGTAAGCAGAAGATGGAACTTCAATTTTCGACAATTTAATGAGGAAGTCCTCCGTGTCTTTTAGATAGCTCGGATGGCGGGTAGCAATTGGTTTCAAATAGAAATCAATAAACTCCGAAATGTGGTACGACTCCGAAGCCACGTCGCTGATGATGGGGCGACCGGGTGGTGTGTATGGATTAGTCCAACAGCTCAAAGGTTTGTGTATTTTAGGTAGCAAATAAAATGTCCTATTATTGGATTCAGGTTTTGCAATTAGATACTGAACATGTTTTTTCTTTAAAACGTCCTGGTCCAGCAAGCTTTTGAGAATGAGATTGAATTTTAAAACATTGGATTTCCAAATTGGCTCATCCAATGGTTTGTAATATTTAGTGTTGCTTAATTGGCGCGTCGCTTCTAGAATGTAATTTTCTTTAGACATGATGACGAGCGAGCTGCCTTTGTCACAAGGTTTGATTACAATGTTTTTATTGCTGCGAAGAGTTTTTAGTGCAGTTCTTTCAACTTTAGTGAGGTTATCCTCGTTGTGAAATTTTGGTAAATTTGTGATGTCGGTTTTGACTAAGCCAGCGACCTCGGGAATGGAGTGGTCAATCTGGCGATCAGAGGGGGTCCATATCGAAGGTTCTTTAAATTGATCTTTTAAACCTGTCGAATTGCGAAAGAAATCAGCCATAGCTGTTACTTCCCTAAATTGCATGCTTGCTGGACCGCCGTTCATTTCCATGGCATACATAGAGTCTGGTAAAACCAATGTTCCATCCTCCGTCTCAACAACATGTGGTGTTTCTTTGAGATCGGGTGGGGTAGGAACAAAGGTTAGACCATACCTAAGTATTGATTTCTCACCAGCGCTCAGGGAAAGATCGGGTACAAGATTGACTATCTCGGTGCCGAGACCGACTCTTTCCGCATGGCTGATGCCCTTCTGAGGAATTAGTTTAAATGACCTTTAAAGATGTTGGTCCAGCCTTGGTAGATTTTCGCCGCCGTCTGTGATGTCCAGTGGATGTTGTCATTCTCCACGTGAAAGTCGCGGGGGGGTATTGCCTGTATGACCTTGAGGTTCTGTGTCTGACGAGCTTGGCTGTTAATGGCACGCAGAACATCCTGGTCCCTAGAATCTAAACTGAATGAGATATTTATTTCCTGAAAATGAAGTGTCGCATTAGGAAAAACTTTTCGGAAATTACTAACCATGTTAGTTACCCTGCTTTTAGCTGTGGTGCCTGCTGTTTTGCCTTTGTCGTTGTCTGTCTTCCAGTCCTCTCGGTTGTTGATGCCAATGTTGATGATGACGTGTCGAGGTGTCTTTTCTGGCTTCGATTTCAGTTTGTGGGCCATGTTGCAGAAATGACCTAAATTGCCACCTGGGTAAGAAGCAATACAAACATTTTTGGGAGGATCGACATCGATCCGGGACACATTAGAAGAGCCTAAAATAACAACAGGGTTTTTTATCTGTTTAGGGAAGGACCAATCCTTCTTAGGGCCAGGTTGACGAAATTTATAAAATTTGGATACCTTAGGTGATGTTGATAATACCTCGGCATACGATGGTGATGATGTTGAAATCGCTGGCGATGTCATCGAAGCAATGGAACCAACAGGCGAAGGAGGGCTGGAAGAGATGTGCTTTGGTGGTGTTGTTTTCTTGGCTGGTGAATTTTGAAGTGATGTATTTGGTGGAGTGGATATGCGTGACGTCCGTGGTTTTGGTGCAGGTCTCTGTGGCTGTGGTGTGGCTTTGACGCGTTTTGGTGTGGATCTCACAGACGACGACGTTGTCGGATCCCTGGCTGGACTATCCTGAAATTGAAGCTGGCGAGCGATTAGTGGGGGAGGGGAGGGTGACCGACCACGTTTGTTTGTATGAGTTTGGACGCCAACTCGTGTACCTATCGAGGACTGAAGATTACCACAGATGCTCAAGAACTTTGATTTTGTCTCATTAGTTAATTTGGTGCCAAAATTCTTCAGTCCCCATTTTAATGCCGTGTCACGTGCTCGGTCGAAGTCAAGGGTTTTAGAAGAAAGAGCCGAAAGAACCTTGACTTCAATTTCTGATTCCGTTTTCCGATAATAATTTACCAAAGTTTTCATGGAGTTTAAACCCCACTGAAAAGCGTCCGCTTTAAGCGAATTGAAGACATCGTCACAGGGGAGCACTGGTCGGAATGTCTTCTTTCGCCCTGACTCAACGATGGCCGAAAAGCCTTTCGGAAGGACCTTCTTCTCCAAACGGTCCTGTAAAAAATTAATATGGTGCCAAAGTTGTAGAATTTTGTATAGCAACTTTACTAGATTTGAATGGTCTAAATAAGCCTGGTCTTTTTGCCGCTCTGGGCGGTTAGTTTTTCCACGTTTAGGTTGAGTCATTTTGATCCAGGACTTGAATTTTGGCTGTGAATAAAGGTAATGATTAGTAACATATAATACACAAAGAACGGAACGCGAAGATATACAATAAAAAAGTACTTAGGAGCGCACTGTCAAGTTGCCTCAACGTTTCGGTAGAATTACCTTCTTCAGGAAGCAAGCTAGGTTCGAATGTTGAGGTTTTTCCATGGATCTTATATACCCGTGTGAGATAAGCTCCCATTGTGCTCCAGGGTTTCGAGAGACGTGTCAACAGCTATGTTCCTGTTTAAAACAAACAGTGAAACAATGCATACAAAATGTTTGGCGCCGTCACGACGCCCGTGTTTATTTAAGATCGCGCGTTCTTAATGGGTTGTGTAATGGCTTCCGGAAGCCCCTAATCCAAATCCTAGTGACAGTACGCAATTAGACAGTAATACATATGTGTTAAGTAAATAGAAATAAAAGATATCCCTGGCACAGGCGATATATATATTTTGAAAGTGTGGAGAGCGCGGGCACAGGTCGGAATCCGATTTCTTATGTAATTATTTCTATGGAACTAGCTAAATTTTTTTAGGTTGTGTCGGAAATTGACATAAATTTTGTTAGGTTGTGTCAGAAATTGACATAAATTTTGTTAGGTTGTGTCGGAAATTGACATTGAATAATTTGTTGAGCATTGTTGTCATTCAAAGATGGAACTAGCTAAATTTGTTTGGGTTGTGTCGGAAATTGACATAAAATATTGTGTTGAGCACAAACTAAGGATAATGGTGTTGACATAAGCTAAAAGCTAATTGAACTGCGTGTTAATCAAGGTCTGAGTCTAGATCGAACGAGCATATCTCTCAAACTGGGATTTTTCTTGTAGGCAATAATAACCCGTTTGTCGAGAGGCTCGGTCAATTTAGTGTTTAATAATGCAAAGTTTTTTCTGAAAATGTTTGCGATTTCAACATTTCTACGATTGTAGATCAGAGGAAAGCACAAGAAATTTCGAGAAACACCTTTGTAGTCAATGTTAAGTCCGAACGGAAGATATGTTTTAAGTACGCCCATCCAATGATTTTCGCGTTCTAGGCGTATTGAATCGGTTTGGTCTTCGTCGGCTAGAATTGGTGTCTGTTCTATTGGCTGAAAGCTGAAATGGGATTTAATGTCATGATTAGATGAGTTGAAATGATCGGAAATTTGCATGTCGAGTTTTTTGCGAACACTGGAAAGATGATTAGACATTCTAACTTTGAGAGAGGTTTTTGTTTGTCCAACATATTGTATACGGCATCTTTTGCATGTGATTAAGTAAATTACATTTTTAGAATCACAATTAAGTTCGCTATGCATTTGATACGATATGCGTGTTTGTTCGCTGGTGAAAGTGTTACTAGTATTGATATATCCTATTGTATTGATGTAACATCGTTTTTTGTGACAAAATGAGGCTGAACCATTACCCAACACCGGCCGGTTGTGCCGTATCCTTGTTGGTTCAGTCGATGTTGGGTCATGGCGTGACGAGTTCAATTCTCTGAGAGTTTCGGACTTTACTTGGCGCAGTAATCTACTAGAGTAGCCGCGCGGTCGTAAAGCCTGGAAAAGCACTGAACAAGCTTGATTTAGGTCGCTTCTGTTCGTGCAGTTCCGGTGATATCGAATGATTTGAGATTTAATCAATCCATTGAAAAGTTTTGGCGGATGGAAAGATTTACGATGAAGTAGCTGGTGAGAATCCGTTGGTTTCGTAAAAAGTTTTGTATCTAAAATGTTGCATGATGTAAATTGTGGGCCCTTAAATATTGTTAAATCAAGGAAATCAATGCTGGTTTGCGATATTGATTCTTTGAGTTTGATTGATTCGTCATGACTGTTCAAGATGTCCAAGAACACCCTAAACTCATCCAGACCATGAGTCCAAATGATAAATATGTCGTCCAAGAATCTATAATAGGCTAATGGTTGTTTATCAGATTTGGCCAGGGCGCCTTTCTCCCACTCTGCAACAAAAATTGAGGCAAAATTAGGACTAAACTTCTTGCCCATACTGCAGCCGGAGACCTGTAAATAATATCGTCCATTAAATTCAAAGTCATTCCCTTTAAGAGAAAGTTCTAATAATTGAAGTAGTTCATCTCCAGGTCTATGAGGATCATGGTGGAAATCAAATGCATTCTTAATTGACTTTAATCCGGCATCGATTCCAATATTTGTATACATAGATTCCACGTCGAGACTAATTAGGTAAGCAGAAGATGGAACTTCAATTTTCGACAATTTAATGAGGAAGTCCTCCGTGTCTTTTAGATAGCTCGGATGGCGGGTAGCAATTGGTTTCAAATAGAAATCAATAAACTCCGAAATGTGGTACGACTCCGAAGCCACGTCGCTGATGATGGGGCGACCGGGTGGTGTGTATGGATTAGTCCAACAGCTCAAAGGTTTGTGTATTTTAGGTAGCAAATAAAATGTCCTATTATTGGATTCAGGTTTTGCAATTAGATACTGAACATGTTTTTTCTTTAAAACGTCCTGGTCCAGCAAGCTTTTGAGAATGAGATTGAATTTTAAAACATTGGATTTCCAAATTGGCTCATCCAATGGTTTGTAATATTTAGTGTTGCTTAATTGGCGCGTCGCTTCTAGAATGTAATTTTCTTTAGACATGATGACGAGCGAGCTGCCTTTGTCACAAGGTTTGATTACAATGTTTTTATTGCTGCGAAGAGTTTTTAGTGCAGTTCTTTCAACTTTAGTGAGGTTATCCTCGTTGTGAAATTTTGGTAAATTTGTGATGTCGGTTTTGACTAAGCCAGCGACCTCGGGAATGGAGTGGTCAATCTGGCGATCAGAGGGGGTCCATATCGAAGGTTCTTTAAATTGATCTTTTAAACCTGTCGAATTGCGAAAGAAATCAGCCATAGCTGTTACTTCCCTAAATTGCATGCTTGCTGGACCGCCGTTCATTTCCATGGCATACATAGAGTCTGGTAAAACCAATGTTCCATCCTCCGTCTCAACAACATGTGGTGTTTCTTTGAGATCGGGTGGGGTAGGAACAAAGGTTAGACCATACCTAAGTATTGATTTCTCACCAGCGCTCAGGGAAAGATCGGGTACAAGATTGACTATCTCGGTGCCGAGACCGACTCTTTCCGCATGGCTGATGCCCTTCTGAGGAATTAGTTTAAATGACCTTTAAAGATGTTGGTCCAGCCTTGGTAGATTTTCGCCGCCGTCTGTGATGTCCAGTGGATGTTGTCATTCTCCACGTGAAAGTCGCGGGGGGGTATTGCCTGTATGACCTTGAGGTTCTGTGTCTGACGAGCTTGGCTGTTAATGGCACGCAGAACATCCTGGTCCCTAGAATCTAAACTGAATGAGATATTTATTTCCTGAAAATGAAGTGTCGCATTAGGAAAAACTTTTCGGAAATTACTAACCATGTTAGTTACCCTGCTTTTAGCTGTGGTGCCTGCTGTTTTGCCTTTGTCGTTGTCTGTCTTCCAGTCCTCTCGGTTGTTGATGCCAATGTTGATGATGACGTGTCGAGGTGTCTTTTCTGGCTTCGATTTCAGTTTGTGGGCCATGTTGCAGAAATGACCTAAATTGCCACCTGGGTAAGAAGCAATACAAACATTTTTGGGAGGATCGACATCGATCCGGGACACATTAGAAGAGCCTAAAATAACAACAGGGTTTTTTATCTGTTTAGGGAAGGACCAATCCTTCTTAGGGCCAGGTTGACGAAATTTATAAAATTTGGATACCTTAGGTGATGTTGATAATACCTCGGCATACGATGGTGATGATGTTGAAATCGCTGGCGATGTCATCGAAGCAATGGAACCAACAGGCGAAGGAGGGCTGGAAGAGATGTGCTTTGGTGGTGTTGTTTTCTTGGCTGGTGAATTTTGAAGTGATGTATTTGGTGGAGTGGATATGCGTGACGTCCGTGGTTTTGGTGCAGGTCTCTGTGGCTGTGGTGTGGCTTTGACGCGTTTTGGTGTGGATCTCACAGACGACGACGTTGTCGGATCCCTGGCTGGACTATCCTGAAATTGAAGCTGGCGAGCGATTAGTGGGGGAGGGGAGGGTGACCGACCACGTTTGTTTGTATGAGTTTGGACGCCAACTCGTGTACCTATCGAGGACTGAAGATTACCACAGATGCTGAAGAACTTTGATTTTGTCTCATTAGTTAATTTGGTGCCAAAATTCTTCAGTCCCCATTTTAATGCCGTGTCACGTGCTCGGTCGAAGTCAAGGGTTTTAGAAGAAAGAGCCGAAAGAACCTTGACTTCAATTTCTGATTCCGTTTTCCGATAATAATTTACCAAAGTTTTCATGGAGTTTAAACCCCACTGAAAAGCGTCCGCTTTAAGCGAATTGAAGACATCGTCACAGGGGAGCACTGGTCGGAATGTCTTCTTTCGCCCTGACTCAACGATGGCCGAAAAGCCTTTCGGAAGGACCTTCTTCTCCAAACGGTCCTGTAAAAAATTAATATGGTGCCAAAGTTGTAGAATTTTGTATAGCAACTTTACTAGATTTGAATGGTCTAAATAAGCCTGGTCTTTTTGCCGCTCTGGGCGGTTAGTTTTTCCACGTTTAGGTTGAGTCATTTTGATCCAGGACTTGAATTTTGGCTGTGAATAAAGGTAATGATTAGTAACATATAATACACAAAGAACGGAACGCGAAGATATACAATAAAAAAGTACTTAGGAGCGCACTGTCAAGTTGCCTCAACGTTTCGGTAGAATTACCTTCTTCAGGAAGCAAGCTAGGTTCGAATGTTGAGGTTTTTCCATGGATCTTATATACCCGTGTGAGATAAGCTCCCATTGTGCTCCAGGGTTTCGAGAGACGTGTCAACAGCTATGTTCCTGTTTAAAACAAACAGTGAAACAATGCATACAAAATGTTTGGCGCCGTCACGACGCCCGTGTTTATTTAAGATCGCGCGTTCTTAATGGGTTGTGTAATGGCTTCCGGAAGCCCCTAATCCAAATCCTAGTGACAGTACGCAATTAGACAGTAATACATATGTGTTAAGTAAATAGAAATAAAAGATATCCCTGGCACAGGCGATATATATATTTTGAAAGTGTGGAGAGCGCGGGCACAGGTCGGAATCCGATTTCTTATGTAATTATTTCTATGGAACTAGCTAAATTTTTTTAGGTTGTGTCGGAAATTGACATAAATTTTGTTAGGTTGTGTCAGAAATTGACATAAATTTTGTTAGGTTGTGTCGGAAATTGACATTGAATAATTTGTTGAGCATTGTTGTCATTCAAAGATGGAACTAGCTAAATTTGTTTGGGTTGTGTCGGAAATTGACATAAAATATTGTGTTGAGCACAAACTAAGGATAATGGTGTTGACATAAGCTAAAAGCTAATTGAACTGCGTGTTAATCAAGGTCTGAGTCTAGATCGAACGAGCATATCTCTCAAACTGGGATTTTTCTTGTAGGCAATAATAACCCGTTTGTCGAGAGGCTCGGTCAATTTAGTGTTTAATAATGCAAAGTTTTTTCTGAAAATGTTTGCGATTTCAACATTTCTACGATTGTAGATCAGAGGAAAGCACAAGAAATTTCGAGAAACACCTTTGTAGTCAATGTTAAGTCCGAACGGAAGATATGTTTTAAGTACGCCCATCCAATGATTTTCGCGTTCTAGGCGTATTGAATCGGTTTGGTCTTCGTCGGCTAGAATTGGTGTCTGTTCTATTGGCTGAAAGCTGAAATGGGATTTAATGTCATGATTAGATGAGTTGAAATGATCGGAAATTTGCATGTCGAGTTTTTTGCGAACACTGGAAAGATGATTAGACATTCTAACTTTGAGAGAGGTTTTTGTTTGTCCAACATATTGTATACGGCATCTTTTGCATGTGATTAAGTAAATTACATTTTTAGAATCACAATTAAGTTCGCTATGCATTTGATACGATATGCGTGTTTGTTCGCTGGTGAAAGTGTTACTAGTATTGATATATCCTATTGTATTGATGTAACATCGTTTTTTGTGACAAAATGAGGCTGAACCATTACCCAACACCGGCCGGTTGTGCCGTATCCTTGTTGGTTCAGTCGATGTTGGGTCATGGCGTGACGAGTTCAATTCTCTGAGAGTTTCGGACTTTACTTGGCGCAGTAATCTACTAGAGTAGCCGCGCGGTCGTAAAGCCTGGAAAAGCACTGAACAAGCTTGATTTAGGTCGCTTCTGTTCGTGCAGTTCCGGTGATATCGAATGATTTGAGATTTAATCAATCCATTGAAAAGTTTTGGCGGATGGAAAGATTTACGATGAAGTAGCTGGTGAGAATCCGTTGGTTTCGTAAAAAGTTTTGTATCTAAAATGTTGCATGATGTAAATTGTGGGCCCTTAAATATTGTTAAATCAAGGAAATCAATGCTGGTTTGCGATATTGATTCTTTGAGTTTGATTGATTCGTCATGACTGTTCAAGATGTCCAAGAACACCCTAAACTCATCCAGACCATGAGTCCAAATGATAAATATGTCGTCCAAGAATCTATAATAGGCTAATGGTTGTTTATCAGATTTGGCCAGGGCGCCTTTCTCCCACTCTGCAACAAAAATTGAGGCAAAATTAGGACTAAACTTCTTGCCCATACTGCAGCCGGAGACCTGTAAATAATATCGTCCATTAAATTCAAAGTCATTCCCTTTAAGAGAAAGTTCTAATAATTGAAGTAGTTCATCTCCAGGTCTATGAGGATCATGGTGGAAATCAAATGCATTCTTAATTGACTTTAATCCGGCATCGATTCCAATATTTGTATACATAGATTCCACGTCGAGACTAATTAGGTAAGCAGAAGATGGAACTTCAATTTTCGACAATTTAATGAGGAAGTCCTCCGTGTCTTTTAGATAGCTCGGATGGCGGGTAGCAATTGGTTTCAAATAGAAATCAATAAACTCCGAAATGTGGTACGACTCCGAAGCCACGTCGCTGATGATGGGGCGACCGGGTGGTGTGTATGGATTAGTCCAACAGCTCAAAGGTTTGTGTATTTTAGGTAGCAAATAAAATGTCCTATTATTGGATTCAGGTTTTGCAATTAGATACTGAACATGTTTTTTCTTTAAAACGTCCTGGTCCAGCAAGCTTTTGAGAATGAGATTGAATTTTAAAACATTGGATTTCCAAATTGGCTCATCCAATGGTTTGTAATATTTAGTGTTGCTTAATTGGCGCGTCGCTTCTAGAATGTAATTTTCTTTAGACATGATGACGAGCGAGCTGCCTTTGTCACAAGGTTTGATTACAATGTTTTTATTGCTGCGAAGAGTTTTTAGTGCAGTTCTTTCAACTTTAGTGAGGTTATCCTCGTTGTGAAATTTTGGTAAATTTGTGATGTCGGTTTTGACTAAGCCAGCGACCTCGGGAATGGAGTGGTCAATCTGGCGATCAGAGGGGGTCCATATCGAAGGTTCTTTAAATTGATCTTTTAAACCTGTCGAATTGCGAAAGAAATCAGCCATAGCTGTTACTTCCCTAAATTGCATGCTTGCTGGACCGCCGTTCATTTCCATGGCATACATAGAGTCTGGTAAAACCAATGTTCCATCCTCCGTCTCAACAACATGTGGTGTTTCTTTGAGATCGGGTGGGGTAGGAACAAAGGTTAGACCATACCTAAGTATTGATTTCTCACCAGCGCTCAGGGAAAGATCGGGTACAAGATTGACTATCTCGGTGCCGAGACCGACTCTTTCCGCATGGCTGATGCCCTTCTGAGGAATTAGTTTAAATGACCTTTAAAGATGTTGGTCCAGCCTTGGTAGATTTTCGCCGCCGTCTGTGATGTCCAGTGGATGTTGTCATTCTCCACGTGAAAGTCGCGGGGGGGTATTGCCTGTATGACCTTGAGGTTCTGTGTCTGACGAGCTTGGCTGTTAATGGCACGCAGAACATCCTGGTCCCTAGAATCTAAACTGAATGAGATATTTATTTCCTGAAAATGAAGTGTCGCATTAGGAAAAACTTTTCGGAAATTACTAACCATGTTAGTTACCCTGCTTTTAGCTGTGGTGCCTGCTGTTTTGCCTTTGTCGTTGTCTGTCTTCCAGTCCTCTCGGTTGTTGATGCCAATGTTGATGATGACGTGTCGAGGTGTCTTTTCTGGCTTCGATTTCAGTTTGTGGGCCATGTTGCAGAAATGACCTAAATTGCCACCTGGGTAAGAAGCAATACAAACATTTTTGGGAGGATCGACATCGATCCGGGACACATTAGAAGAGCCTAAAATAACAACAGGGTTTTTTATCTGTTTAGGGAAGGACCAATCCTTCTTAGGGCCAGGTTGACGAAATTTATAAAATTTGGATACCTTAGGTGATGTTGATAATACCTCGGCATACGATGGTGATGATGTTGAAATCGCTGGCGATGTCATCGAAGCAATGGAACCAACAGGCGAAGGAGGGCTGGAAGAGATGTGCTTTGGTGGTGTTGTTTTCTTGGCTGGTGAATTTTGAAGTGATGTATTTGGTGGAGTGGATATGCGTGACGTCCGTGGTTTTGGTGCAGGTCTCTGTGGCTGTGGTGTGGCTTTGACGCGTTTTGGTGTGGATCTCACAGACGACGACGTTGTCGGATCCCTGGCTGGACTATCCTGAAATTGAAGCTGGCGAGCGATTAGTGGGGGAGGGGAGGGTGACCGACCACGTTTGTTTGTATGAGTTTGGACGCCAACTCGTGTACCTATCGAGGACTGAAGATTACCACAGATGCTGAAGAACTTTGATTTTGTCTCATTAGTTAATTTGGTGCCAAAATTCTTCAGTCCCCATTTTAATGCCGTGTCACGTGCTCGGTCGAAGTCAAGGGTTTTAGAAGAAAGAGCCGAAAGAACCTTGACTTCAATTTCTGATTCCGTTTTCCGATAATAATTTACCAAAGTTTTCATGGAGTTTAAACCCCACTGAAAAGCGTCCGCTTTAAGCGAATTGAAGACATCGTCACAGGGGAGCACTGGTCGGAATGTCTTCTTTCGCCCTGACTCAACGATGGCCGAAAAGCCTTTCGGAAGGACCTTCTTCTCCAAACGGTCCTGTAAAAAATTAATATGGTGCCAAAGTTGTAGAATTTTGTATAGCAACTTTACTAGATTTGAATGGTCTAAATAAGCCTGGTCTTTTTGCCGCTCTGGGCGGTTAGTTTTTCCACGTTTAGGTTGAGTCATTTTGATCCAGGACTTGAATTTTGGCTGTGAATAAAGGTAATGATTAGTAACATATAATACACAAAGAACGGAACGCGAAGATATACAATAAAAAAGTACTTAGGAGCGCACTGTCAAGTTGCCTCAACGTTTCGGTAGAATTACCTTCTTCAGGAAGCAAGCTAGGTTCGAATGTTGAGGTTTTTCCATGGATCTTATATACCCGTGTGAGATAAGCTCCCATTGTGCTCCAGGGTTTCGAGAGACGTGTCAACAGCTATGTTCCTGTTTAAAACAAACAGTGAAACAATGCATACAAAATGTTTGGCGCCGTCACGACGCCCGTGTTTATTTAAGATCGCGCGTTCTTAATGGGTTGTGTAATGGCTTCCGGAAGCCCCTAATCCAAATCCTAGTGACAGTACGCAATTAGACAGTAATACATATGTGTTAAGTAAATAGAAATAAAAGATATCCCTGGCACAGGCGATATATATATTTTGAAAGTGTGGAGAGCGCGGGCACAGGTCGGAATCCGATTTCTTATGTAATTATTTCTATGGAACTAGCTAAATTTTTTTAGGTTGTGTCGGAAATTGACATAAATTTTGTTAGGTTGTGTCAGAAATTGACATAAATTTTGTTAGGTTGTGTCGGAAATTGACATTGAATAATTTGTTGAGCATTGTTGTCATTCAAAGATGGAACTAGCTAAATTTGTTTGGGTTGTGTCGGAAATTGACATAAAATATTGTGTTGAGCACAAACTAAGGATAATGGTGTTGACATAAGCTAAAAGCTAATTGAACTGCGTGTTAATCAAGGTCTGAGTCTAGATCGAACGAGCATATCTCTCAAACTGGGATTTTTCTTGTAGGCAATAATAACCCGTTTGTCGAGAGGCTCGGTCAATTTAGTGTTTAATAATGCAAAGTTTTTTCTGAAAATGTTTGCGATTTCAACATTTCTACGATTGTAGATCAGAGGAAAGCACAAGAAATTTCGAGAAACACCTTTGTAGTCAATGTTAAGTCCGAACGGAAGATATGTTTTAAGTACGCCCATCCAATGATTTTCGCGTTCTAGGCGTATTGAATCGGTTTGGTCTTCGTCGGCTAGAATTGGTGTCTGTTCTATTGGCTGAAAGCTGAAATGGGATTTAATGTCATGATTAGATGAGTTGAAATGATCGGAAATTTGCATGTCGAGTTTTTTGCGAACACTGGAAAGATGATTAGACATTCTAACTTTGAGAGAGGTTTTTGTTTGTCCAACATATTGTATACGGCATCTTTTGCATGTGATTAAGTAAATTACATTTTTAGAATCACAATTAAGTTCGCTATGCATTTGATACGATATGCGTGTTTGTTCGCTGGTGAAAGTGTTACTAGTATTGATATATCCTATTGTATTGATGTAACATCGTTTTTTGTGACAAAATGAGGCTGAACCATTACCCAACACCGGCCGGTTGTGCCGTATCCTTGTTGGTTCAGTCGATGTTGGGTCATGGCGTGACGAGTTCAATTCTCTGAGAGTTTCGGACTTTACTTGGCGCAGTAATCTACTAGAGTAGCCGCGCGGTCGTAAAGCCTGGAAAAGCACTGAACAAGCTTGATTTAGGTCGCTTCTGTTCGTGCAGTTCCGGTGATATCGAATGATTTGAGATTTAATCAATCCATTGAAAAGTTTTGGCGGATGGAAAGATTTACGATGAAGTAGCTGGTGAGAATCCGTTGGTTTCGTAAAAAGTTTTGTATCTAAAATGTTGCATGATGTAAATTGTGGGCCCTTAAATATTGTTAAATCAAGGAAATCAATGCTGGTTTGCGATATTGATTCTTTGAGTTTGATTGATTCGTCATGACTGTTCAAGATGTCCAAGAACACCCTAAACTCATCCAGACCATGAGTCCAAATGATAAATATGTCGTATAGGTATATATATACATATGCATGTGTATATATATATTTGTATATTCATGCCATATAACTTTCGCAATTATCCAAACTTTGGAGTTATCTCGCTTGCACTTCAGATAACCGTCTTAACAAAGCATAACCTTTCTTTAACACAGCATAAAACGTCCCGCTTCAGCTCAATGCGAATTATTCCATACCCTTTACTTCATCATACAGCCATGTTCCATATATGCCTTGGTGTATATTTAATCAGATATACATGCACATATAAACGTGCATATATAGGTACCTGACCGTTACATATGTATTCATATATGTGTGTGTTGGTGTGTGTATGTCTACGTGAATGTGTGTATATGAATATAAGCATATATATGTAAATGAACATTTATATATATGTATATAGCCATGCATATATTCACGAGTTCTGGCGCGGCTGTGTACGTGCATTTTCGCTCTCGCGCGCATTTATATGTGTTTTCATGTATATTTTCGTATATATATGTATATATGAGTATATACATGTGTATGTATATGTATGTATGTATATGTATGTATGTGTGTGAGGGTGGGCGTGTATGTGAGTATGCGGATATGTGATCGTGCCGGTGCTCGTGAGGGTATGCATACTTATATGCCCTCAAATATGTTCGTATTTGTCTTTGTCAGTCAAATTATATAACCCTCTATATTGTATAGCCAAATTCCTGCATGCAGGATGTATTTGTGTTCTCAATTTATTTATAATGTTTATATATATGCTCTTCATTATATGGAGGAATAAAGATATATATAATGATGATATGGTTTCCCTCGAACAAACATAAATTATTCATAGAATAACAACTACGAATTGTAACGAAACGAAACGAAGTTTTAATCTAGAAAGACGGGTAAACCTATATATAGCTTCAGTGCGCATATCATATGCATGCAGCATATTATACAATATATATAATGCATGTACAATTATAATATAATACATATATATAACATACATATATAACGTATTGTATCATGCTTACAGCTTACTCTCGGATATATATATATATATATATACAATTATTTCATTCCCTTCTAAACATGATTGACATTCAGATTGCAATATTAATAAACAAATCTTTCACTTTCAAATTGTATTATATGCAAAACAATTTCCTAGTGTTGCGTGGGGGGGGGGGGGGGGTTGCTGCATACACTTTCGAGTCTGTCCCCATAACACCTTAGAAGTCCCTGCTTAATCCACTCAACAGATATAAAGGCTTCTCACGCTTATTCAACATCCGCCAATCGCCAAACTGTCCCACGAATACCTGACACTGATCCAGCAACTAATGTTAAATAATAGAACTGATCAAAAACCAACAAATCTGTATATTTTATTCATAATTTGAGTATACACACAAAGTATTGCACTTTCTATGTGTTTAAATTACTCTTATAATGTTCAGGCAAATGTATGTAAAAAAAAAAAAAAATTGTATGTGGGAGATAGACGTTTCTCAGTTCTCTTAAACTATTGTCTCGATCCATTTAGCTTTTGGTAATGAAATTTGTTTTAACCAACTAATGTTAACTCTACCGAACTAATTCTTCCTCGAACTTCAAAAATTGATAAATCATGGGACGATCAGACTGCATACTATTTTCAGTAAAAATGCACAAGTCCTGAATATTCTTAAAATCTGAACTATTGATATCATTTTCAGAAACGGATAAAGTGTTCATTGATACTAGTACCGTCGTACCGTTCATCGATACTAGTACCGCCGTACCGTTCAATGACGAATGCATGTCGTATGAGATACTAGTACCGCCGTACCGTTCAATGACGAATGCATGTGGTATGAGATACTAGTACCGCCGTGCCGTTCAATGACGACTGCATGTGGTATGAGATACTAGTACCGCCGTACCGTTCCATGACGAATGCATGTGGTATGAGATACTAGTACCGCCGTACCGTTCAATGACGAATGCATGTGGTATGAGTTATCGACAACGAACCCACCACCCCCGTTATCATGTCGAATAGAAACGGGTGACTAAATCGAAGTACACGCCAAGTATTCTTATAGTCTTGAAGATTGGTCGAGGATTCTTTGTTAAATGGCGGATAGATGCCCTTAAATGTTCTTTATATATAATGTGCCTGTCTTTAATTATTCAGATTAAGTTTGCTAAAGATCTCGAAGATAACTTACTTTGACAATTTGAGAGAAAAACAGTACCTTTTCTTAACGGTATCGCATTGCCCCACCTATATCATATCTAAATAAGCGACACCTATCAACATCATAGCTAAATCATCTGGTCCCAAGAGCGTCATATCATCATTTTACCATAAATTGACAAAGGTTGATTAACACATATTATATTCGCACTCAGGTACACAGAGACCCGCCAACAGAATTTTCGAACAGACAGTCTACCTCTTAGTTTACCCGACTCGCAAAGGAAAACTTGGGTGCTTAATAACACGGTAAGATCTAAACACTTACGTTTTTTAAGAATATATCTAGATGTATAGGAGTCAGACTCCAATGGAACTTCTGGGAAAATAATCTCTTTTCACGTGGCCACCTTGTCTTATGATCAACATTCATCGTGAATGTGTGAGCGGATTTGTGCTTAAATGGACAACAATTTGATAGGGAGAATCAACTAGCCGCTATGTTCACCCACAAGGAACATTCACATGGATATTGGCCATTCAAACACGTGCAATTGTCAGAAAAGTGCAGGTGGGTCTCTCCCTTGTAACCATTGGCAATTGGAACAACTAGAAGTCTTATATGACCAAATGAAGCAAACAACCTGCAAAATATCACTAAATTAAATACCTCAAAAAGTAAGTCCCCCTTGATATTTTCGAGGTCCGAGTTAATCAAAATGCGATGAAACTTTCGCAAGGTAATTTCGTATGTGTAACCAGTATAACTTATAACTAATGTCGTGATGAGTGTCTACATGCTTGGGTGAGCAATGGTTGAATGGGAGGAATCGACTTTCAATTAATCACAAAATCACTGGGTTCATTAAGAGGTAAGGTGTCCACATTTGCTGAACATTTGGTCACGTTAAAATGTCAGAAATCTTGGTAACGACATGCAGGTTGACCTCTCCTTGGTGACTTGCGTCTGGGGCCAAATATGCCGAGTGGGCAGTATACAGAAGAGTAAATAATGACACCAAATGTTATGACAATGCTCAGATATTGCAAGATAAATTGACAGCCATATTTCCACTGTCCATTCATTATATTGAGGACACGGTGCCTCTGTGCCTCTATAACGCTTTTGTGAATTTTGAATTGAGCTCTCCCTCCATACAAATGTACCTCAAACATGCAAGCACTCAGGGAAGTGAACATTATCTCAAAGCATTAGTCTTATTATACTGGTCACATAAGCACAATATCCTGACAATAAGCCTTAGAATTATTGAGATACAATGTAATATGTCGGGAGAAGTGTCCTTATTTTGAAGTGTTTAGTAACAAATCTCACCTTATTCAAGATCAATGGACAGTCTTTCCATGGTGTTGGATCCAATGTTTTGTCAATGCCATGAGCCACGGTTTCTCAAAGTCCGGGTAGTATATCGTAGCTTCTCAGAATAACACGAACCTTCTCGTGAAGTTTAGATATACAACTGTTTGTAATATTTAAACTGAGCACTCCCCAATACAAAGAGAGGCAAACCTGCCAATACGTTGCCAATGCCAAATTATTTCACCCGTTGCGTTGATACATCCCTTGTATATTGTAGTTTCTGAAACCAAGTTCTGTTTGTTCTGTTGCACATATCAGTTGGGTTGAAACATCACTTGAAATTGTAATAGTTGAAACCAAGTTCTGTTTGTTCTTCTGTGCATATATATATCCATGTTCAACTATAACCCCTCCTGATTAGCGATGTAACCGACTCCGGACTTGGTTTAGAGAAAAGGGAATGAAGGATTCCAGAATTTCAGACGATAACTTCCAAACATAGCCATATATAGGAAGACTTGGTTTGCCTATTTTGTCGCGTTCTCTCTGTTTGTGTTTCAATAGACTTTGATTTCTTCCATATACAGACATGTACCGTCAAGAAAAATTATGATAAAAACAGTCGACGAAAACTCTGCTGCCGAGAAAGGCGGGTTAATATCGGGAGATGTTATCATCAAGGTGAGTAAACTCAAGAGAGAGAGGCTCTGGTCAATATATTTGTGGAAGGACACATTAAGGGGCCGGGAATCTGCAATAGATAGTTTAAACATATTTATTTGTCTAATTTATATAAACACATGATACATAACACATACATTTGTTTATACAGATAATGGGATTGGAGGACAAGTGCTGACTCACTTATGGGTACCCCTCTCCCATGTGTTATTACACTGAAAAATAAATAGTTAGTAATGCAAAGCAACAGATTCAAATTGTGATTGGATTATACCTCGCCCAGAAAAAAAGATCATTGACTGCATGCAAACTTAGAGTCATTATCAATGTTGGTTGGTTCGCAGCGGGAGCTGCGCTGATGTAGCATTACAAATCATGTGCCAGTGCACAGGTGTCTTTCATCTCATTTGAGAGTTCATTTGTGTCTTTTAGCTCATTTGAGAGTTCATGTGACTGTGTCTTTTAGCACGATACCATGCGACAATGACAATTTCAGCTGTATTAATATGTAGATGGAATCTTGCTGAAGCTATCAATCGTTTACAATCGCTTGGTAAGTATATGTCAGACATTTGTCACCATTCCGCGCGCCGCGTGTATACTAATGTACAAATTCTTGTTTCGCCTGGGCGCTGCCATAGCGCTGGGATTCTATTTATAGAATGTTAACTATTGGGACACATTAAAATATGTAGTGCGATCCCGAGCTCGAGCTGTAGAGCGACCCCGAGGCCGAGCCCGGTAAAAGGTGTAGTTGAGAATTTCAATTTCGTTTATTGGCGTTTACATTATGTCAATAATGTTGATTTTTGGTTTGTGATAAGCTATGCCAATTACAAATAACAGAAATGAAACAGATTCTATAATTACAATCATGGATATATAATAATATGATCTTGAGCGCGTTACCATTTCTGACTATGGTGTTCTTGTTACATCTGCCCGTCGTCTGTCCTGTTGTAGATCGAAGGACTGAACGCTCGAGATTTGTCGGACCGACAGATGGCGTCGCTGATGCAGAACAAGCGCGTTCGCGTGGAAGTCCAGAGGAAAGTAAAAGGTACATGCAACCTCTAACAAATTTGTCTATCTTACCGATATTCTCCTCTGTCACCAGGCAACGGCTCGACCCATTCTCAACGGCTTTTGCGTGGAAATAACCAAGCTCTACGCAGAGTGCAGTCCCATATACGGAGGATTTACCGCTGCTCGCACCAACACGTATATTATATGAAGAAATGTCGCATTTATTTATTTATATATACCTTTATTTCCTTCAATACTGAAGATTCGATATACATTGTATAATTAAACATATATACACACCATTTGGTACATACAAATGGAACAACCTGAAACAGGAAATGTAATTGAGAAGAATGATAGGGTAGAACATACAACCTACAGTATTAGTGAGCTGACGTACGCCCCCAGATACAAGCTGAAAATCGATGTGCTCTATACATACGCCACATAAGCTGGCATGAAAAGACAAAAACATTATGTACAAGGATAGCTAGCCTTCATATCAACACTCCATATACATTCACATATAACCATATATTCATATTAGCATAAATACACCACAAATAAATATATACACACCTCTCACTTACATACATCCGTACACCAATCTCCATGCACACACGAATATATATACACATATACGTGTATATAAACATACATCATGAATCCACCCCACCACGCATATATACACTTGCATTTCCACTGGCGTGTGTCGGCATATACATTATAAACCATTTTAAATTCATTCTGCATTATTCTGAGAAACTGAACTGTCCATAT
Source organism: Siphonodentalium dalli (assembly GCA_032622095.1). NCBI lineage: Eukaryota > Metazoa > Mollusca > Scaphopoda > Gadilida > Siphonodentaliidae > Siphonodentalium > Siphonodentalium dalli. The sequence goes on from CP136061.1 coordinate 31,328,949, forward strand.
TCATTTGAAAATTGTCCAGATCAAGCCAGAATGAATTGTAACTGACAAAACACTTCAATTAAAAATGTTAGATTTAATTAAGAAAATACACATACCGGCAGCATTCAGACATAGCATAGCGAGGGGGTTGAATTCTGTTTTGCAGCTTGGGAAATAACGTTATTTCCTATACGATGCGTATATGGGCGAGTCGTTGAGAATGGTTCACCTTATGCGCATAAGATTGTCCACTTATAAACGGACAATCCGTACCTAAAATGATCGTTAATTAATTGACAAGCCGACCACGCGTGGCAAGCGATCTTGGGATTGTCCATCAAATCACGACATATTTAGATAATCCTGCATGTTAGCTTCATATTAAATCTGAAGGGTAATAACTCTATAAAGAATGTACATTTACTAAATAACGGAGATTTGTATGAGAAATTTGCAACACCACAACAGATCAACTCTTGTGAAATATAAGTCAAATTCTTCCCTTGTGTGGGTGGGCTTGCTGGAGGTTTGGGGTACGCTCTTTAAAAACACTTCTTCGAATATTTCCGTTATTTCGTCAAAAACTCTTCTTCAAATATCTCCGTTATTTCGTCAAAAACACTTCTTCTCATACAAATCGCCGTTATTTAGTAAATTAACATTCTTTATAGAGTTATTGCTCTTCATATTAAATATGAAGCTAACATGCAGGATTAGCTATACATGTCGTCATTTAGTGGACAATCCCAAGCTCGCGTGCCACGCGTGGTCGGATTGTCCATTAATTAACGAACATTTTAGGTACGGATTGTCCGTTTATAAATGGCCAATCCTTGAAGAATTACCTGGAATGGTTATACAGATGTGAATATTTGTTGACAACTCTGGTAGATATTGGACACAAGAGTGTTACTTCTTAAAATGAAGTTCTCTGTTTTATAATTACACATTAAACAGGACCGGGAACTTACGTCATAATTTGCTCGAAAATGGCGGCAAATTGACATTATTCTTCACGAATCTTAAATAACCATATTGGCAGCTCAGAATTAAGAGATAGGGCAAAATCTGGATCACACCGCAACACCAATCATTCATAGCAACAACATAGCAGGCATCATGGTGACATGTTTGCAAGCATAATAGTTGTGGGAGAAATAACCATAATGTGCATACATATCTTGATTAAAGGAAATTATCTGCATGAAATTTCTATATATGCAAGGACATCAGCCCCCTTTCAACATAAGTTTTTAGTGAATTTCAACAATGTTATCACATATCGAGGGGATGAAAACTACTGTAAATGCTTCATTTCTAGTCAATTGACAAAACTAGAACATCTGCAACTCGTTTTGGCCTCCGGACGCTCGCCCACACGGGGGACATTGTGTATTATATGTTGTTACCCCCAGAACGAGCGGAGGGGTAGGGCCAGTCTGAAGTCAACTACATACCCACATATAAAAAAAAAAAACAGTATGAATCTGAGTGTATGTTTACATAGACTGGGGTAGGGCAACTCATTTGCGAACTAGTTTTGTAACTACCAACTTGACTAAGCGAGCGTATGTTCGTTTTCAGTGTATTTGTATCCATATCACCGATACGTATATTCCGCTTGGCTAATATTTTATTAAATTGTCTGCTTTACAGAAGCAAGAAGGGACACGAACGGACTGTGAGTATACACTCGTTAGCCCTTGCTATACTAAATACGTATATTGTCGCGTATAGTTCCCTATAATGCACTTATTATCTCAACATATCCCACAAAGTAATTGAATCATTCTGCAGTTGTATTATCTTTTCGTCTGCCTGCTATCTTCTATCTGCTTTTATTACCAAAAACACCCCTCCAAATGAACAAAATACCATTCCAATGTATACTTGTATAAATGGGTGGGTGAGTCCATATAGTATCGAAAGGGTTAAACTATATTTCATAAATAATTGCAGAACTCGCGTACCATTGGTAGCTTGATGATATAAACCGTCTGTCATTCCGTGTTATGTGTAAAACAATGTAGATTAGATGCTGTGCTAATTACAAGTTCTAGATTGGAGAACGTCATACTTCAAGCACCAACCTACTATAACACTCAATACGCGTGGCGGTAAATTGTCGCCCGCAGTGTAGCCAATACGCACACGATTCGATATTGAAATATACTTAATCGGGATTCACGATTGATTTATATTAAATCGCAGTAAAACGTGGAACTCGAGGTTAGGATTGACGCTAGGATTATTGACGAAATAACGGATATGTTCGTCGAAGTGCGTTTAACCCTTTACCCAACAGAAGGGCCCTGTGCCAATGCATTCTCTTATATATGCGAGTCGACCATAGGTCGCCTCGCATATATAAGAGAATGCATTGGCTTAACACATTACAAATTATAAAATTGTTAAAGATTGTAAGAAAAAATGGTAAAAAAAGATTTTTTTTAGGCCAATGCATTCTCTTATATATGCGAGGCGACCTATGGTCGACTCGCATATATAAGAGAATGCATTGGCACAGGGTATAACTGTAACTATCACAATGTGGTCAAGGAGCCGGTTCCAATGATATCCATATTAGTATGGTTCTATTGAGACAGACCGAAGATATTTTAGGCTGTTGAAGCTTTATTTGGCCGGTTTTGGCCGGTTTGTTGGGTAAAGGGTTAAAGAGCGTAGGTCTACGTTCTGTATAGAGTTATCACCCTTCAGATTAACTCAGGATACTTTAATATTTCGAAATGTAATATGTAATGACATCTAGGCTACCATTTAACAATTTTTATTAAACGGAATAAAATTGTGCGCTTTCATTCAATTTACAGAGAAGCGACATCCACGCCGAGGTATTCTTCGTCCTTCGAGACAGAGCTTGCTAACGTGATGAAATCATTTGACGAAACATTGGACAGGAATCGAGTGAATTCAATTGCGACGAATATAGATAGCATGCAGGACATAACGACCGACGTCACAGACAACAGTCCGGAGTCGGATGAACCGACACCAGCAGTCGACAATTGGTCGTTTTTACCCAAACAACCTCGTTATATACCCAAGAACGAAAAACGTAATGCGAACGATGGAGGATTTCAAAGAGGCCGTGCGTATGGTCGACATTCTGCAAGCAATATCATATCGAAAAAGGCAACCAGCACTGAATCACAGAGGAGCAAGCACGCTGAGCAGATTTTACAGAAAAGGGGGAGGTCACTCTCTCCTCGCACTGGTGATGTTGTTTACAACGAGGCAGAGAAACGGGAGGTTATCATGGCAATAAACAGGGGACTAGAGAAAAGACAGCGGGCAATCAGGTTATCCTTGTATGACACCCCGGCGCAGGAAGACGACGATTGGAAGACAACATGATAAAGTTATATCAATATTATAAGATGTGTGTATAAAATGAAAAATGTGAATTCTGATTGTGGTTTCTGACGTACGTATACCATGCATCGCACAATCTACTATGCAGTATTATGACTTCTTTTTGCTTGATATGGGGAAAAATGCCTTGATAGCATATATGTGCTTCATACAAGTACGGGGGCCACTGGACCATAACTAATTGCTGTTCTAGAGAGATACTGCCGGTACCAGTACATGCAATCCTGGTAATTAACTGTTTGTCAGTAGTTTCACCTCCGCCATTCGATAGACCAATGGAAACCATCTACACGACGTGCACTGCCAAAAAGGATTTTCCTATTTTGAGAAGAAAAAAATTTAAACAAGAAATAATATCTTGGGAGTATACTTAGAAAATGTTCTTGCATTTGATTTTCTAATAGTTAGAAAATGAATTACTTATAGAAATTTAAATTCTAATTATGAGAATATTTTTCTTACTATTTTCTAAGAAAGGATTATCATTTTTCTCATGATTTCTTGAGTTAGAAATAATTTCCTAAATCCTAGAAAGTAATTTTCTCATTATCAGAAAACGGTAAGAAATCATTTCTCAAATGTCAAGAAATTATTTTCTCACACACCTAGAACACTAGAAAAGACTAGAAAATTTGGGAGTATACATAAGAAAACGTGTTTCTTGCAATGTATAATATTCAGAAAAGTTAAATCCTGGTAAGAATTTAGAAACACTCAGAATTTTGTTTTCTCAAAACATGACAAAAGTTTTTTTCACAGTGAGAAATGTATTCCCATTGTTCTCACAACTTTATCGGGAGACTGTACATAAATCCAGCCATTTACGGAGCCATCTCCTACTATACTCAAAAGAAAATATCCATGGTCTTTGCGTGCCTCAATTTTTTTTAAATATGACGAACATGTAACAAAGCTCGCGAATTTATATGCACGAGCTGAATTCGAACTAAATTGAGACTAACCCTTTCTTTACTCATTGTCGAGTTGATCCCTAGGGAATTTTTATATAATAAGTTCAACAAACGACAATATAATTATGGTCGCTTGTTAAACTTATTATCTAAACATGTCCCACCAATGGATATATAGGAATTCTTCTGCATTTGTATCATCTTTTCTTATATATAAGTCTGCCATCTGCTCAAATTTCTGGAACACTCCTCCAAATGTTAATAATAGACCATTCCTATATATACTTTTATAACTTTCTGGGAGAATCTATTGAGTAAAAAGGATTAACAAAGCACTTTTTCTGATAACACGACCTTTTAATTTTAGAGCTATCTATCGATTTTGATAGTTCTCTTGGCTTATTCGTGGACACCGAAGGCCTGTTTGATTTTATCAATCTTTGCTGCATCTCTCAGTAGATCCACACCCGTCATTGCCAGTAGTTTTCCCTGCCGCAAAGTATAGAATTGAGCCTCATCCGAACCTGGAATGTATACAAATAGTTATGTTGGTGCAACTTACATATGGGGACTGGATATATATATATATGCTAGCTTTGTATATAGATCGCGCGTTATGCATCACACATGGGATCTATCATCCTAATCCTATATTCACATCATGTATAGAATCACGTACGATTCTTGTATCGCCTTTATATACACGACGTGTCATATTGCATGGTGCAGACTGACTTTTATAATCCGCATAATCGTGAAGCCTATATACGATATAGTACACCATCATTGGAAAATTAATGACACATTTTCCGTGAGCAGATTATATCCAGATTAGATCTCACAAGCATGATAATATATTGCCTCAGTTCACACAACACCTCGGTCTTTGTAAACATACACCATGCACTCACATCCTTACGGTTACTATTTTATAGTGGGCATGCAGATTACTCCAGACCTGCATCACGAATTGTTAACCCTTTACCCAACAAACCGGCCAAAACCGGCCAAATAAAGCTTCAACAGCCTAAAATATCTTCTGTCTGTCTAAATAGAACCATACAAATATGGATATCATTGGAACCGGCTCCTTGACCACATTGTGATAGTTACAGTTATTCCCTGTGCCAATGCATTCTCTTATATATGCGAGTCGACCATAGGTCGCCTCGCATATATAAGAGAATGCATTGGCCTAAATAAAATCTTTTTTTAACACTTTTTACCATTTTTTCTTACATTCTTTAACAATTTTATAATTTTTAATGTGTTAAGCCAATGCATTCTCTTATATATGCGAGGCGACCTATGGTCGACTCGCATATATAAGAGAATGCATTGGCACAGGGCCGTTCTGTTGGGTAAAGGGTTAATACAAATTATTATTTCATCCAGCATGACAATACTCATCTAGAGAAGTACGACAGCATTATGGGGAAATATATGTCGCATTTTCCGTGAGCAGAATATATCTCGCAAGCACAATCTGGCGCTGAATTGGACATTGTCCCATGCATGGTATCGTGCAAAACATCACCCAGCATCTCAGTCTTGTTCGTCGGCGACAACCAAACTCGACCCGGGTGGAATACCCATTCAAACTCCCTTGAATGTTCACTCGAAAATCACAAACTAATAATTATTGTAATAATAATTAACATGCGACTAATTTAAAATATATTTTTTTTTATGAGACTTCCATATGCTGGGTGACTTTTTGTACATCTGGGATATCATGGCTGTCTTTTTGCACGATAGCATCAGTGACCAATTCAGGCAAGCTGGCATGAGGATAATTGCTCCAGTTTACATGCAACCAGGGCAACTTATCCTCGTGCACATATGTTCATATTGGACCTAAATATTCACATAGGTTCATATTGGACCTAAATATTCACATAGGTTCATATTGGACCTAAATATTCACATAGGTTTATATTTGACCTTAATATTCACATATGTTCATATTGGACCTAAATATTCACATAGGTTTATATTGGACCTAAATATTCACATAGGTTCATATTGGACCTAAATATTCACATAGGTTCATATTGGACCTAAATATTCACATAGGTTTATATTGGACCTAAATATTCACATAGGTTCATATTGGACCTAAATATTCACATAGGTTCATATTGGACTTTTTTGATTCTGAAATAACCCCAAAGTGGACTTATACCTGTTATTCCGTTTTTGTTGCGCGGGCCACAGTGAGAACACATTATAAAGAGTGAAACAGTTAAAGGCACGTGCGGCCTTAATTGTCGAAAATATTCATATTTGTCCCAAACACCGTAAACAGAAAAACATTAAAACGCATACAGTTCAATTCATATTTACCATGACCATCGCATAAACAGCATGTTATCATACAGATTTACTATATTTTACCTAAGCAAGAGCCTGATTGTGTTACAGAAGACAGCACAATGCTGCTGGCTAATCACACACAAATGGCATAAACGCTCTTTATTCGTTCCATATCAGGAATTCACCCACAAAGAACGCTCTTTATGTTTACCATCATATATAATATAAACAAACACCAGAAAAGTTACTTTTTATGCTGTTGTTTACATAACAATGGTCAAACATATGACCATAACATACTGTTGATGCGATATTTCTTATTTGTATACGGACAAAGTCTGTCTACATTTTGATGTTCTTTCTGTTTGTGGCGGTTTTTGACGGGTGGATATATTTTCACGGGATACCCACCGCCAAGGCCAACCGTGTCTTTAAGTCGATTTATTATGGTAAATGCTGCGGAGAGAAGAATAAGTGCATCAAATAAGGCCGCTAAGAACTTATTTGAATTGAAATAAGTCCATATGGAACTTATATTTCGTTGAACGTTTAGGTCCACACATGGCTTCTTTCCAGTCTATTCTCCCAAAAATACGCACATTATCTGCTTATATTAGAACTTGATTTAGGTAGATAATCTGCTGAGAATTGCCTTATTTGAGTCGACAATGTGCTGAAAATGAGAGCGCCTTAGTCACATTATCGACTCAAAATGAGGCGATTCTAAACAGAATATGTGCGGATATGGACACAAATAAGCCAACTTATGACTTTTCAGTCGATGAAGATGGATAACTCTAAAATGAAGTGGTAATACGGTCAAATTTCGTGATACGTTAGTGATATTGCGGCCATATTTTGTTGAACAAAATGTTGATAAATAACAAGTTTTGGGAAATTTGATAAAATAGTTGACAGTGGCTAGCATTATTTTGTTGCAATAAATCGATTCAGATAACTAAGGAAATGTTGTTGTTGTATCTTGATGGTATGGGGACCGTCTGATCGGATTGAGTACCTTCGTGATCATACACAACTTTGTTCAGTAATTTTACGGTACAATCATCTGTGAAAAAATCATGTTGGTAATGTTGGTTGTGTTATGGTTCAAAGTACTGAATTATTACGGACTTATGTTCCGTAATTGTACGGTACAGTGTGCTATTTTGTCAGCGCTTTGCTCCGTAAACTTACAGAAACTCTGTAATGGAATTGGAGTGTCACATGCACAGACGCGTACGTTTAAATATACAGTTCAATAAATTCAATTCAATTTTATATATACCACGCGATGTTACGTTCAAATTGTGGTTTTGTACTACAAGACTAATTTGCGCTCATATTTCTTATCCACGCAGTTAAATGGTACAGCTAGCTTGATATTATCAGATTCAGATCGCAACATACTCGACAGTTAAAATCCATTTTTGTTTATTGAATACCCTACAAATGACGGAACTATTAATTATCCTTAAAATAGAAAATGCTTCAAGAAAACGGACAAATGCTCTGTAAAATAGTGATTCCAATGTCCGTAGATTTGGGATACGGACCATTTGTTCGTTAAATATCTCCCCTTATGGTCGTATAGGTTTATGGTAATTTTAACAGTGTAGGTGTAACAAAGTTTCAACAGGCGAAATTTCGTTATTTGAGAGCTATCGACAATTAACCCTTTACCCAACAAACCGGCCAAAAACGGCCAAATAAAGCTGCAACAGCCTAAATTATCTTGGGTCTGTCTCAATAAAACCATACAAATATGGATATCATTGGAACCGGCTCATTGATCACATTGTGATGGTTACAGTTATGCCCTGTGCCAATGCATTCTCTTATATATGCGAGTCGACCATAGGTCGCCTCGCATATATAAGAGAATGCATTGGCCTAAACAAATCTTTTTTTACCATTTTTTCTTACATTCTTTAACAATTTTATAATTTGTAATGTGTTAAGCCAATGCATTTTCTTATATATGCGAGGCGACCTATGGTCGACTCGCATATATAAGGGAATGCATTGGCACAGGGCCGTTATGTTGGGTAAAGGGTTAAAGATACATACTCCGATTCGATGGTCCCCGTACCATTCAGTTACAACTGAATTTCACCAAATGCTGATTTAGTTATCCAAATTAGTTTATTACCAATAAATACTCACAAAAATAACAATCATGATACCATATTTGCCGAAAAAGTCCTATAATGACGGTTTTTGTTTGCAGTGAGCGGGTGTGGTTTACAACTTCCATATATGTTGATTCCTAGTTCAAATTGGAATTCCCCAACGCGTGTTATCACAAATGTAAACACATAGTAATTCCACGTTTAACCAGCATGGTGCCATATAATATGTCTAGTTGCATCAATAAAACACGATTACCGATTCGGAAATAGATATATGAATGTATCCGCACGCGAACTATCACAACATACCGGATTCTTGCTGATGCCGATACTTTTCATCGTCTTAATCAGAAATTAAATTGCGACCGCCATTGATCGTACAGGGAGCCGTGACCTTATCTATATCTCCATGTTCCTCTTGGTCATGTTTTTGCACATTTACAAACTGTTATTGCCTTGGGTCCCTTTAAAAAAAACCCAGCTAGGTAGGCTAGTGCATATATATTATATGTTATATGACCATATATGGTGTGAATGCTGAGACGTACCTGCAGCTGTCTGGAATTCTCGCGTGTGTATAGCTTCAGGAGTCCCGATGAAGAAATTCGGGTGGATTCCGGGTATCCTGTGGGACACATTCCCCATATCTGTCGAGCCACCATTAGTTTCGAGAGAGGTCAATTCTATCCCCAAGGATTTGGCATTGTTGATGTAAACATCTAGAAGAGGACGGTTGATCTCCATGCTGGCATAAGGGACCTGAGAATGTTCTATGGAAACCTGCATATAAAAATGAACTGACAGATTATGCCATGCAGTATATATATAGGTTCTTTTTTTCTTTTTTCTTTTGGAGGGGGTTGTGTATGTAACAATGAAAGGAAAGTCTAAATATAAAGCAGCTCTTTCGGTTGCGGAACCATTTATAGCCCATTGCACTGATTTTCCACGCGCCACACGTGTCTCATCGTCAACACCATGTACACCATCATTTGGGACGTACCCTTCTTTATAATGTTTAAAGTTTTAATTAACCGAGTGGTAGTTGTCAAATTTCTCTTATATATTTTAATCATAGCTTGATTCACTATATATTGCATCTGTTACATCGATCAGCATCATTGTAGATTCTGTTTATACATCGTCTGGATTCGTATGGTAGATCCCAGAACTAATTGGAGGTAAATTTGGTGTGGGCCTTTGGTTGGATGAAACATTACTACATTACTGCCCTCTTGCAATCATCGCCGTGCAAACATTTATCTTACAGTCGGTGGCCATGATCGCCGTGCATACATTTACCTTGCATCCGGTGGCCATCATCGCCGTGCAAACATTTACCTTGCATCCGGTGGCCATCATCGCCGTGCAAACATTACCCTGTACCCGGTGGTCATGATCGTTGTGCAAACATTTACCTTGCATCCGGTGGCCAATGCAGCGGCATCCAAACATCCGATTACTTTCGTTTTCAAAGTTCTGACTTCCCCATCGTTCGGCGCGCGTATTTGATACATTAATTCCGTTCTTTCTGGGATGATATTTGGTCTAACTCCGCCGTGGGTGATTATCCCTGTGGAAAATGAGAAATCCAGAAATGCCATAATTATTTACATATATACTCCTACACAGGAACCGCTATAGGGTGAACAATAGATAAAAATCCGTTACATAATTATGTATATTATTAATTTCTCCACCCTGCTTCGTGAGCGCACTGAAGATCATTCTACTGGAAACCCACTCCGTCATTTATGTGGATATATCCTTATAATTTCCATAATTATGCAGTGTGGTTCATGAGCAAAGCAGAGATAAAATTTCTATCCGACATATTTGGGTGTATAGAGTCCGTGTTGATCTTTGTTCGTGAACATAATTATATAATACACCATGCAAGACATACGAACATGTTCTCGGTGTTCTAACTCACGAGAACAGACATGGAACAGACCATGAACTGGATACTCACTCCCGTGACGTTCACACGACCACGATTCAATCGTAAGTGGAGGAATCGGGCCCGACAAAATCGTGGATATCTGTTCACACGATTGCGATGTCGACCTTTCCATCTACGATGTTTACGTATACACGACTGCGGTTCTGTCGCAAATGGAGGTAACAAAGGATAAAATTTCGTAGCTGAAATCAAACAGTGCTTGATATTCATTTTGTACTCACGATCTTTTCGTGAGCAAGAGCAGTCCATCTACCGGTTACTATCCACTGGTTGTTGTGTAGTTTCCGGCCGCAGGCCGGGTAGGATGGTCGGAACGCATTATGCAATTCCCTTCACCCTTTCTTGATATGTTCGATGAAAATCGATTGTTGAGGCTGTTGATGTTGTTCAGATGCGGAGGCTGACCGGAGGCAAAGTGAGGTTGGGATGTTTAGCTTTTGCTGGTTGCTTTTAGCTTTTTTCTTTTCTTGTTTTTACTTTTCGGTGGATATAATTTATCAAAGGCTGCCATTACTCTTATTCTAGTCTCTTCTGTTTTCTTCCCTTCTGCTTCTGCGATGGCGACTAATTTAGCAGTTTCTTTTCTTTGGTTTTCAATCCATATAGGCTGGTGGCATCTGTTGTTTGTTCGGTGGCCGGTGTTGTAGGATTGGCAGTTGAAGGCTCCGGCTCAATGTATTCCGGAGTCTTCGGGATGAAGTCCATGTCTGGACGTGGAGGCGATGGTGGTGGTGATTCCATCTCCTGGACAGACTGGGCCGGGATTTCGACTACATGGGAGAAGCTGGCTGGTGTAATGTCCGTCGCCTTCTTCTCTTTCCATGCGGCTAGTCTCTCGGCATCTCTTTTTTTTTCTTGATGGTGATTTCTTCTTCTTCTTCTTTATCTTTTGTCTAAGTTTCCGTGTTGATCTGGTATTATCCGGTCCACTCCCGGTAGGGAGCCCTGAAAAGGGCTGTGCCGGGCCGGACTGGAAATCCAGAATCAACTGGTATCCGCCTTTGTGAGCGTGGAGTGAACAGCTCAGACAAGGCGTGACATGCATGGAGTCCAGCATTGTAGTAACACTTATTGGAATAAGCGGTGGCGTGGTCATCCTGAGAGGTGGCGATCCAAGCTCTCTGGAGGTCCGACCTGTGTGATGTCTGTTTGTGTACTATCCACTGGCGGCAAACTTCCCACTTATATACGAGTGAACGTTCAGACGACCACGATTATTCAATCGTAAGTGGAGGAATCGGGCCCCTTATGAAATGCTATTTTAGAGCCAGGCCACTTCCTAATGGCGCCACTGATGCGCGCCAGAAGCAACAAAATGCGGTCCATTCGTCGCGCGCCGCGAAAGCGACAAAATATGTGACATACTGTCGCATGTTTTGTCGCTTTCGGCGCGCGCCATAACATGAGAAATGTCGCATGTTTTGCGCGCGAGAGAATATAATGTCGCATATTTTGGCGCGTGTCACTTCCGCGCGTCAAAACATGCGACATTTCGAATGTTTTGGCGCGCGACAGAAGCGCCAAAATGTGCGACATTAAGGCGTACATTTTGTTGCTTCTGGCGCGCCAAAACATGCGACATTATCTCATGTTTTGGCGCGCGCCGAAAGCGACACAAGCGCCAAAATGTGCAACATTATGGCGGACATTTTGTCGCTTCAGGCACGCGACTAAATTAATGGCGCACATTTTGTTGCTTTCGGTGCACGCCAGAAGAGCGCCATTAGGTAGTGGCCCTAAAGTATTCCATATATACAGGCCCGACAAAATCGTGGATAGTCTGTTCACACGATTGTGATGTCGACGCATAGATATATAAGGATATCGTAAGCCATAGTTAACCACGTGATTGACTACCCTATATATATACGATCTTTCTATCTATACTATATATTTGTTTACGTACATGCACACGACGGCGATTCTTTCGCATTAAGTGGAGGTAACCAAGGATACACCGCGATTTCGCAGCTATACCGGCGAATATGCGTCACAGTGTACGTTCCTGGCCCATGTGTGGTATTGATAACAGTCCTGTCGTTCGCGAACATAGAATAAGACCAATTCGAATTCGTCCCATATGATGACTGCATGGGATAGAGTTTTCCAAAGTTGTTATTTCTGTACGACAGACATGCACCTTCATAATCACGTTCATAAAATAGGCTTACAATTATTCTTATCGTATTATTTTGGTTTTAGTATTTCGATTTCCTGGTAAATATAGAATAGCAACTAACCACTGACTCGCCATGTGGGCTTCATCTGTTGACGTAGACATGATATACTCTGGTATGCGATGTTGGCTGCATCCAGAGCGTTAACGCCGCCCCACGGGTTAGCCGAAGCGTGAGCTGCTTTACCATCATATACAACTTTCATTCTGTATAAAAGGGAGAAGAAATTCTCGCTGAAACAGGCTGAGACACTTTTTTCCTGTCATGCGGAAGACTAAATGGACTTTGACCTCAGATGGCTTAAAGAGGAACTGATAAATTGCATGACTGATAAAGAGCGTTTATTATCAGCTCAGAAGATGTATGGGAAAATTGGTGTAAAAGGTAACATGGGAATGACACGGGATAGGTGCCTTTGTCCTCAAATGACTTAAAGAGACACTACTAATTCGCGACGAAGAGCGTTTACTATCAGCTTAAAAGATAGATTGTAACTTTAGACGAATAGTGTCATGCAAAAGGTGTCGTTTACCCCAGGTAGCTAATAATATTTTACTGTGTCATGTTTGCCCCCCCCCCGTCATTTTTTTTGACGGGCAACTCCCTAGTATACTATATATGTCATTTCATAACATGGATGCTGACCTGTCAGTTGAAAGATATTGAACATCCGGGCAATCCACTTGACCTGGATGTGCCATCAGAACGACGTCAATTCCGTCGAATGCTCCGGCGTCCAGCATCAACACCTTACCGCCTCCACCTTCTTCACCTGGGGTCCCTAAAACGGTCACCTGTCGACAAAATAATTCAAATAACATCAACATCTTACCGCCTCCACCTTCTTCGTCTGGGGTTCCTAAAACTGTCACAATCATGTCAACACAAATAATTCAAATAACATCAACATTACCGCCTCCTTCTTCACCGGAGGTCCCTAAACGGTCACCTGTCGACAAAATAATGCAAGTTGACCTTTATACTGTATACACATTCAATTTTGAAGGAACTGAAGAAGGCAGAGTGTATATTACCCGTGTCATTATATTGAATACTAGCAGGTTAGCCCGCCACCGGCGGCTTGTCCGAAACATGACATTTTTTTATATATATATTTTTAATTTTTAGCTCCACGCGTTTCAATAAGAAAAATTTGTACCCGGTAGCTCCACCCGTTTCCGAGATCTGGTCTGCGCATGCGCGAAGCTGGCGTCGCACGGGCTCAGCGACCCGATAAAATGTGTACCCGGCGCAAGATACATTCACATACCAAATTTCAAGTCGATAGCTCCACCCGTTTCCGATATCTCGTCTGCGCATGCGCTGCACGGGCGTCGCACGGGCTCGCCAATACGACAGCGACGACCACCTGGTCAAACTACACTCACGTACCAAGTTTCGTCCCGATCGGTCGAGGTGTTGGTATCTGATGCAAAAGACGAAATTGTGAGTGTTGGTCAATAGTCCCCGCCGTGAACCTCATCGTCGCAAAGAGCGGACAGTCAATTAACCCCGTTGTGAACCTCAATCACCAACGCGACGTAAACATGTGTTGCGTTCTAAAAATAGGAAAGCACTTTCTCTCTGCATAATTCTGCAGATGCTAATAACGTTGCTCCCCGTAGGTAGCAATATCGTTGTTGTTGATATTTACGGCTTGGGGGCTATTTTCTTATTTAGCAAGTTTGAGCTCAATCGGTTCGAGTCTATAAAGGACACACTCATATATATGACACTTCCCGTGGGTAGCAAGTTTGAGCTCAATCGGCATTCCCTGGAATTTCCCGTAGATTGGCAGATTCCAGTAGCTTTATAACGATATATCTGGGGAGAAATCTGATGCTATATTCGTGATTATCTGGGATGATTTCGGTATATAACTATATACTGTAAAAACAAAGCGCGCCATCCGTGCTCGCAGGGTTGGTCAGAAACAAATGTTTTTTAAATTTAATGTATGTTCCGTATATCTCTCTGCAGATGCAAATAACGTTGAATGGCAAACAGACGCTCTTTATAGAGATGCGTCAAAAACAAACGCTCATTAAATAATCACTTGATTAACCCCCGCCGTGCCTTTGTGGTGATTTGAGATTGGAGAACGGGTGCTCTGAGCTTCTCTAAACCTTGACCACGGTCGTGTCGGTGGGATTTGACACTTACATAGGAAGTTTGAGCTCAATCTTTACACGCGTTTTGGATTCTATGAAGTACACACACACACACACACACACACATATATACGAAGTCTCAAAATATATAGTATAGATAGAAGATAGATAGATAGATGATATGACAAGTATATACGCCATGCTATATCCGAGTGATCGTGAGTTATTAGGCAAATGACAGCTCATGTATACTCTAGGAAATTAAGTGGATGGAATTTTTCGTTGATATAATGGGTGACTGAATCCGGATATAGAGTACCATACATATAGCTACAGGCCTTTAACAGACAGCATATGCTTGTAACACACTATGGTGCCCGTATACTATTCGCCCCTGATATAAGCCGCCATGCTGGTACATAATACCATGGAAAATAGCGTGGGTGTATTATAAGCACGACGTGTATAAGGACATCGATTGGGGTGGGGCGGAGGAACGTGCTACAAGTTCACATGCTTTCATAACACACTTGAATGGAGATATCCGGATTATATCGGACAACTTATAGAGAACAGTCCACTTAATTTTCGAGTCGCCGATTATTTTTGTTATGATGTCTTGATATACGGTTTTAATAACCATAAAATATGGTTAAAATACTATAATTCACCACCATTTGGAACGTCTGCGTCTCAGAAGGTGCCCATAGTGTAATAGAAAATAGCTGAAATTATCGAATTATTACCCCCGTTATATGGATCCCAGAAAGCAACAGAATTCAAACAAGTTTATTTTCAATGAAAGGGGAATAACTCTATATCTAAATATAGAGTTATTCCCCTTCCATTGAAAATAACAAACTTTCTGTAGAAACTTCAGCACAAAACAGATGTCGGTTTCTCAACAAAAATCAACATGTTCAGTTTATTACATCGAATAAGTTGAAAATACAATGTTTTGGAGCTTCCTCTTTCAAATGGTATATAATATGGTATATATTTTATATAATGTGATCTGGGGGTTCGAAAATTAAGTGGGCCTTTAATACACATACCTTGCCTGTTGGTCCATTGGTGCTATTCATTGCCGCCTGGATGCCGATAGCCGCGGCAGCACCGGTTTCTGCAATCAGGTTATGTCCACATGCATGTCCGATCTCAGGCAGAGCGTCGTACTCACAAATGAGGCCGATATTCGGCCCATCGGACCCCGATGTATATTCTGCCTTGAATCCGGTCCCTATGGCGTAGTTTTTTGTTACTTCGAAGCCCCTTTTCTCGAAGAAGGACGTAAGAACCTCGTGCGCATGCGATTCTTCGAATGCTAGTTCCGGGTGTTGCCATATGTCTAAACTCAGAGCTCCCAAATCCGAGCGCAAGCCTTCAATGGCGTCCGCTATAAGCATATTCATCCCGTCACACGTAACATCCATTCTCGTCAAATATCGCAGGTAATCCGTTAAACAGACGTTTCATATGTTAGAACAACGATAAAGCGTTTTGGCTGTGGTATAGTGAAAGAGTGGGTAGTAAGTAGTTGTGAAATATTATCTGTAATAACATACCACAGTGGAGGAAACGTTAATTGCGCTAACGTTATGTATAAGATAATTATACAGTGCGTGTTTCAGCACAAATTCCATGCATGTTGATCTGTCTGTTTTTATAAGATAAAGACATATTGTCCAACTCTCTCACATGTTGAAGTTGTATATAGCACACAAAACACGTGTTAAACGTGTACAGCAGTTTACTGTCACTTCCATTCAGCCTTGACATTTGGTGTTGACATAATTCGACATAAGATTGTAAAACTAACAAGTGTAAGCCTGTGCATCCTTGTATGGCACACGACATGATTGTGTGCAGCTCTCAAAACAGAATCGCTCACTGCTTGGTCTCAACTGACTGATCTGGAGATACGACTTTCCCAATGGGACTAAAGATACCCCTGCGGCGCAATTCATTTAGTGTAGCCATACACGTATTACCATAAATATTTTTCGAAAAACATAACACATTGATTACAAGTCAAAGGAAAGTGTCCATGACACTGTAGTACGAACTTTGCGAAGATTTTTTTTGATGAGCAATAAATGGAATGATGAGTTGAATTTGAAATCCAAGATGGCAGCTGGCGGCCATGTTTTTTTTCCGAATGACCCCAAAATGTCTCGTCCCCATCCACATGTCAATGTTAACATCATGATGATCCGAAAAAGGTATGACCGGTAGCCCATGCCAAAGGATTTATTTAGCCATACAAAGAGTAAAATCCAAGACGGCTGTCGGCGGCCATGTGTCATGGCCGAATGACCCCAAAATGTTTCGTTCCCATCTACATATCAATGTCAACAACCATGACAAATTTCATAATGATCTGAACAAAGGTACGACCTGTAGCCCATATTTAGTCATGCAAAGAGTAAAATCAAAGATGGCTGCCGGCGGCCTGTAGCCTGTGGCAATGGATTGAATTTTGAAATACAAGATGGCCACTGGCGGCCATGTTTTATGGCAGAATGACCCAAAAATGATTAGTCCCCATCTATGTGTCAATGTTAACATACATGACTAATTTCATGATGATCCGACCAAAGCTACGACCTGTAGCCCATGCCAAAGGATTTAGTCATGCAAAGAGTAAAATCCAAGATGGCCATGTTTTTTTTTAGCCGAATGACCCCAAAATGACTCATTCCCATCTACATGTCAATATTAACATCCACGACAAATTTCATGGTGATCAGACATGTTTTTGGCCGACTTGTGGCCCATGCCAAAGGATTTAGTCATGCAAACAGTAAAATCCAAGATGGCTGCCAGCGGCCATGTTTTAGGGACGAATGACCCCAAAATGACTCATTCCCATCCATATGTCAATGTTAACATCCATGACAAATTTCATGATGACCCAACCAAGGTACGACCTCTAGCCCGTCCCAAAGGATTTAGTCATGCAGAGTAAAATCCAAAATTTCATAATGATCAGACAAACAGTACGGCATGTAGCCCGTGCTAATGGATTGCATTTTGAAATCAAAAATGGCCAGCAGCGGCCATGTTTTTTGACCGAATGACCCCAAAATGACTCGTTCCCATCTACTTTTCAATGTCAACAGTCATGACAAATTTAATAATGATCTGACCAAAGGTACGACCTGTAGCCCATGCTAATGGAAATTGTTGCCGGACGTCTCCACAAACACACACACACACAGACGAGGGATACTAAGCTGTGCCAATAGCTCAAACTGTACAAGTAAAGTTGAGCTAAAAAGGGGGGATAGCTCCACTAAAAAAAACTCAAGACAGACCCCATAATCGCAGGTGCACAGCTGCAGCTTTGTATGGTACTAAATTTCTGTGCAAAGTTTCAAACAAATTTACTGAAAACTGTAGGAACACAAGCTCGGACAAAATTGCGTCCACGGACGGACGGACATAATATAGCCGATTCAAAAATACCCCATAATGTTGTTACGGGTGGGGAATATAGAAATAACAGTGCAATTAACAAAACAATTTTGTTTTGATCGTGAGCATCAATGTTGAGTCTTGGCTGTAAGCCTTGTGCGATCCTTTACGTCATCCGATCTGTACTACAGATACGTGTTCTAACATGCCCATGAATCTGTAAGTTTGATGATTTATCTTCAATTTTGGAAGATCTAAGTTTCTGAAAAATATTAGCCGATTCCAATATGCCCCAAAACGTTGTTATGGTGGGGGGGGGGGGGGGGGGGGGAGGCGTATAAAAGTAAGTGCAATTAACAAAAACAATTGTGTTTTGATCAAGAGCATCAATGTTGAGTCTCGGCTATTATTGATAGCTGCCTTAAGAGTCTCAAAGTTATACTCAGTGTGAAGACATTCAGAAAGACCGATGGATGTCGGTGGGTATCATGACAGCGAAACTGACCGCCACAAATCTATGAATGTGCGTCGAGACTCGAGAGGATCTTGACGGAGCATCTGCCGGGGAAGCAGCCAAGCGAATTATGCACCCGAGTGAGATGTATAGGTTTGGTAGGGATGGAGCCGGGAGACATCCCGTTTTCACTCGAGAAATTTAATGCAACCCATGTTCAGACAGTAAAGACGAGCTCACATGCTCCGTGAAATGGTGGTGTTGATATATAAGGTAAGGAAAACTAGAGAACACTTTGATATATTGTAATTACTCTTAACCCTTCCATGACTGGAGCTTCCTGAAATTTGGAAAAAAAACCTGTGCCAATGTATTCTCTTATATATGCGAGTCTCCCATTGGAAGCCTAGCATATATAAGAGAACACATTGACCTAACAACATTTACATTGACCTTGTAAGCCAGTGCTTTCTCTTATGAGGCTCCCTATGCATATATAAGAGAATGCACTGGCACAGGATCTTTAATGGTGCACCAGGGCAGCTCCCATCATGATAGTTAAGCGTAACTGAGCTAATTACTCTTTAGCACAATTTTTATTATGCTAAAACCCAATTCAGTTACTTCAAACTTAATTAAATTATACTGAAGCATAATCAACCTATATTTAAGTTTAACTAAGTTATGCTTAAACATGAACTGCTAATAAATTTGGATTTTGTCTCTCATATGGAAATGCATTTTGTGCTAGTAAAGCAACATAGCAAATTTCATTCCACTTAGTTCAGACTTACTAAAGTTATCATCCGGAAACAAAAAAAAAGCAGATGGACAGACGGATGAACGGATGGACGGACTGACAGACCAATAACATAATACATCCCAATTTTTTCGAAACATGTGTATTATCCTTCTGTTCAGTTTCTTTATCCCTAATTTGCAGAAGATAAAGTGCATAATTTAGGTGACTAATGGGTGAACATCACCGACTTCCACTGGGAACTACAATCTGATCCTAGGTCTCCAACAGCAGCTGAGGCCTAAGCAGAATGAGGTTCCCAGGGGGTGAAATTAGTTATCCTAGCCCGCCATGTGGGATATCGTCACTAAATTTACCCTCTGGGGACCTCATTCTGAAAATGTCAGAAACACTATTCCAGACTTGTAGATGGCAAATTCAAGTAAAGAATGTCAATTGCAGATATAGGATAGACATTTACAGATATAGGATAGACATTTACAGATATAGGATAGACATTTATTTGATGAGATATTCGGGATAGCTGCCAATCAGAAATGCAAAATAATCTCAACTAGTGACAGAACTTAACCCTTTCAGTGCCAAGTCCGATTTTTGTATCAACCCATATTTCCTTGATAATTTTTCAAATTTATTGATTATAATAATGTGATACATTGATGGAAAGAGCTCTTAGAGCTCTTTCCATCAATGTATCACATTATTATAATCAATGAATTTGAAAAATGATCATGGAAATATGGGTTGATACAAAAAACGGACTTGGCACTGAAAGGGTTAACTGATCAATTATAGACTTGAAATAATATGGTTAAAATTTTCTTAGGGAAATTGAAAATGAGATTGATCCCTGTTGACAAGAGCATAATAATGTCTGGCTGGGACTTTATCAACAAACAACAATAAACAAAGCAATCTTCATTATATCATTTCATGAGACATCACATGTACAATTCAACAATATGACACCTCATAACACAGGTTATTAAAACAAATCTATCCAGAGTACATGCTGCCACACTTTCATTCAGCAGCGTTTTTTTTAGTTTCTCGATGTTGCCTAATTAGAATACATAGGATACAATGGGTGTTTGAAGATGGCATGTGATGCTAGTGCAATGCATGATTCAGCATCACCAAATTAGCTCACTGTTGGTGGTGCAATTTGCATGCTGCATGTGGTAATTTATGCTTTGCAAAGACGAAAAATTACATATACACATGGTCAGGTGATTTATTTATAATGAAGAAATGAGAGAACTCGAGACTTAATACCACAAATTTCTGGAAAATGGTAACATAGATTTAAGGAAAGCCGCAGCTTCACATTAAGATCCTTAAGATGTGTATTCACATTCGATGCATATTTAGTGTATTTTCCCATCTATAATGACCGAAGTCTCTCCTACCAAGCCCGATTAACTGGAACTGTTACAATGTTGGTATGTCCTGCTGATTTACATGTGATGTTGAAGCATTTCATTACAGCAGCATTAGGCCAGAGTTTTTGAATTTATTGGTTTCCAGATTTTTCCACAGAGAAATTGGTCAGAGGAGGAGGGAATAAAATAAAAATAAAATAATGTCTTCCAATTTTTGTTATTCATTTCCATTGGAAAATCGGGCAGGAGGGGAAAAAAATAAATCCACATTGAAGTTGGATGAAAAGGCTTCCCCTATGTATAACAAATATGCGCAGATAAGTATCAGGTGGGTTATCTATTAAGGAGGTTGACATTTTATCACATGTACATGTTTTAATAGACATTTTATTATTTCGACAATATATTTATATGTTGCTAACCAGAAGATTATGGAGTTGTCGTTCCCGTTTATATCTTTTTTCGCTTACTTCAATTAAAACGTACCGCAGTTCTATTCCAGGTTATTGTTGACAATTTGAGATGTTCATAACCAAGTCGCTCCACTTCTTTCTGACAGAAAATACAATTTGTTATTATTTTATTTTGTTTGTTGATTTTTATAGCTTAGTAATTTGGAATTCTATTTTGTTTCAATTTTCTAAATAATTTGATACGGCGGATCCATAAACCAACAACTATAAATTCTCTCGCCTTAGTTGACCAGGCATATTTGTCTCACCGGATGAATGACTTCCTGAACCAGCCATAATATTTCTGTATGCATGTACTTATTACATAATTATTGCACCAGAGGACATTTCAATTACAAAAGTTTTTACAGTATATGTCATCAAATTAATAAAGAGTTTCCAAAAAACATTCAAGTGATATTCTACATCTCAGTATTGCACAAGACGTTTTCCCACAGAATACGGAAACAAGTTTGGATGCGAGCACATTGGCACATGATACAATTTCGCAGAGCTTGATCCATCTGTATTTATAATATGTTCAATCAAAAAACATTTACTGCACTAGGAATCCTATATGAAGCTCCCTAAATGCAGAAAATTGCTTATCAATTTTCGAAAATCAAATTGACAAACTTTATCAGGCAATGAATTTTCTGTAATCTAGCTGCACAGAGCGAATGATTATCAACAACACCTGTTATAGCTGAGGGAGGGTCTGCGCAGAAATGAAATTCATTTTTGTCACATTATTAGCAAAATAAACTATTAATTGCATCATACTTCTAGAAGTTGCCAAATGTTTCGGACCAATATTAGGGTTTTCTGAAATATTGAGTCGTATGATACAACAATGGCTGTTGTTTAACCCTTTCACGATGGGGGGCAGCGCTGGTGCAGCATTATAAATCCTGTGCCAGTGCATTCTCTTATATATGCGAGTCTCCCATAGGGAGCCTCGCATATGTAAGAGAATGCACTGGCTTACAAGGTCAAGGCGAATACTGTTAGGCCAATGCATTCTCTTATATATGCGAGGCTCCCTATGGAAGATTCGCATATATAAGATAATCCATTGGAACAGGGTTTTCGCAAAATATCAGGAAGCTCCAGTCATGGAAACGTTAAATGACTTGCAATATGCCTGAGTTATTAGAATATCCAGGAGTGCAGATAAATTTCCCTCCTTAATTTCAATCGAGGTCGTTCCTCTGCAGTTCTGGAATTTACAGAATGGGAGGCTTAATACAAAATACCTTACTTGTATCTAAATTTGCACAGTATTATTATTAGCTCAGTTTTAAATTCGCGCCCTTTAAATTCACAAATTCAAAACTGACAGAAATAATACTAGTAATAAAAGTCTCGTATCTGATGGCAGTTTCAGTTCTTACGTTCCCAAAACAGATTATAAAACCACCACCATGTGCAGTAAGTAGAATATAAATGTTCATATGAATATTTCTCCACTCTTGTTTTGTTATAATAATCTATATATGGCACATGCATTGAGGCATCGTTGACAAGAATTTTGCATCTCATATAATATCAAACGTTTTTATCGATGGTGTTTTACATTTCACACTTGTTGAGATTGACTGTTCGTATAGAAATAATTCTCCACTCAATTGTTCAAACTATTTTCTCTCAGTGCGCGAAAAATAGTACTGCACGAATTTAAATACGAGTAAGGTACACTAAAGTCTGTGCTTGAATCATGCTGCCGTTGTACGTGATGGACCGAGATAAAACTATTCTTGTTTGTTCAGCTGCAGCATTATTAGCAGAGTGTAACTGATTTGAAAGAATGATCCTCTGTTACACATTCCAGCTATATAGATGCTGTCCCATTATATTAAAATCTGTAAAAACCGATTGACAGACACAATGACTTTCAGTTCTGGTGGTGTTATCTGGAGAATTTACGATTGTCCTGGTGTGTTTTCGACCTGCCGACGGGTTTATATATCTTAGCTTTGTGGAGGGAGTTAGTTTTCTGGAAGCCATATCCTCCTCCACCTCCTCGCTTCTCTATCTTCTTCCCTTTGCTGCTGTGCACTTCTGTTTTACTGTTAAGGAAACTATAAAAACAGTTGGAATATAACGCCCAGAGCATCATAATATTAATCAAAATTAATAATATTTTCCACTTCAATCTATTGGCTGCTATATTTCAGTATGGATGTACAGTAATGCCCAAAGTAATTGACCACTTAACCACAGCAGAATTATGGGTCATTTTTCAGGATTTAGTCGGAAATATGGCTTGTTGCCATTCATTGGAAAGCTCTCGGTGAGAGCTTTCCGATGAATGGCAACAAGCCATATTTCCGACTATAAATATGGCTTGTTGCCATTTCATCGGAAAGCTCTCGGCGAGAGCTATTCTATGAATGGCAACAAGCCATATTTCCGACTAAATCCTGAAAAATTACCCATAATTCTGCTGTGGTTAAGTGGTCAATTACTTTGGGCATTACTGTAACATGTCACGCTGTGTGTTATACATCTATATTGACTAAAGACCAACTTCAGCACACTAACTCGTCCATCATTCATAACGAGAATGCAGAAATAAGTGTGACTAGTGTACCTCGATATTTTAAACCAGGGACCAGCCTTGAGGTTTCTAATTGGGAGAAGTCACTTCTCCCTGTTTTATTATTAGGGAGAATTGGACTGTAACCAAGAAGTCAAAATGGCTCAAATTCAATTTACACCCCCCCCAACATCACCATTCTATGATCCAATAAGTATTATGCAATAAAATAGTCCCTTTATAAAATTATTACAGTGAGTGAGGACACCATCAGAAAAATACAGTTTAAAAATGTTGTAGGTTCATATGAATACTGGTATATGAGAGAGAAGTCACTTCTCCATATGCATAGGACAAAATTAGGGAGAAGTTATCTCTTAATATGTTCATGGTGGGATTTGCACTGGTGCAGCATTAAAGACCCAGTGCCAGTGCATTCTGTTATATATGCGAGTCTCCGATAGGGAGCCTCTCATATATAAGAGAACGCACTAGCTTACAAAGTCAAGGTAAATAGTGTTAGGCCTATGCATTCTCTTATATATGCAAGGCACCCACACATATATAAGAGAATGCATTGGCACAGGGCTTTCGCCAAAATTCAGAAAGCTCCAGTCATGAAAGGGTTAATTCGCCCTCTAGGCTGGTTCCTGTTTTAAACCGTGTATGATGTTCCAAGATTGTGATGGTAGTGCCTTTGCATGGTGTCAGTTTTAGTGTTTTCAGGATAATAATTCCACTGAAAAATGGCTACAGCATCAATGGCCCAGCAGATGACATCATTCAGAAGTGAAGAGGATAATAGACACTTGTTCACCAGCCATACTGGCCACCTTTGACACTTTTTCAGCAGCCTCATTGGCCACCTTTGACACTTATTCACCAGCCATACTGGTCACCTTTGACACTTATTCACCAGCCATACTGGCCACTTTTGACACTTGTTCACCAGCCACAGTGGTCACCTTTGACACTTATTCACCAGCCATACTGGCCACCTTTGACACTTATTCACCAGCCTCATTGGCCACCTTTGGAGTTTACTTCTGATACTTCGGTCTCTACCAGATGTAGCTCTTCATGAATAAACATCCTTGAAATATTCTTGATATATATACACATAAATGTGAATGCTCATATGTACATAAACCTAATTTGTGGGTTGTTTTTTTCATAGCCTGATGTAATGCAACATAATCTGTCATGTTTCTCAATGTGGAGTACAGCTCATACTGGATATATGATTATCTATTGAACATATCTCTAAAATAGGTGGTGCACCCGTTTGCTCCGACCCTTGTTAACCCTTTGAGTGCCAGGTTGATTTTTGTATCAACCCATATACCCTGTGCCAATGCATTCTCTTATATATGCATTGGCCTAACAATTATATTTTTTTTTATTTTTTTTTTTTTACAATTTTTTACAATTTTAATAATTTATTCTTATATTCTTTAACAGACTTATTTTGTAGGTTTAGGGCCGATGAGATCGGCCCCTGGCACTCAAAGGGTTAAAGAGATATTAAGGACTTACTTCAGTGAATAAAACCGATAAGTTAGTACCTAAACACTATCTCCGCCGGCAGAATGTGACGATCAACTAAGATAATAGAAAATTCCAACCACATTGACTGTACAATTTCAGAGAACACAATGTTTGAATTATGTACAAATTTAAATATTTACTGTTATTCAGGACGAATTATTAGGCATAATCATTTCGGCAATAATTCCACCAACAATTGTCACTGCAAGCAATTCGTTTATAACAATGACGCTGTTTTCTGCCTATTTTGACATCAAATTTATGAAAATAACTTATTTTGGCACGATTGTTTGTTATTTCATTAACACCTCAGCAGTGTTTCACATCACTTTAACAGATGATATGCTTATGTATTAGTGTTGAAACAACTAGTGAATTTCAAAGTCGACTAGTCGAGGCCCAAAAGTCGCATTGCGTCGACTAGTCGGTACCCCGATATCAAAACTTTCAAACATAACATGGTACGGAAAATTCATCGTACATGGCGTTCACTGATGTCTGATGCAATGACGGTCTATTGCGTAGCGCATTTCCCTGCATAGACACCTATTTATTTGGGAAATATACAGTAAACATCTTGATATTTATCCAACACACTGAATGTAATTATATAATTAGACATGTGGTGGATAATGATCAGAAACACGATCATTTATACAGGTTTTATTTAATATCAGCGTTCGAGATTTTGTTTAGTCACGTGATCACCAATAAACCAGTGCCGAGCTGTGTCACTATAAAATGTTAATGTTCCGACTAAATACGCCCTATAGTATAGGCTATGTTGTAGAATACGATAGCCAGTTCTCAATATACGGTAGCACCAATGACGTCACCTTAAGCGACCTTCACACATCGTCAATCATAACCTGACGGTGCGAGATCAATTGAAATATACACAGTGTCTAGATCAAAGCGGTCTCCGACAAACGATAAAGCCGCGTCAATCATTGCCATCATGTCGCACTGATGTCTTTGACCTCAAACGATGAGTGAGACATTGTGTTGTCAATTTCATTCTTTCAAATAATAGTCGGGTCACCGTGTGGGTCTATACTAGTAACACTGTCAATTCCGGGTGCCACCAAACGTTATACTTACCGTAACTTACGCGCAGTTAACACCGTTTATGCCGGAATCGATCTTGAGAATGTTATACATGAAACTAATACACTATGTTCCGACTAGTCGACGGCAAAATTCAGAGTCGACGTTCTGACATTTCAGCGTTGACTACGACTAGTCGATTAATCGTTTCAACCCTATTATGTATATATGTTCATGTTATTTTTGTTGTTAATTCTCGCATGAAGGCAATAAAGTAATATATATGGAAAAGGATACTGAGGTCAACAAATGGTGGAACCCTGAACCCGAAAGACATAGCTACTTTCTGTAGGTCGAGGCTTTCAACATCATAAATCTGTTTCATGCCGTGAGAGGCGTACGCTCGGACGTAGGATTTGTAGGCTTCCTTCGCTGACTGGTGAAGGAAGTAATTCTTCTCTATCAACTTCTCCAGCTGAAATATTTAAAAATTAGCAAAGCTTAAACCATGGAAGCTCAATAGTATTAATATATTTAGATATGGTTCATAATCAAGCTGCACGAAAAATATTGCTTTTCCAAAACATTTCCAGGATTTATGAAAAGTGTCGAGAATTCAAAACTAGTGTATCAGGGTGCATACACCAATCCAGGATGAAATTCTTTTCCAGGAATTTCTGTCACTTTCCGTGACCTCGAGGCTATGAATTCCGTGACTTTTTTTCAGGAATTTCTGTCACTTTCCATGAACTTGAGGCTATGAATTCCATGTCTTTTCCAAACTTAGCAAGGTGGGACTTGTGTACGAAGCCCATATATGAATCACATGTCTGACCTTTTACCAATTCTCCAGTTTTACTAACCAAAAAATGTGCATGAGTGATTTTCAGATATTTAGAAATTAGACGATTTTTATTTTGTTCATAACCGTGAAATTCATGATATACAACTATTAAAGTGACTCATCTAGATTTATATGCTATACATGGAGTCATGATGATTATACACACCTGTGGCTGAATATTTGAGATTTTGCCCCAAGAGAACTCAAACTCGCTGAGTGGCACCTTTGCTTGTTTTAGATACCGTAAGAATCCTAGTTCCTCTGGTCGGAGAATGAGTAGTGCATGGCCGATACCACCCTGACCTCGGGCTGTTCTACCAACTCGATGAATGTATTCCTGTTCAAGAAAATATTGCAATTTTAACAAGTGCAATGCCCAGTGTGTCAAATACCGCAACACTCAAGTTTAAAAGATAGGCAATACTAAATGTTTCTACGAATGAAAATGTTATTTCTTTGTCCAAAAAGGTCCAAAACCTGTATGGGGATCTTGCTTCCCTCTTTAATAAAGCAAAATAAATAGATATTCCTGTGTGCTCAGGTGGAAATCTACCTCATTTCTGAAATTTTCTTTTAAAAAGGCTTGTGAAACACTTTTTCAGTTTAAAGAACTATTGGATTTGAAATATTGTTTTTGTTTCTGGTGCATGTTTTCAGATTTTAAGAAAAAAATAAATAGCCTCCCTTCAACATCTAAAAATTGAGATCAAATTGCCCGAGATTGGCTCGAGAACACACATTTTACTTGAATAGCCTTATTGGTTTAACCCTTTGAGTGCCAGGGGCCGATCTCATCGGCCCTAAACCTACAAAATAAGTCTGTTAAAGAATATAAGAATAAATTATTAAAATTGTAAAAAATTGTGAAAAAAAAATTTGTTAGGCCAATGCATTCTCTTATATATGCGAGGCGACCTATGGTCGACTCGCATATATAAGAGAATGCATTGGCACAGGGTATATGGGTTGATACAAAAATCGACCTGGCACTCAAAGGGTTAAACAATATTAATTTCCTCTCACTTATATAGAGGATCTACAACAAGTTCCCAGTTTATAGCGAAATTTTCAAAACGAGTTCAATAAATTAGGTCTGGGCCGAGCCTTTGGTGATTTACTGGACAAGTAGTGTAAATTCCGCTAAAAACTGGGGACGAGTTGTAGATTCTATTTATTACATGATCCAAAACCTCGATAAAACATACTTAAATTAACAAATGGGACGTTAAACTAACATCGGCTTCTAAAAGGCCTGCGGCGTTTCGCATAACTATGAGTTGTTTGCCTGCGTCAAGAAATAGTCCCAGTTAAATAAAGACTCTTTGACGTATTTAATGGTGTCTAATTAATGAAATACTTTTCAAGCTCTTCATTCAGTAGAATTTGTTGGAAAAATATTGGGAAGTCATAGTATTTTGAGACCGACAGACAACAAAGCGGAAGTCAAAGGTCACCTGACACTATTTCCTGTTGTGCACCGAACGTTGCATATCACAACTTATTACATGATCCTACCCTTATTCCATTCAATAAACCCATTCTATAAATTGTGATATTAAACTTTCGTTTAATAACAGGAAATAGTGCCAGGTGACCTTTGACTTCCGGTTTGTCGTCTGTTAACATTCTGTATGCTACGTCTCAAAATACTATGGCTTCCAGTACTTTTCCAACAAACTATCATGAATGAAGAGTTTGAAAAGTTATGTCATTAAATATACGCCATTAAATGTGCCCAAGAGTCTGTATTTATCTGGGACTATTTCTTTACGTGGGCAAACTACGAATAGTTACGTGAAACGTCATCGCATGCGTTATAGAAGCCAATGTTATTTTCGCGTCCCACTTGTTGATTTAAGTATGTTTTGTCGATGTTTGGATCATGTAATAAATAGAATCTACAACTCGTCCCCAGTTTATAGAGGAAATTGCAAAACTCGTCGAGTAAATTATGTCTGGACTCGTCTTGTAAATTCCGCTATAAACTGGGGACTCATTGTAGATCCTCTATTTATAGAATGGGTTTATTGAATGGAATAAGCATAGGATCATATAATAAATATGTATATTATGACAAAATAAGGCCATAGGAAGTTGATTCTCTGTTTCTCAGACACCGCCGCCCCCCCTGAAAAAATACGCCGCTGGGTACTTTTTATAGCCTACCAAAAATAAAAAGTATAATTCATCCCGCCGCTCGCAATCCGTGAAGTTCGCAATCGACCATTATTAACAGGTGTGGATAAAGAGGCGCAACTCTATCTCATAATTCCAATCTTTTAATAGATCGAACAAGCCGATGTCCGGAATCTTAATCGAACGCGCATCGGCTTCCGCTAAAACAATGGTTGCAATTCTGAAAGTTTGCGTGTGGGACAGCAACAAATATCTTATCCCCTGGACTATAGTGAGTGTTGAGATCGATGAAACATGTCAGAATTTATCGGAACGGATAACGTCCCAACACGGCCGAAGCATCAAATCCATTTCTGTTGGAAAAAACAAAACATCAGACTTCGACTTCGTCTCACCTGAACTGAAAGCCACACAGGTTGCAGACATTTTTGGCTTTTATTTTAAGATCACGGTGACCACCTATACTTCTTCAAGTACTTGTCAACGTGCAACTACCAGTGCGGATGCACCAACGAAGTCTGCATTCAGTGTTCTTATGGAAAAGACTTTCCAGCTTCCAAAGTTGGACAAATCCATAAATAAAAGGGATGAACTCGCCCAAAAATTTCTAGAATATTTGGAAGAAAACAAACTTTTCACTTTCACTTTCAGCAAGGATAGTGTCGACATTATTGGAAAAAACTTTGTTAACACTGTGTGTAATGTAATATGGTATTTGGACCCACACAAAAACACCTTGGACAACCGTTCATGCTCGTTTCCAAAGGAGTTTGAAGATTTGCTGGGTTTTCATGATCCCAAGAAATCTAAACACAAGCTTCCACAGCTTGAACAATCTAAGCTCCTTGATTTGGCTGGTCAATTGGCTGCTTTATTAGAACAACCATTTCTCCAACATACTAGCTGGGATCAAATCAAAAGAGGCATAAATGGACTGACAGACAAATAAAAACCTGCCTGCCGGGAAATTTTGGTCATAAAAGATGGTAATAAAAACCTGCCTGCCGGTAAATTTTGGCCATAAAAAATAAATATAAAAATCTGCCTGGCTGCCTGCTTTGGGAAAAAAAGTGTCTGAGAAACAGAGAATCAACTTCCTGTGGCCTAACATATATGTGGAGATTTCGAGGGAGGAAGAGTATTTGACAACAAATGGTATATGCTTATTCATATCTCCTCCAGTTGTCTATAACTCCAACTGGATTAGTACTGAATTAAATTCTAACGGTTCTCACAAACGCATTGGTGTAGAGGGAGTGCATAATACTTACCTTAGGGTCATCGGGTGGATCCACTTGAACTATCCAGTCGACCTCCGGAATGTCTAGTCCCCTAGCGGCGACATCTGTGCATAATAATATTGCCTCCTTAGCGTTACAGAACTGGAAGAATGTCTGAGTTCTCCTCGACTGTTTCTGTTTACCCTGGAAAATACAAACATAACATGGGATAAATGATTTGGTTTAAAGAGATAGACGCAACTCCCCGCACTTTGGTATCATTTATGCTTTTTCGAGTTCACCCCGACCCTCTAACATCGAAAAACAAAGCCCATAGTAAACGATTATTCTGTTCCGTCATTCCGGGCCGCGTAAATCGACCGGCATCAAACCTACCCCGGAACGTAAATTTTGGAGTCTCTTTTGGGCGATGACGTCACTTGGGGACAACCTTCAACATCATAGAAATCGGATATATAAAGACAACTACTAACTAACTCCTAATGCTAATTATTATAAATAAACAGAACGATTACGGATTAGGATAATTATGTAAACTACAAGTACTAAGTAGTTTAAAAATGAAATGCATCGAAATAATGAGACAGTGCCGTTTCAAAACAATCATTTTTGACGACTTCAAATTGCTAAAATAACCTATGAAAACTTATTTCTTCTTCTTTAGCCTTCGAAGACCCTCGGCGCATAGTGCAGCCAATTTCTGAACAAGTATCTGGCATAATTTGTGAATATTCAGAAAACAATCTACTGAGAAATCTAATAATATCAGATCTTGCAGACGATGTTTTGACCTGATCAGCAATGGCCGACGAAATCACACTCGTAGTCACGTGACTGCCATTCTAGTCTTTATATATCCGATTTCTATGTTCAACATTGAAACAATGGCGCACTGATGATTTGTTTTGTAAAAGTTCAAGCGTTTCATTAGCCAACGATGGCGATGGTAGTGAGGACAGTGTTACAGAAAGTGTATTAAATGAAGCTAATGTTAGCAGTTATATGCTCGATACAGACATTTAAGAAGATAATACCGGCGTTTAACCACTAAACGAAGAAATGTGATGGCAGATCGGTGTGTTGGCCTGGAGAATGACCTGGTAACAACGGTGAGTGAAACTGGAAAAGGAAATTTTCGAAATCACATGGACGTGCATATGATATACATATCAATAATATCATAGTATTCTAATTCTCCATTGATATATATGTCTACTATTTCAGCCGTTTTGACGAAAACCCTCAATCATGAACGCTTTGTGCCCTTTTACAAAATAATTTAAATTCGTCTTAAATTAAATTCTACGTTTGTTTCAACGGACGAATTTAGAATTAAACTCGAGTTTCATTGGAATTGAATTCGATTCGTCGGTATTGCGACGTTTGCATGTTCCAAGGTTTACAGAACAAATTCCAAGCCGACCAGCCAGATAAATATATTTGTTTTCAATACCGCACAGTCACACCAGAAATATTTGCAACTGTCACGGTAACATCTAGTCAATTGACCTCCTTATAGATATAAAATGTTTTATTTCAAAATACCGTCGGATGACAAATAGTTTATTTCACAAGAATCGCAATATTTCTCAGAAAGACGGACAATGCCGGTACTAATATTGTCAGGTAATTCAGGGTAATTGATCACATCCAATATGCCATTCTTTGTGTGGCTGCGCCCAGTGACAACATATTTGTTCGTCATGTCCATAGTGATTGCCAACTGAGTTTGATCATCAAAACAATCTCCACACAAATCGATTAAAACCGCAAACAACAGCACCAAATTGTAAGCAGAGAAGACGTATTCGCCAGTGTCTCATGTGTCCCCAAGTGACGTCACGCACCAGAGTTGGCTGGATTCACCGTGACGCTGTTTTCGTTTCAGGTGCGCTTTCTGAGCGACGTCAAACTGGACATTTTAATTCGCGCTTTGCTTAGGTCTTTGCTTTGCGATCGTTCTGAGGGTACAAATGACTGATTTAGAACAAAAAAGTGTGGATTTTGCGAGTTGCGTCTATCTCTTTAATATTTTATTCCGTTCACACCACATCATGTGTAATACAATAGCCTAGATAATGTTGTGACCCGCCATATCAAATCCAGTCGGAAGTCGGGATTTTTTTTACCCTGTGCCAATGCATTCTCTTATATATGCGAGTCGACCATAGGTCGCCTCGCATATATAAGAGAATAAATGTTTCTTACAATTTTTAGGAAATAAAATAAAAACATCCATTACCCTGCAGGGAGCCCCACACATATATAGAAGCATATAGAAGAGTGTCGTCTGCTCATGTTTGTCTGGGGCTCTGTATGGGTGAAATTATAAAATTGTTAAAGAATACAAGAAAACATTATTAAAATTGTAAAAAATTGTTAGGCCAATGCATTCTCTTATATATGCGAGGCGACCTATGGTCGACTCGCATATATAAGAGAATGCATTGGCACAGGGTAAAAAAAATCCCGACTTCCTACTGGATTTGATATGGCGAGTCACATATTGTGTTCCTTGTGTAGAATTAGGATGTGGATTTGGCTATACGCCTTTAAGGCTTTAAGCTTATACCTCCACGAGTGAATATATGTGACCCGCCATATCAAATCCAGTCGTAAGTCGCGATTTTTTTACCCTGTGCCAATGCATTCTCTTATATATGCGAGTCGACCATAGGTCGCCTCGCATATATAAGAGAATGCATTGGCCTAACAATTTTAATAATTTTTTCTTGTATTCTTTAACAATTTTATAATTTCACCCATACAGAGCCCCAGACAAACATGAGCAGACGACACTCTTCTATATGCTTCTATAAATGTGAGGGGCTCCCTGCAGGGTAATGGATGTTTTTTATTTTATGTCCTAAAAATTGTAAGAAACATTTATTTTATAACAAGAGCTACGCTGGGCATGCAATATACGCCCTCTCTTGGGTCGGCGGAAACTGGTAAAAAAAAGGGGCATAACTCTGGTAAAAATTGGCGGACGGAACTCAAATTTGAACTTGACCTGTGTTTTGGTGGGAGAAAGTAATATACCAAATTATCATTGAATCCGATAAGCTCTTGTAAAGTTATCATCCGGACAACAAATTTCAGGGATTTTCTAAGTCAAATTACGTCAAATAAGGGGCATAACTCAGGTGAAAATTGGCGGACGGAACCCAAATTCGAACTTGAGCTGTCTTTTCTCCCAATAAACCCACATACCAAATTTGATTGAAATCGGTTCACTATAACTAAAGTTATCATCCGGACAACAAATTTCAGGGATTTTCTGAGTCAAATTACGTCAAAAAAGGGGCCATAACTCTCGCAAAAATTATCGGATTAAAACGAAATTCGGACTTGAGCTGTATTTTGATATATGTAATCCACAAAAAAACGGGTTT
This sequence comes from Siphonodentalium dalli, assembly GCA_032622095.1. Taxonomy (NCBI): domain Eukaryota; kingdom Metazoa; phylum Mollusca; class Scaphopoda; order Gadilida; family Siphonodentaliidae; genus Siphonodentalium; species Siphonodentalium dalli. The sequence continues at coordinate 31,363,143 of CP136061.1, forward strand.
TGTGTATAAACTTTCCAAAATCGAGTTATCATCCGGAAACCAAAAAACATAAGAAAAACTGAATTTTCTGAGTCGAAAAAGGGGCATAACTCTGCCAAAAATGGTCGGACAGAACCCAAGTTCGAACTTGACCTGTGTTTTGGTGGGAGAAAGTAATATACCAAATTTGGATTCATTCCGATAAACTATACTAAAGTTATCATCCGGACAACAAATTTCCAGGATTTTCTAAGTCAAAAAATTTTAAATAAGGGGCATAACTCCGGTAAAAATTTGCGGGCGGAACCCAAATTCGAACTTGAACTTACTTTTCGGCTAATAAACCCACATACCAAATTTTACTAATTTTGGTTCACTCTAACTAAAGTTATCATCCGGACAACAGGTTAACGGACGGACGGACGGACGCCCGCCCGGACGGACAGACCAATACTATAATACGGCCTTTTTTTCAAAAGGGCGTATAAAAATGATAAAAAATTGTTAGGCCAATGCATTCTCTTATATATGCGAGGCGACCTATGGTCGACCGCATATATAAGAGAATGCATTGGCACAGGGTAAAAAAATCCCGCCTTAATACGACTGGATTTCATATGGTGGGTCACATATCTCATTTGGACACTTTTCAGCTTCTTAGAGGCAGTGAATGTATATGTTCATTTATCACGTTATGTGTAAATTTTTATTGAATTAGAACAAGGAGAGCAATATATATAATTATGCATTTAATACTTCGGTGCCTCCTATTATATTTAACATAATATATGAAAAACAAATGAATGAATTTGAGCCATGGATGAGTGCAAAATACACTCATGTACTCTTATGAACGATGATAATTATAATGAAAATGAGTTAATGACTCGAGCAATAAACTCATTTTTTTTATAACTACCATGTCGTTTTACATCGTTCATAAAGTAAATGTGTGTATTTTGCACTCATCCATTTATTCATTTATTGCATATATTCTGTTGAGTATAATAGGAGATGGTCCCATAAATAGCCGGATTTAGTGTACTGTCCCCTTTTAACCCTTTACCCAACAAAGCGGCCAAAAACGCCCAAATAAAGCTTCAACAGCCTAAAATATCTTCGGTCTGTCTCAATAACACCATACAAATATGGATATCATTGGAACCGGTTCATTGACCACATTGTGATGGTTACAGTTATGCCCTGTGCCAATGCATTCTCTTATATATGCGAGTCGACCATAGGTCGCCTCGCATATATAAGAGAATGCATTGGCCTAAAAAAAATCTTTTTTAACACTTTTTACCATTTTTTCTTACATTCTTTAACAATTTTATAATATTTTCTTACATTTTTTAACAATTTTTATAATATTTTTCTACATTCTTTGACAATTTTATCATTTTTAATATGTGTTAAACCAATGCATTCTCTTATATATGCGAGGCGACCTATGGTCGACTCGCATATATAAGAGAATGCATTGGCACAGGGCTGTTCTGTTGGGTAAAGGGTTAAGATCTACTCACATGTATGCACATCACAGGTAGGTCGATGTAGTTGAGTAACTCATGTTGATATTTTACTGACATACAGGAACTGAGGAACACCATTATTTTCTTCTTTCTATTTTTCTTCAGGAATGTGAATAGTAGTAAAAACCTCTTGTCTGATGGACAGATGACATAGCCCTGAAGAAAACATTAGTTAAAAATAAATGTGAATTATGATCTGAATTTCATATCAAAATGTTTCTCAGCTTTACCTTGAACACACAAACCTGCTTGCCAGGGGTCTTATTAATTAGCACATATAGATATTACTGACAAGACAGTCAATGACTGTTGAGACACACACCAGAATTTATATTCAAAGAAAGACTGGTGCCTTGTAAGTTACAGTGTCTCCAGTTGTCTGGTATAGCGTGGTGCCAGGCGAGGTGGGACCAATACCTGCCGGCATGAAGCGGAGGGTGGTATTGATACCTCCGAGTCTGGTACCATGCTATACCAGACAACTGGAGACACTAAAGTATTTACCATGTTGACAATTTTATCTGACAGAAACATTGAACCGTGCATAAGTTTCAACAAAGACTGAAAACTAGCAAAAAATGAACTCTTTGTCCGACATGAAATCTGATAACAATCATCACTGAAACATACCAACAAGTATCTGAAAATGGAACGCAAAATAAAGATCGCTAATAGCATGCGAACAATGGTTTGATAAGATGACGTACATTTACAGTTGTGTTGATTTCAGTCATGTCTGTTTCCCAACTACAACCAGTTAGTTGTCTTTTTCAGTGCAGAGAAAGATAATGTCAACATTGGATCATTCGCTTCGTGCATTGTGTTAAAATTGGATTACAGACAATAACACTAAGGTGTTTAGATGGCTGAGATGTGTGCGTTATGTTGTATCTGTTAACGTGTGCAATGGAGCTATTCTATTTTCACTGCAGTGTAAGGCTTAACACATACCTTGTATGGTGTACATCATGACGTTTCTTGTTTTCAATCGATAAAAAATGGTGGCTAGTGTTAGCTGTGGGGATTTTACAGCTTTTACATAATCGTAAAATAAATTTATTACAGATCGATTGATTTGAAATATTGTTTTATTCCAATATCAATCTTATTATTAATCGGAAGGAAGCTCTGTGTTATAATGCAACGTACACACCAATGAACAGTTTAACGCAGTCAACGGGTCGTGTCAACACCAAATGATCAAAGGACTCATCTGAACTTAACCCTTACAATGGCTTCCATGACTGGAGCTTCCTGAAATTTCCTGTGCCAATGCATTCTCTTATATATGCGAGTCTCCCATAGGGAGCATATATAAGGGAAGGCATTGGCCTAAGATTATTTATCTTGACCTTGTAAGCCAGTGCATTCTATTATATATGCGAGGCTCCCTATGGGAGACTCGCATATATAATAGAATGCACTGGCACAGGATCTTTAATGCTGCTCCATGCACCATGAAAGGGTTAAGGCCAAAAACATGATTAAAATATTAAGTTTATTTCGGACCTGTTCTAAACCATCCACTGTTGCTTTCTCTTTCTTATCATCCACACCAACATATATTGGTTCTTTCTTCAGAGATATTCTGGCGAGATCTGCTGTCTTCCGAGTTTGTGTGGCAGAAAAAAGCATGGTTTGTCTTCTTTCTGCAGAAGGAAATCATTTATAAGTTTAACTTGATGTGATTGCATAGACAAAGCCCAAACAAACTGCAACTTGATTTAATCACATTTCAGATCATCATTAACGCCATAAAAATTAATAATACTATGTTCTCAGCACCTCCCTCATTATAAAAATTATGCCAGAAATAAAAAGGGTTTTGCTTCTCAGGCATCGCCGCATAAAACAAATGGCCCGCGTTGGACCACTTTATTCCGATTTTGGATTTCCCTGAAATTGTAAATCTAGAATCAGTAACAACAAAATAGGAAGCTGTCACACGGAAATTAGTATGTTTCAAAATATCGAATAGGAGCTAAATACAATGGTGTATCCATTACAAAGTTTTCCCTACATTTTCTGGACCTGGGTAGGTATAACAAGAGGTACGCTGTCGCGTGGCATTTGCCCCCGACCGTAGCAATTTGGATTAGGCATGGACGAAACTGCAGATATCCGAGGAGGTCTATATGACCATTCCAAAAGAAGTTCGTACAGCAATGTTGACTAAAAACCACAAAACAAGTGATCCGGAAACCCAAAAACAATCGAAAATTCAAATTTTCTAAGTTGAAAAAAGGGCCATAACTCTGGCAAAAATCATCAGATCATACCCAAATTCGCACTTGACATGTATTTTCATATAACTGATCCACAAAAATACGGGATTTGCAATCGTACCATCAAAGCTCACGCTATCATCTGGAAACCCAAAAATACAAGAGAAAAATTGAATTTTCTAAGTAAAAAAAGGGCCATAACTCTGGTGAAAATGGGTCGACGAAACCCGCGCTATGCATGTAGCTGTTCCCCCATGCTGCTCTATCACCATACCAAATATCAGCTAAATCTGCCCAGCGGTTGCTGAACAATAATGCAAAATGTTTGTACGGACGGACAAAATTGAATTTTCTAAGTAAAAAAAGGGCCATAACTCTGGTGAAAATGGGTGGACGAAACCCGCGCTATGCATGTAGCTGTTCCCCCATGCTGCTCTATCACCATACCAAATATCAGCTAAATCTGCCCAGCAGTTGCTGAACAAAAATGCTAAATGCTTGTACGGACGGAAGGACAGAGACGTCGACTATATACCCGCCGACTTCAAGTCGGGGGCATAATAACACATGCTTAATATGGGCAGAAAAAAATAAAAATAAAACCCTCGCTCCCGCATTGTTTTAAAAAATAATTGCCTGAGAATCATATATCTTTTTTTGTTTGGCCTAATAACTAACAAATTTATTTTTAAATTTACCCAGAGATTTACAATTTACAAAGATTTGATAATCAATCTCCCATTAATCCACAATTTTAGATAGGCTTCTCTTGAAGATGTAAACATCTAAAAGGTTCAATAAGAAAGATTTATAAATTGCTTGGAAAAAACTATCTTTATATTCAGTAAGTTCAAGAAAAAGATGGAAGAAATATAACTAAAGGCTGAATTTAAAAATATTTTATGAAATTCTATATGAATTTATCACAACATATTGCTGAAATCGTCTAATTAGCCAAAGAATTTACTTGTAAAATATTGACTTTACTTCAAACTTACTTATAAAAATCAATATTTCTGTAAACCTACTTGGTATTACTTTATAGTTTATACTTATAAAAAATATACATTTAATTCATCAAACTTACTTGGGAGTAGCTTCATTATCTGTTTCATTTCTTCTTCAAATCCGATATCAAGGATTCGGTCAGCCTCATCAATAATCAAACATTGTAGGTTTTTGTACATAAAGTCAGCTGTGTTCTGAAATGAAACAAATAAGTGCATATGATGGTTTGGAAATTTAAAGTATACATTTAGGAATTCTTTCTTTTGTCACATTCCTGCCAGTTCCGGCAATCAAAATAGGTCCATAATAGTGAATGAAATACTTTATATTGACTATAGATACAATGGAAAGACTTAAAGGTGCAACAGTTATAAAATTCTGTAAAACATAACTGCCAAGAAATATATACATTTTGTTTTAATATTAATTACTGATAACTCTCCAATAATGAAATTTTGGCATGTTGAAACCATTGTTACAGTGATTTGTTAACAAACATCGCTAATTGTGTAGAAAGTATTTAGTCTGAATAGGATTAAACATTGGTATCTCATTGGACCAATTGGACTTTATCGGTAATTCCACTGTAATATACATAACGTTTTTGATATGCGTAATCTCATTATTGGAGAGTTATTAATAGTGAAAATAAGAACAAAGTTGATCTATTGATGATAGTTGTTTCAGACTTTTAGTTTTATAAAATTTTATGTTATTTCGCATGAAATCGCCTTGAATCCCTGTCATAGAAATTAGAACTCCAGAGACTAAAAGAGGGGACCTTTTTTTCCTCTAGTAATTTTTGCATGATGGCGGCATGGAGAGTTGAAGAAGGGGCATAACTCTCTCAGAATTGTAAGTCTGTGCCATCCATAAAGATGTTGCATACGTTTGAATCCTCTACAATAAAAACTGTAAGCAAAGTGGACTACACTACCCACAATCCATATATCAATGGCCTTATTAGCATACCTGTAGATGGTCAAGTAATCTTCCTGGTGTTGCTACAAGTATATTGACACCTTTGCCTAATTTCTTTGCCTCTTCTTGCCTGTTGGTTCCTCCCATTATGAGACCGTAGGTATGGCAGTGATACTTCATGAGTTCTTTCAGCACCCCGAATGTTTGCATTGACAATTCTCTGGTCGGGGAGATGATTACCACACCAGTTCCTGCAAACATAAGATCTCAGAATATTACTTCCCCAATACCTATTTAACCCTTCTAAACTAAATATTAATTGATGAGTAGTTCACTTAGGCAGGGTTTCTGCTACATGGGCAGCGAGTCCCTTTTAATGTCGCTTTCCCCTCACTCAAAGTTCCACTCCGACATATTCTGATTATTCTCTTACCCAATCCACAGATTAATGCCTATAAACATGTGTATCTGCCACAAAATAAAACCAACATGGAGTGATAAATGATAATTTTATTTGCCTAACGCTGATCATGAAAATACTTTAAGGGCTACACATTGACATTTAGTTTTGACTTATTCTGATAGACATTGATTCTGCCTGGTTACATTGCAATTAACTTCTCAACTAACACACTGTTCTCACTGGTTCTGATTAATTTTTATGAAGACGACGTCCAGATGTTAGCCACTAATGATGATCAGGAATATTTCATGATATAACATGTTGTAATGAAAGTAGTGAAGCTGGACGTCAAAATAACTTGCAATTTTTAACAATTTCCTTTACTATTGATGGTGGCGGTACAAAAATGTTTCCGTACACTTATTTTACACCTGAATTCAACTTGACGTTTTGTCGCACAGTTTATGGTACCTATCAAAGTTTATATGCATGCACAACACCATCTTGAAACTTAAATCCGAGTCTAGGCCTCCAATAGCAGATGAAGCCATGCAGAATGAGGTCCCCAGAGGATGAATTTGGTGATGCTAGCCTGCTGTGTGGAGTAGAGTCACTAAATCCACCCTCGGCACCATATTTACAGGCCTCAGAGTACATTGTATGTGTGGAGTAAATGAACTGTGGAGATCATCTCGCTGTACTAGGTTATCACTGTTGCGATACCAAGGGCATCAGAATCTGTCAACAGGTGCATAAATTATAGTGCAAAACATTAGTATGGACGGACATACAAAATACAGTTGGACAGATGTATGGCGAGACATATTAATAGACAGATGAGTAGACAGATAGATCAATAACATAATTTACTATATATAACTTGTATAGGTTTGATATATTCATTACTACAATACATAAACTTGACTTTATATAACTTGTATAGATTTGATATATTCATTACTACAATACATAAACTAGAGTTTATATAACTTGTATAGATTTGATATATTCATTACTACAATACATAAACTTGAGTTTATATAACCTTCTGGATTTGATATATACTCTATACTTACCATTACGAGGCATGAACTTGAGTTTATACAATAGTTCCACAGCAGGAATTAGAAATGCCAATGTTTTACCACTTCCCGTCTGAGCTGCGCCCATCAAATCTCTGCAAATAGAACTCAGTTTACACATATACATTAAACATTCATTATACAGCCAATAAAATTTAACCCTTTCACGACGGGTTCTGTGCTGGTGCAGCATTAAAGACCCTGTGCCAGTGCATTCTCTTATATATGCACTGGCTTACAAGGTCACAGTAAATATTGTTAGGCCAATGCATTCTCTTATATATGTGAGGCGCCCTATGGGAGACTCGCATATATAAGAGAATGCTTTGGCACAGGGTTTTCGCAAAATTTCAACAAGCTCCCGTCATGAAAGGGTTAAACATTCATTACACAAAAAGGTATAATATTTGTAATTGTAAAATCATTCAGATAATCTTTAGATTTCTGCTGAAGTTTAAGTTCTATTGGAAAAAAATCCTACCCATTCATGAATTTCCCGAAATTAAGAGTTATTATCCAGAAACCTGGAATCGGCAAAATTCAAATAAGGCCACAAATCATTAAATATTTTTGCGGGCAGCGCCACTCAGTATGTCAACTTGTCAAGTATGGGGCCTATGATTAAGAAGATACACAACAAATCAGCGAAATATCTGTTGAATTATGATATGGTTCCCAGAGGTGAAAACATAATGAAATTCCACATAACAATCTTCAGGGTTTTTCAATGTCTTTTATAGGGAGATTCAAGATAATGTTTCGATATTGTTAAAGGTTATTCCAAGATTTTCAATTATTTGTTCAGCAAGCTATGTATATCTCTGAAATCAAGGCCCCATATGGCAATTTAGGCACTTGCAGGCCTTGAAATGCGATTTATTAGATCCAAGGTTATTCCATGTTTTCACCAGTGAATCACTTGAGATAGAAGGATGCACATGGAAGGATGGGTCTTCGAGTATAACATTAAGACTGACCTGCCCTCGAGCAGCTGGGGTATACTGTTAGTATAACATTAAGACTGACCTGCCCTCGAGCAGCTGGGGTATACTGTTAGTATAACATTAAGACTGACCTGCCATCGAGCAGCTGGGGTATACTGTTAGTATAACATTAAGACTGGCCTGCCCTCGAGCAGCTGTGGTATACTGTTAGTATAACATTAAGACTGACCTGCCCTCGAGCAGCTGGGGTATACTGTTAGTATAACATTAAGACTGACCTGCCCTCGAGCAGCTGGGGTATACTGTTAGTATAACATTAAGACTGACCTGCCCTCGAGCAGCTGGGGTATACTGTTAGTATAACATTAAGACTGACCTGCCCTCGAGCAGCTGGGGTATACTGTTAGTATAACATTAAGACTGACCTGCCCTCGAGCAGCTGGGGTATACTGTTAGTATAACATTAAGACTGACCTGCCCTCGAGCAGCTGGGGTATACTGTTAGTATAACATTAAGACTGACCTGCCCTCGAGCAGCTGGGGTATACTGTTAGTATAACATTAAGACTGACCTGCCCTCGAGCAGCTGGGGTATACTGTTAGCCTGGATCTGAGTCATGTGAGTGAATCCCATATCAGTTACGCCTTTAAGTGAATTGTCAGACACTTTATCCGAGAGAGATTTGAATGATGTGTCCGACAGTATACCAAGACCTGCTCCACTCCCTGGCACTGAAATAATACAAACCGTACTATAACATCAAATGTATTGTCACCAATGTTATCAAGAATTTCCATGCGACCGGATGATACTATAATCCAAGTCAAGTCTGAGTTTAGTGTGCCTGTCATTTACAGAATCAGGTCCGCAGAGGGTGAATTTAATAACGCTATCCCGCATATCGGGCTAGCATCACTAAATTCACCCTCTGGGAACCTCATTCTGCATGACCTCATCAGCTATGGGAGACATAGACTCAGATTGAAGTTCCCAAATGATGAATATTGTGATGCACACCCATTGGGAACCTTGATTATGCAATGTGTCGTCTGCCAATTTGGGGATATAGAGAAACTAAACGAAAAAAGAAATAAAATTAATGTGAAGAAGTTTCTATAGAAATTTTATAATAAAGAAACTTTCCAGACTCCAGAGATGAGGCCAAAGCAGAATGAGGTCCCCAGAGGGTGAATTTAATGATGCTAGCCCGCTATGCGGGATAGTGTCACTAAATTCACCCTCTGGGGACCTCGTTCTGCAAATGACAGGCACACTAAACTCAGGCTTGCTCAGGAACTATCTTGTGGTTCATAAAGGGGATTGTAGATTGTAGAACCCAATGAAATTCAAAACACCAAATCTTTTTCAGCCAATTTAGGCCTGTAATTTTCATGCCTTCATTATGCAATTTCCAATGGCGATAAGTTTGTAAAGCCTGCCTGTTTAAACAAATTTCACAAAAAATCACCACGTTCTGAAGCAGTTCAAAAAGTATGTTTTGGTGCTCATTATCAGGGCCTTTGCTTCCTCCAAATACAAACTGGCAAATAGTGCGGCAAAAGTACATAATTGAAGACATGTTTACTTACTGGAAAAACAGACTTATTACTCATTTCAGGGAGAAGATATCTTCCTATTTACTTAGTCACCCTCTAGGCCGGTCACTAATCACCCATGTCTCCCTCTGAACTGGTCCCAGACCATAAAAGCAAAATCCTACTCACAAACTTGTTCTTTTGTAGGTTCGACATCAGTATTCATTTCAACACCGTTTGTTTCTTCATCATCTTCATCCTCATCATCTTCATCCTCGCTGCCGCTGGCATCCTCATCATTTTCATCAGAGATTTCCTCATCATCATCGACATCAGCGTCTATCTCACTGTCGGCATCACTGTCGTCATCATCATCATCATCATCACTGGATGAATGTTGCACATCAGTCTTCTTTATTTTTTTCTTTCCTAAAATGTGAATTTTTATGCTTATCTCAACACATCCACAGTTTACTTAATACTCGCTCAACCATCAACTACATGAAATCATCTGACCATTTACAATTACTTTCGGTTGAAACAGACTGAAATCTAAAAAGACTTATAAAAGCCAATGGATTGCTGTTCAATCATCTCTTCCATTATACCTCATCTAACTTATCAGTTGCTATGATTTGTTAAATGAACGTCAAACTGGTATTGATAAATATTTTTAGACAAGTATAACAGGTGGTTTAACCCATCAATGACTGGAGCTTCCTGAAATTTTGCGAAAATCCTGTGGCATTGCATTCTCTTATATATGCGAGTCACCCATTGGGTGCCTCACATATATAAAAGAATACATTGGCCAAACAATGTTTACCATGACACTGTAAGTCAGTAAATTCTCTTATATATGACTCGGATATATAAGAGAATGCACTGGCACAGGGTCTTTAATGCTGCACCAGCGCAGCTCCCGTCATGGACGGGTTAAGGTATGAAGTTTACCTGCTGCAGTACCCATGTCACCATCATGTTTTCCTGCCTTTTTCTTTCTTTGAGGCAAGTTGATCGGTTCTTCATCTTCACTTGACTCTGACAAAATTTAATTTATTGAAGTCATTTGAAACAATTAATTTAAACATCAGCCTACTGTCTGCAGCTACTGGAATGATCTCATAATTATACACAATATTGTATAGTACTATTACTATTATTGACTGGCTGTGTTAATGAATTATAAATTTAGGCCGCAGTACAACGGGCTATTATAAATTAAAATGTAAAGCAACTGTTATTTGACATGAATGAACAAAATGTTTCAACTGCAAAAAATTAATATAACAACAATATGCACTGTAAGAATCAACTCAAAGTATTAATCCTTCCATGCCTGAAATTTTGCTAAAACCCTGTGACAATGAATTCCCTTATATATGCGAGTCTCCCATAGTGAGCCTCGCATATATAAGAGAATACATTGGCATTACAACATTTACCATAACCTTGTAAGCCAGTGCATTCTATTATATATGCAAGCTCCTTATGGGAGACTTGCATAGTTAAGAGAATGCACTGGGACAGGATCCTTAATGCGTTACCAGCGCAGCTCCTGTCATGAAAGGGTTAAATGGAATTTGATTCAGTGAATTAATATCAATTAAATCTCATGTATGTACCTTCTTCAGAAAACTCAATATCATTTTGCTTTTTCGGCTCTTTCTTCATTTTCTTTAAATTCTTGTGACCTAATAAAAGTATTAACAGAGGTATTAACAGAAGAATAACAAGCAGTCGCAGACGGCGGTATCCCCCGCCGAATTGTGCAGTTAGGGAAGTGCATTCTCAATAATGTTTGCGTTCTCAGTATGCGCTAAACAAGAGGTGGGATTTTGTCAAAAAGCCTGGCTTGTGAACCCATTTTAGCCACTGACATTTGTGGAAATTAGCCATGTGACGTCGTCCATTTGCACCAAAAATAATAAACAAAGTCCAATAACTCTGCTGAAAATATCCGGCCGGACCTGGTTTGCGAACTCGTTCTAGATACTGGTCATGAACTAATATACCAAAAATCTTTGAAATCCATTGACATTTGTGGAAATGAGCTCTGTGACGTCGTCCATTTGCACACAAAAAAATAAACAAAGTCCAATAACTCTGCTGAAAATATCCGGCCGGACCTGGTTTGCGAACTCGTTCTAGATACTGATCATGTGAACTCATATACCAATATCTTTGAAATCCGTTGACATTTGTGGAAATGAGCCCTGTGACGTCGTCCATTTGCACACAAAAAAATAAACCAAGTCCAATAAGTCCGCTTAAAATATCCGGCCAGACCTGGTTTGTGAAAACTCTTTCTAGATACTGGTCAAGTGAACTCATATACCAAATATCTTTTAAATCGGTTGAGATTTGTAGAAATGAGCCCTGTGATGTCGTCTATTTTCTATTTGGTAAATTCGACAAAAATAATAAACAAAGTCCAATAACTCCGGTAAAAATATCCGGCCGGACCTGGCTTGCGTACTCATTCTAGGTAATGGTCAGGTGAACTCAATTACCAAATATTTTTGAAATCCGTTGAGATTTGTGGAAATGAGCCCTGTGACGTCGTCTATTTGCTATTTGGTAAATTCAACAAAAATAATAAACAAAGTCCAATAACTCCGGTAAAAATATCCGGCCAGACCTGGCTTGCGAACTCATTCTAGGTAATGGTCAGGTGAACTCATATACCACAAATCTTTGAAATCCATTGACATTTGTTCAAGTTATGACTCTTACAAATTCGGCATGGACGGACGGACAGATGGTGCGACAGACAGACGGACGGAACCCATTACTATATCCCCCGCAAATTTCATTTGGCGGGGGATAATAAGCTCCATTTAAATAGCTAAAGGCCCACTTAATTTTCGAGTAACTGATTATTTTTGTTATAGTGACTTGATACATGGTTTTAATAACAATCTATGCCATAAAATATGATTAAAATACTATAATTCATCAGCATTTGAAACATCTGTGTCTCAGAAAGAGAAATAGAAAATCTGTGTCTCCATAGAGAAATAGAAAACAGCTGAAATCATGGAAAGATTCCACCCGTTATGGCTCCCAGAAAAGATTTCATTTTCAATGGAAGGGGGATAACTCTATCTTTAAGATATAGAGTTATATCACCTCCATTGAAAATAATACACTTTTTACTACAATCTGGATTAAAAGTATTTTAATCGAGTCGAGGACCCACCCATCAAAGCTCAGAGATCAATTTTTGAAATTTGTATTTCTCGAAATTTGTAATTATTTGAAAGGAAGAGTCGTCAAACCGATGGTCTAGCAAAAATTGCGGATGAAGATGGGTAACTCTAAAATCAAGTAATAATACGGCCAAATTTTGTGATACAAAAGTGATAATACGGCCATATTTCATTGAACAACATGTTGATAAATAACACGTTTTGGGAAATATTATACCATATTATTAGTTGACAGCGGTTAGCATTATTTTGTTGTAATTCATCAATTCTACTAACAAAAGTGTAATTTGAAGAAATGTTGTTGTTGTAACTTGATGATATGGGGACCGTCTGATCGGAGTGAGTAACTTTAAACTAAAAAAAATTGCACAGTTCAGATTTAGCATTTAACAGGAGGGTGCAAATGATGCTGTTGAAGTTTCTGACAAAAATAGTTTTATGTTACATTTTTTAAACAGATGTAGTTGCTGAATAGCAAAATAAAATTTGAAGGATGGTACCAATGACTACATTTAATTTAATAACTTTGAAGTTAATAAAAAAGCAGTTGTCATCAGTCCAAATTCTAAGATCAAATGTTAAATAAGTTGTATAACAATAACAGAATAGCATTATGATATTTACAAACCTTTGACATGCTCAGGCTTACGCTTTTTATTATTCAGTTCATGCGAATCCATTTCTTCTGTGTTCACCTTTCCTGTAGGAAAAAAGAAAATGAAGTTACTCAAGAGTCAAGGTGTGTTGCAGTTTGGAGCCTGAATATAGAAACTCTTGCTTTTGTTACATTCTGCCAATTTCTTTTGGGCCTCAATCCACAATTCCACAACCACATGGTCAGCTTTCCCACACAAACTTTTTCAGCTATAAATGTCCGGAAATTTCCTGGCACGACAATTTTTTTATTCGCTCGACTATTTCATCGCAAGATTTAACATGCAAGAAGAAACAACAAATATTAGTTCTACTGTGATTCCAGGCATTCAATACCTTGTCCATCAAAATCTTTATCACTGTTTTCAACAATCTGCCAGTTGAGTAGCAATCAGCCGCTTGCATTTTAAATTACGCATTGTGTCGCTTACTAGTTACTACTAGTAATACATGCTTTTAGTTCAAAGAAACACGCTTGTTTCAATTTTCTTTCTGTATGAAGCTTCAACGTTCCTGCATCTTGCCGCAGGTGCAAGGAAATGGCTACCTTTCCGTGTCTAAAATCCAAATTTTATCACAATGGAGCTAACCATGGTTACTTTGTCACATTATGCATTTCCCCAAACAGCCTCATTTATATTCCCCTGGTGAAAACCCTGGTACTAATCCAGTCCTTCCCAGGAGACTGGAGTGATTGCTCTCGCACCCGTACGCACTCGTAATTTTCAATTCACGGGTGCTAAAATTCGCACCAGTCCCTCTTCGCAAAATACTAATGGAGACTGTAATTGTTGGCTCAATATTGAACTATTTTAAGGTTTATTTAGATCCTTTACCATCTCAGTTCAACTATGGCATATTAAAGTGTAACTAGACATAGGTCTATTCCACAATGACTTTTTGTTTGAGTAAAAACCCAACTTACAATTATAGTATGGGTGCCATATTACACCCGTCTTTTGCATTACGGGAGCAAATAAATGCTCTCGCTGTGTTTTCTTCGTGGGAAGGACTGTAATCACTCACCAATGTTGCTATATAACTTACTTTTCAAGGGCTGTTGCTTCATCACTGTCAAATTATTTTTTAACTTTTTTATCATCTTGGATGGCTTCATATTCTATATTCCAGACCTTTAAATAGATATAAGTAAAATTTGATGTACACTGAATTGCACCCAACATCACAATATGTGAGTGGTGAGGACTCTTAAGGCCAAAGTAAAATAATGTTGAGGTTGGGGTTTCCCGACCAACCTTAATGTTTCCTTGCAATTATTATGATTTATTGGAATTATCAAAATGTTGGTTATCCCGATAATGCCTTTAAGTTTTGTACATCAAATATTATAAACACATTTTAATACACTACAGCTACTGTAAGCTCTAATTAATCAATCCCTTTAATGAAGTTGTAGTCCGATATTGTCCGCGGTCATACCACCAGTCAACCACGGTAATATGGTATCACAGCTAGCAGTTGAAATGAGGTATCCACCGGTAAACTTACTGCGGTAATATGTTTTTTACCGTGGTAAACCAAATAAATTACTGCCACATAATACTATTTTTGCAATTGCCGTACACCGCATTAATTTTTCTCATGACCAACATGCACCCAGGTCTTTTTTTCTTGAGCGGCATGCATTGTGTTAATTGTTCCGTTTGATTTAGAAATTTTGAAACACGTAAGCATTTGACGTCCGGCGCCATTTTAATCACCAAGTTTTAGGGGTATCGTTATTTTCAACTATATGTAACGATACACAAAACTATATGTAACTATACACAAAACTATATGTAACGATACACAAAACTATATGTAACGATACACAAAACTATATGTAACTATACACAAAACTATATGTAACGATACACAAAACTATATGTAACTATACACAAAACTATATGTAACTATACACAAAACTATATGTAACTATACACAAAACTATATGTAACTATACTCAAAACTATATGTAACTATACACAAAACTATATGTAACTATACACAAAACTATATGTAACTATACACAAAACTATATGTAACTATACACAAAACTATATGTAACTATACACAAAACTATATGTAACTATACACAAAACTATATGTAACGATACACAAAACTATATGTAACGATACACAAAACTATATGTAACTATACACAAAACTATATGTAACTATACACAAAACTATATGTAACTATACACAAAACTATATGTAACTATACACAAAACTATATGTAACTATACACAAAACTATATGTAACTATACACAAAACTATATGTAACTATACACAAAACTATATGTAACGATACACAAAACTATATGTAACGATACACAAAACTATATGTAACGATACACAAAACTATATGTAACTATACACAAAACTATATGTAACTATACACAAAACTATATGTAACTATACACAAAACTATATGTAACTATACACAAAACTATATGTAACTATACACAAAACTATATGTAACGATACACAAAACTATATGTAACGATACACAAAACTATATGTAACGATACACAAAACTATATGTAACTATACACAAAACTATATGTAACTATACACAAAACTATACACAAAACTATATGTAACTATACACAAAACTATATGTAACTATACACAAAACTATATGTAACTATACACAAAACTATATGTAACTATACACAAAACTATATGTAACTATACACAAAACTATATGTAACTATACACAAAACTATATGTAACTATACACAAAACTATATGTAACTATACACAAAACTATATGTAACTATACACAAAACTATATGTAACTATACACAAAACTATATGTAACTATACACAAAACTATATGTAACTATACACAAAACTATATTTAACTATACACAAAACAATATATCAATTAATAAATTGTTTACGGTTTATTCAACATTCAAAGTTGCTCACTGACAGACATTCACAATTGCATCATCACTGCAGCATCATGCCATGCCAGAAATAAACAAACTCTCTGGTGTGGTTGAAATGATGACTTTAAAAAATAAAACTCATATAAACATTGCATGAAGAATGCGGTTTAACCCCGAATGTGAGGTGGTGCCGCAGTATAATTGATAACGGTTTATCGCGTGAATGCGGCCAAATACCGAGGTGATACCGGTGGTCAACCATGTTGAGGAGGGTCGATTAATTAGAGCATAGCTGCATGTGTTGATATCAAGACCACTCCACATGTGGGAATACACTTTATTTCGCCCTTTCGGGGCAAATTGGAAGACGGTCCAACAAGACTACGGGAGCCCCGGACAAGAAGTATGACTGCTGGAGATGACGCGACAATTCTGTGCGAGGAACAAGTGCACCATCACCAGCAAAATGTTTTAATTTAAATTGGCATATTTTGTACAACTTTTTTTGTTTTTATATTTTTATTCAGATCATTTTTACTTTCATCATATAACAATAGTGTTATTCAACAGTATAATATTTTCTGATATATATGAACATACATGTATACATGCTTAAATGTCATTTGTATATATAGAGAAACAGAGTATATTGCAAGTAATCTTTAGATAATCAGTTTATTTGAGAAATGTGGATACTTATAATCACTTATTTCTGAACTGTCGTGGGGAAAGTTATTAAATCCATATTATGAGCATGTTTGAGTAATATTTACTTCTCAGTGAACCTATTAAATAGGTTCACTGAGAAGTAAATATTTCCTAGTTTTTAATTGCTAAGAATTGCTTCCAGAGCTTTCCATCTTTCCCCATATTTTTGACTTCTATCATTCAAGGAATATGTGTTTCGAGTTTCTATTCTTTTATAATATTTCAAAAATTCAATAAGTCCTTCTACAGTTGGGTTGGTAGCTCTCATTTTACATGAGTATATAAATTTTCTATATAATATTGTACAGATATCCAGAGTATCCTTGGGATGTTTGTCTCCATGCATACCTAAGACAATATACTCTGGTTTTAGTTCTAATATAATATCACACTTTTCTTTTAACTTATGCTGGAGTTGAAGCAGAACTGATTTGGAATTAGGGCAATCCCAAAAGAGATGTATAACTGTTTCTTTTGTATTCCTGCAAAAAGAGCATAATTCTGTTTCTGACAGTTTGCATTTGAATAATTTTGAATTTGTATAAAGTATGTCTTGATTAATTTTGTATTGAAAACTGATCAGACCTGTATCATCTGTAATATGATATGGGTTCCTGTATATTTGTTTCCATTCCAAATCACATAAGGCTATTCCAAGTCTATTAGACCATTTTTCTTGAATGCGAGAGGGTGGTTCAGCACATTGTCTAAGAAAGATTGGGTAAAAAATCTTACAGGGTTTTAAGGCTTTCCTAAGAATTTCTTTTTTCTTCTTTTTGAATTGATTCAAGTTTCTCACTATTTCTCAAACATGCTCTCCATTGAGGTGGTATCGCGTTCAACAGTCCTTGATAATGAGCGAAAGGTATTTGTAAATTATAGATGCTGCAAAATGATGGATAGTCTAAGAGTCCACCATCATTTTTCATTAAGTCATTAATAAAAAATATACCTTGTTTTATCCATTTAGTTTTTTTAATCATATGGTTGTCTATTTTTATATATTTAATCCAATAAATAGATTGGGATTGGATGTCTTGTGGGGCTGTGCTGATATCTTGGTCTACCAAACTCCAAGCATGTATAACACTTTTCCAATATGGATTAACTTTTTTTGCCAAAATAGTCAGTGCTTCATTTTTGAAAGAACCAGGCTTTTGGACCGCCAAAGGGCTCCAATTCATCTGAGATTATATTTTTCCAGCTGGCATTATTGGAAGTGTCTCACAATTTTTGTATCCAGGTCATTTTTGGTGCATTTGCAAATGCGTCAATATGTGGAAACTTCAAACCTCCATTTTCAATTCATTTATTATAACATTACGTTTAATTTTATCATTTTTTCCAGACCATAGAAAACGATAGAAGATATATTTTGTACAACTTGATAAAGTTTGTTACCACTTTGTCAAACTTGGTGCTTCTTGTTAATAAAGTATGTACTTTACTAGTATGTGATTAATCCGCATGCTAGTAAGGCCAAATAAAAAAGATAATATGTTTCCGATAACGGAGAGAAAAAATTAGGGTAGGTAGGTAGGGAAATGTTTTTTTTATATTATTTTTTGATATTTTTTTCCAGCTGCAGAAATATTGAACTACCTCGACCGAAATGACATAAAATGCCTACTTGTGTTGTAGGGAAAGTATTACTTGTGGAAATATACATTAACATTGAACAAGATATCAAACTTGCTGTTATTCTTAATAGTGTGTTTCAGTATTCACATACTGATTTTGGCCATAAACTCAGAGGGATGGGGCTCGGAAGTGTCCGAAAATATTATAGAACCTATATATTTGAATTGTTCATATGGGATATTCTGCCTGATTGTTGAAGATGTCAGTTGGGCTGAAGGGGGTCACTCACCAAATAAAAGTGCTGAAGGGTATTTTACGGTACACAGGTTTTGAAAATC
The DNA here is from genome assembly GCA_032622095.1 of Siphonodentalium dalli. Taxonomy (NCBI): domain Eukaryota; kingdom Metazoa; phylum Mollusca; class Scaphopoda; order Gadilida; family Siphonodentaliidae; genus Siphonodentalium; species Siphonodentalium dalli. The sequence continues at coordinate 31,382,170 of CP136061.1, forward strand.
TGCTGAAGGGTACACAGGGTTTGTGATCAGCACTAATGCAGTTACTTTAAGTGTGTTCCCGAAAGTCTGGCAGCCACCAGCAGTTCATCTTCAGTTAATTTTAAATTTTCTTGTAACCTATACAAAGATCCTCTAACAGAAATCATGACAAGACACGAATATACTGTTCAGCACATTTTCAAAACCTGTGTAGCATTAGTTGGTGTCAATTATAAAAGCAAGTTTATCAAAACAAAACATTTATTTTGAACAAAATAATATATTAAAGGGGTACTGTACCCTGAATCCGGTTATTTGTAGGACTTTCTCCTTGTATACTCAACAGAATATATGCAATAAATGAATGAATTTGAGGCATGTATTAATGCCAAATACACTTATGTGCTCTATGAATGGTGCAAACAACATGGTAAGTATATTGAAAATGAATTTATGACTCCAGTCATATAAATTACCATGTTGTTTGCATCGTTCTCATAGAACACATCAGTGTATTTGGCACTAATCCATGGCTCAAATGCATTAATTTGCTGCATATATTCTCTTGAGTATAAAAGGAGATGGTCCCACAATTGGCAGATTCAGTACCCCTTTAGATAGCACCCAGCATTTTTAAATGTGTGCAAAAGAAACATGGTGGGTGAAGCAATGAAGTGTACCAGTAAAATGTTGTTTGAATATTAAGTGTCAAACGAAATGGAAATGGACATTTCTCATGCTGTCAAGAAAATAATAAATGGGCATGCATGTTTATTTGGAACTCATGAATATGTTCCATAAGTCCCAAACAAGGCATAATGGTAAAGCAGGCATGAGATCCACTCTCTTGAAATTAAAATTGCAAGATTCATGCCTATCAATCCACAACCCATCACACACCTGTGGCTTTTGAGACAACTGTCACACTTCATGTCACTTATCACAGGCTTATGTTAGAAACCATGTGTTTTGCACCTAATGATTATCAATATTTATGAGCATTGGCGGTAAAAACAGTACAAAAAAAAAAAAAAAAAAAAATTTTTTTTTTTTTTTTTTTTTTAGATGATTTTGACTTTTTCTCAAAATATCAATAAAAAGATTAGGGTCGGCGGGTTATTTTTAGGGTCGGTCGATGTACGGAAACATATTATCTTTTTTATTTGGCCTAACAATTAGAAATAGTTTGTAGCACTAGCAGTCACACTCATTAGTCATTATATCATTTATACATCAATGGGCACTGTGAATTCGTGAGTGAGTTAAAGGACAGTCTTAGAAGGAAATAGTGAAGTTCTGGCCTCCGAACTGACAGATTACGTATAGAATATCAAAACAATTCAAATTTATGGCTTTCAATATTTTACGACAAAAGTATATAAAAAAGGTTTAAAGAGAAAAAAATGCCATACCTACCTTAAAGATGGTCTATCTCTTCTTAAATGTGATTTACTAGTATATAGTTTCTGGGGTATAAAATAATAAATATGTGTTGAAGACACCTGCCCGAAATTCTTTTTTCGTTACTACTTTTAGAATTTTTAAGATAAGAGTTATCCCGCATACTATGCTCCAAATGAATGCCAGCCATAAATGTCCCAAATTGATTGTCTATTCTGTCGTAAGAAAATTAGAGCCTATTTTGGCACGACATCCAAACATGGAGTTATCATCTTTGAATGATTTTCATCAGGGACACTTTTTTTTATCTAGCCCTACCGATGCTACATGACCAAAGTTCTTATTGGGGCGGGGGTATAGGCCTATACCAGTACTCTCGTGTGCCAAATAATCGTACATACTGTACGATTATTAATTTTCAATGAAAAATCCGCCCTGTACGATCCTTATTCGCACCTGTACGATTATTAAAAATCAATGGATCTGTCCACGAGGAACTCAGCAAACTAATCAGTTTATCGTTATTGTTTCATCAATTGTGTATATTCGCGGGACAGTCGGCCGGTTATAAATATTTGGACACGTGTAAAAACGCTTGCATCATGTTCCGACAAAACAGTGGACGAGTCTACTTTTGTTTAGCCCACATATCTCTGGTGACTTGATAATGACATAGATGAAGGAATGATTGTTGAATGTACTATGACGGGAACCACGTGTTTCGCAACAGTTGCTAACCAGTTATCCCAATGACGCAATGGAATGTTCTGCTTTTAGTGATGATATAAAGCATGGCGTCACTGGTTCGGCCGTTCGGGGCTCCGTGCGGGTGCAGTTAATAATTTGTGTTTAACATTGGAATTACGAAATGATAGCTGTGTTTGAACGGCACAGAATTCAAATTAGTAATTTAGTCTAATTCCAATAAAAAGACACAGCGTGTTAAAAGTTGCCTCCATGACCTAATTTCCGCTTTGGTGATTTTACAATATAAAAAAAAACCTGTCTTCCCGGTGTCTTAATTCTCACGTGGTCTGCAGACTGTCGCGCGCGCTGTATATATACAGTCGTGAGCAGAAATAACAAACTGGGCAGTATGCATGGAGTCCCAAACTTCCCCAAACCTCACAACTCTGCAATGGTGATATTACACACGGCTAAACTAGGTATCAGTTGTGCAATAAAATGACTTAAAATTGACATTTGAAGACAATTGAAAACCCAACAAATGGTGTTTCCATTAAAAAACAATTACTAGACTTGGAAAGCCTTGGTTGGGGTGTTATTTGGATATATTTATTTTTGGAAGAAATTCCAGACACTGGACATACAATGTTAGGACAAGGTGTAAATTATAATGTCAGATTGACGCTGAAATTAGTGTATGACAGTTCAATTCATTCACTGTAGGATCATACATGGACATTGAAACGACTATGACATGAAATATTCAAATTCATATTATAATTGGTATTTTATACAAAAATATTATTTGAATGAAATGATAGAGATAATAGTGCACTAGAAATCTCAGTACGAGTGTGACAATACTCAGGGGAAAACCCCGGCGTTATCACCCTGTACTATTATTCTGCCCTACATGTATACTATTATTAATTTTGTCCCCATTTTCCACCCTGTACTATTATTCCGCCCTGTACTATTATTTGGCACACAAGAGTATAATATCTACATGTACTAAATGGTGACGTCCCTATTTTGAATGAATACATACTTTGTCAGAATACATTAACCATATTTTACCAACCACATTTGTCTATATACTAGTAGGCCAAGGAGTTTGAATTGTCCGTGGTGCACAAATAAACATCTCAAGTAACGAGACGCCAAGTAATTTGAACAATGTGTTTCGTTCGCACCCCGAGGTCATACCAGTACGTCACGTGGTGTCAGAGATTCGATGAAAAACGAGCGAGTAGTGTTTTTTCTCATTCTGTTACAGTTGTAATTACGCTGTAGAATGTCGCACTTTGACGCCACATCAAATATTACATTGTAGTTTTGGGCACTTTTATTTCATAGAGTTGTGATATACTGTGTTCAGTTAAGTGAGTTGACATGCTTTTCCACAAACGTTCCGTTTAACCTCCAAACTCTCAAGGCACATGTTTTTTTTTAATGTTATATTACCCGACACTTATACGTCCGAAAGGATACTGTGCCGTATAAACTTCAGATTCAGATCAGATTCAGATATTGCGATTGACTTTAGGCCTAACCTTCAGTCTGGATGTCAAACATATCATCATGAATGAGGGGATTTTGAGCCTTTGACTATTAAAGTCTGTGGCCGCTTTAAGGATGCTGAAACAGGTCGGGCACACATGATTGCGGACAATAGCACATTCAATGGCTACCACTCTGAATGTCTACAAAGAAACAACAAGCTCAACCACTCACCACGTATTTGCATGTGTGCCCGACCCACAGTTGTTGGCCATTATATATAAGTAGTAGCCCTAGAGTAAGAATAATAGGAAAGTTGGGAAACAACATGTTAAAAAATGTTTTAAAAACCCACCCACCTCCCCTGTTGCACTCGAAATCTCATCAAAACGAATACGCTTCGGACATGAATAACTACGTATGCAATATTGAATATCGATAATCACACTTACCATACATTTCTTGAGAGGTATATCCAGAAAAACTTCTTTTATCAGGTGAACATAATCAAAATCACGATAAAATTTGGCTCGACACAACATCATTAGCACGGAAATGTTAGGATCGATAACTCTTTCGAAAAGCCGGGTTGGCGATTACCGCAATACGATAGGGGAACACTTTGACGTTCGTACTCATATTTCACCAATTTTTTTTACCTGGCTTACCTGTCCTAAGTTTCACGGGAAAATGGCTAATTTGATTCTATTTGTCATTTTATACATATTTATCACCCCATTTTATTATTCATTTTCATAAAAATAAAATAAAAGAAGCTGAAGATGACATGTTTAAAATGTTTGAAGCATGAATTTGGCGATAAGTGTCATAAGTTATCAGAGTACGTTATACTTGTGATAGTTACGTTACACACTCTGTGTTCCCCTATCGTATTGCGGTAATCGCCAACCCGACTTTTCGAAAGAGTTATCGATCCTAACATTTCCGTGCTAATGATGTTGAGTCGAGCCAAATTTTATCGTGATTTTGATTATGTTCACCTGATAAAAGTTGTTTTTCTGAATATACCTCTCAAGAAATGTATGGTATTAAGTGTGATTATCGATATTCAATAGTTTTGCATACGTAGTTATTCATGTCCGAAGCGTATTCGTTTTGATGAGATTTCGAGTGCAACAGGGGAGGTGGGTGGGTTTTAAAAAATAAATTTAACATGTTGTTTCCCCAACTTTCCTATTATTCTTACTCTAGGGCTACTACTTATATATAATGTCCAACAACTGTGGCCCGACCTGTGAAATGTACTAGTGGAAAGTTAAAACCCTGATCATAGTCCATAACATCTGAAACATTGTAGTCCTAACATCATGTATACAGCCGATCGCCTCAAGTGAAGCTAGATACAAATGGAAGACAAACTTGCCGAAAACGTGCTCTGCATTTTTCAACTCGTCACACTCACAGCGGTTACAGAACACGCGAAAATAGGAAATCTATGAATAATTGAATGAGTTTTAAATATTATCAACATATAGACATGTGTAACATGAGTTGGTTAATAGTTATACGTTGTCACTGTGTTACATTAAGAATTAATTAAATAGTTTAGTCAACCTGTTCGATGAATTCTTTCCCACACTTCCGCACGTGTGCGTATGATTTCATCAAAAAACACTCTGGGAACTGGGAGATGGACCGTATTGTACGTAATCCGGGGAAGTTCACCGTCGACGGTTTTGTTCTGTTATGTGTGGAAATTCCTGCGTTTGTGTACGGGCCCGTACATTGTTGTACGGGGCCCGTACATTGTGTACGGGGTTGTATTTTTAATGACTTCAATGTGTCTTTCTTGGGCATATAATGCTAATAGAAAGGTAGTTCAGATATTTATCGACATATTTCGATACCATGAAAGATTCAAAACGAATATCACCCCTGGTTAAGTGGTCCTGCTAATGTACTATGATGCGGTCGATCCTGCTGAATTGATATGATGCTGCTAGGGCAAACTGATGCTGTTAACAAAAAGTACCGTTCTATTTTTTTAATTTGTCTTTTCGCGGTATTCCGATAATCTGAACATATCTAGGAAAAGCCATTATGCGTATCTTACACTTTCACTTACACTTTTTCTTCTTTACGCTCACATATATATGAGTAACTTCATTTAAAGGAGTAACCAGAGTACGATCACCATCACCACATCTACATCTGAAATGTAGTTTGAGAATTCCCCCACCACACGCTATATAGGCCTACATACCACAACTGTGTGGATTCCACCACCATGGTCACTGACGAGAGATAACTATATTACACCATCAGCTGAAATGTCTATCAACTTACGCCCCGTTTTGGTATCAAACATTCAAAAACATGTTTATTGCGAAATATTTTGAATATTGGTTGTATTAGTTGTTGAAAATATGTTTTTAAATGTTTCATACACACACTGGTTTTTCTAAAATCGCTCGGTTTAGCCAAACACCTCGAAAATGACAATTTTAGAAAAAACATTGTACTTTTTCGTAACGGCATCAGTTTGCCCTACCCGCATCATAGCAATTCAGCAGGACCAACAGCATCATAGCATATTAGCAGGACCACTTGACCAGGGGTCAATATTATTAGGTGTATTTTGAAGTCCAGCCAAACCACCATGTGGCTTTAAATTCAACCACATACAGGTCTCTGTCCCTATATATAACGCTATCCGTTTTAATGATTCCCATGCTGTTTATTCGGCTTCATATCAGGGGTATTTGTTTCGAATCACATTTCAAAGATCAGCGCTATAAATTACTAGGTTTAGATTTTTTAAATCTTTTAATTTCATCCCCATCTAGATTAGTGTATACATGTATGTATATGCAGATACAGATTAGTGTATATCTGTATGTATAACAACTGTAACAAGATACGGTCAATTGGTTCTGGTGATAAATTTTAGTCGTCCTTTAAGTTCAGAAAAATAATTTCCGATAAACAAGGCCACTGCAAACAATGACATTGTGTGACGTCACGAAATCGTTATCCCACTAACTTTATCGCTATTAAGTTAACTTTGTCACTATCCTCTCCAACCTGGGTAACTTTATCACAATTTCAGGAACCTGGGTAACTTTATCATGCACAGAAAACCGGTGAGAGTGACCTATTCAGCCTAACTTATTTGAACTTGTGAGTTCCAACCACGACATTGGTGAAAATCGGGACCGATATTCAGGATTGATCTGAATTCAATTGAAGGACCTGTATATATACCTCTCAATGTCCCATTCTGATCGTAAATGTCCTGGTCATTTCGATAAAAAAATTATATGTTTTGGGCCTCAAGAGAAATGTATTTGGGTTCTATCATCTATGTTTTTTTTAAGGCTTACTCACGCATCGATGTTATATATAGCGAACACCAACTTATCACGTCATGATGTCCAGCTATTGTCATGGCAGGCGGATACCCTCCAGGGCTGTGAATCGACCAGCGATGAGTCAGGGTGCATGGGGGACATGAATCGTGTATACAATCGGTCTGATACTCCAGAATATAGGAAACACATAAATGTACGCCCATGGGAACCAATCCTTGTGTGACGGTACTGAATGTATAACAATCATCAGGCTGCCATTACTAGGGCTGAAGGGGTCACTCTCACCAAAAAAAGTGCTGAAGGGTACACAAGATTTGAAAATGTGCTGAAGGGTACACATGGTTTGAAATGTCGTTCAAATGACGTTTATATAGCATTCGTATCTGCCACGATTAGAGGCGTCAAAAAGTAAATCAGAAAAACTAATAAAAGAATTCGAAGAGAAAAACAAACGATTATTTGAACAGCAGCGAACAGAAATACAAGAAAAACAGATTATGCTAGAAACTATTATAGAAGAAAAACTTTAAAAACCCATGAACGCATATAAAGAACCAACTGGAATTTCAGAATCAAAGAACCACAACATCGTGATAGCAAATATACCCGAATTGCCACAAACAGAAGAATATTCAAGAGAACAGGACTGGCACATTATAAGCAATAAAATACAAGAAAGGTCAAAATTTAACGACAGCGATGTCTTGTCCTTTTACAGACTTGGCAACAGGTCTTCGAATAAAAATCGACCGGTCAAGATAGTCCTGAAAAATAAACAAACTCGAGAGAGTCGAGACAAAATGATTCGTGATGCTATCGGATACAATAAAAAGGACAGTAAAACAACAGGCAGTGAAAAAATATACTTTAATTTAGATCTCACGAAAACGCATATGGAACAGCTCTATATATGAACTCCGCATAGAACTGAAAAGGAAACAGAACGTTTACCCGTCCAGGAACTTCCGCTTGGAAGGTAATCGGATAGTGGAACATTATACTTTGAAATAGTGCACTCCGGTGAAATCAGTATTACTCAATTTATTGTGATGTCGAAATTGTAAATGATTATATTATTAACGGGGACTAAGAGTCAAACAGACTCGTTCTCAAATAAAGATGATGATGATGATTTCTGTTAGAGAATAATTGTTCATGTTCCAATGAACATTAAACTGAACTGAATACAAACTGCTAATGGGCACCAGACTTTCAGAAAGAAACACAGTTTAAGTAACGATGTTAGTGGCGATCACAAACCCTGTGTATCCTTCAGCACATTTTCAAACCCTGTGTACCATTCAGCACTTTTGTTGGTGAGAGTGACCCCTTCAGCATGTTCAACACGCGTGTTCGATACAGAATTGACAACCCGGAACAAGTCGGACACTCCACGAAAAAGACCCTCTCCGTCGTGAATGGTACATAATAATAATGACACACAACGTTCGACAATAATATCATAGCGGTGATACGAATGATCGAGGCATCCGAAACATATTCCGGATTTTGGTTCCAGTTCGTTTCGATTTAATAAATTTGTACTTTAAAGCTACCGTCAAGATTTTTTTCTTCCGGTCGCGTGAACATTTTAGCGAATAAAGGCGACGTGATTTGGAACACCAGGCATAAATTCACAAAATAAGAATGGCAACTACTCCCGAGAAGAAAAGGCGATTGAAAACTGACCATGGTGGCACTATTTCACATCTGCAGATCCCCGACAAGAAGAAATCCAAACTTACTTCAGCCGAAACAAAATCGAATGACCTGAGCCTTTTCATGTTTGAAGAAAATGAGCTTGACAAACGTGAACCAGGCGCAGACCTTGATCGATTTAAGACAGCATGCAATGTAATCAGACAAAACATAACAGAGATAAAAGAATCTAAGAAATCTGGGAGTGATGCAAATTTGGATGCAAAAAGAATAGATACATCAATTCAGTTTATTGATCTCAAGAAACTGAATAGAATAGCCCATCTCAGATGTAAAAAAGTGCGTGATGGAACCAATGAAGCAAAACAAACATTAGATCAATACCACTTGCAACTCCAAAATCTGTTGTATGAGGCAATGCATTTACAGAAAGAAATCACCAAATGCGTCGAATTCAAGTCCAAAGATGAAGAAATTGAACTTGTTCCAGTTGACAAATTTTATGAAAATGCCCCTCCAGATATTTCTAAACCAAAATTAACAAAGGGAGATTCACACGAGCAGATGTTAGCAAGACTGGACTGGGAGCTCGAGCAAAGACAAGAACTTTATGTGAAATTAAAAAATGCAGAAAATAATAAAGATAGCTTGGTACAAGAAATCAAGACAAAACAGGAATATCTAGACAGTTTACAGCCCAAGCTCAGTACTATTCTGGAATCGACAAAACCTGTACAGGAACATCTGGATATGCCATTTGATAAGAAGCGAGAACAGAAACTAACAGCTTGCCATTTACCCCATCCCCTTTATATCGTGTTCATGCAGACATCTGCGTACAGAGATGCATGTGACAAAAAGATTGAAGTTGCAATTATTGGAGATCTTGATGAAGCTAAATCATTTGAAATGACAGATCTCAATTTTGAACAAGAGGAAGATTCTGATAGTGAACCCGAAGAACAAGAGAAACACAAGAAGAACAGGAGAAGAAAGAAAAATGTAGTTGACAAAAAGGCTGAACAAAAGAAGCAAGTTTTGAAGAAACATCCATTAAGAATTACAGTTGACATCAGATGTCAGGATGATAATATTCTGTCCCTGACCTTCAATTATCTGGTTGCTCTTCACATTATAACTGTGGATGTTAGTATCAAAGCTAAAGGTGACATCCCTAACTCTCTATCAGGCAGTGATACTATGAATCCTGGTTCTATTCTTGATGAGTTATATCCTGGCGACAATGCTCAGACAACACCTAACCCTGCCAATAAGTATCTGCTGAAAAGATTTGGAATGGAGGAATTCAGTGACGTCTTGCCTCTGATCGGATTGCCGTATATGTGGGTGCAATGGATGGGTGGTCTTAAATTTAGTGTAGATCATTCTGATCAAGTGAAGGTGAAGTCTGATGTAAGCATTCACCATATGACTGACACTATGAAACTACTGCGACAAAGAGTAAATGCAAGATTTGCATTGATCAAGCAACTGGCTTCCCTGGATACTGGTCATGTACCTGTGACAGCTGATAATCAGAAGCTGTTTCCCACTAAAGTTATTTCCCATTTACAATCTTGGAAGAGGTCAACTTATGAAGACTTTATGAAATTACAACTTTCCAACGAACTGAAAGAAAGTGGTATTGTAGATGATAACAACTTCTTTTTCACTTGCATCATGGAGAGGCAATCGGCTAAGATGGTTGTGCAGGTGGCTGTGTCTCCAAATTACCCTAAAATTATACCCTACTTCTCAGTGAAAATTGACAATTCTAAGCATTTGATAGACAGTTCAATGATCAAGGAAATAGAGGCTGAGGTGAATGTCTTCTATGAGGAACTGATGGGTGACAAAAAGTGCAGACCTTCAATTTTGAGCAATCAGATCCAGCGGCTCTTGGTATGTTTTGATGTGTTCGTTGAGAGTGGTGCCCCAGAATCTTCTGGTATCACAAAGGATAAAGTCTTCGTTCGGAAACAGATGTGTCCCACAAGAAGTAGACCATTTCAGTTCCAATCAAAGCTGGGAATATACATGCACCGTTGACTTTAATAGAGAGACTCACCCAACTGAAATTGGTAGTGCTTAATATACCTGGATCTTGAGACTCAAGTCAAGTGTCCTATAGTGACTTAGTACAACTAGTACTTTTTCAAGAGAAGTTGGAAATTGTTATAGAAATGTTTTTGTTAGTTAATACAGTCATGCATGGTGCACGTTTGTGTGCATACCATGTTTTGTACCCTACACTGTACTTTATAGTTTAAACATGTACCTAAATTATGGCTGATATGGCACATGGCATTTCAGTATTAACATCAATGAGTTCACCAAGTCATGTCACTGGCATGATTTATAAAAATGCCTCAGTGTCTTCAAGCTAGAAAGGGTCAGGACCACATTTAAAAATATCATTGTTTCCCCTGACCCTACCCAAAATTTCAAGAAGGTAGGCAGGTAATTTGTTTTTCAATTACATGTACAAGTAAGTTTTTTAAGTTTTTGAAAGGAACCTTATAAAGTTGAAAAAATAATGCGGGGAGTATATTTCTTAGTTATTATCTGTTTCTTAATAATGTACTTCACTGATGGTGAAGGTCCCAACTCGAATTGAATCTTCGCATCGCATACAATTATTGCATTTTTCCTGGGTAATTAATTTGATGTTTATTGCAATATCAGCTCACAAAAGTAAGAGAAAATCATGCAATTTATTAGGGAAAAGATACATGTAACAACTAAGAAATATATTCCCCACGTTATGTTCTTCGACTTTATAAGGTTCCCTGTCCCCAGGTTTTGTACTGGTGGAATATGATATATACGGGGGTTAGCCAGAGTGGAGATTCATGGCATGATCTAACCCTTTCTATACTATATACTCATTGATGATAGATCCCTAAAGGCCATCCCACAAGGTGTTTCCGCACGATATGTGCAGCATGCAGCGCATTTTTCTGCGTTTTCTATGGCGACAGCTATTTCAGCGGTGATGGCATTTTCTAAGGTTACTCGTATGTTTCCATTGATATCATGGTTTCATTGTTATTTGCATATTTTTGTTTAAAATGACTGCATGGTGAAGCGATGCACAATCACAGTCCAAAACTGACCTTGACTGAAAACTGCTGTGCTTCCACTGTCTTCGTTCTATGCCGTCATTGCAAACAACGGAATTCACTGAACCACCGCAGACAAAACGCGCGATATGTGTGGCATGCCTGGCCGCAAATACCGTGTTTAAATATATAGCCTTTAGGAAATATTCAGATAATAAGTTCACAAAGTTTGTTGTTGAACTTATTATCTGAATATTAACATACAATAATTATCTGTCTGTTTTGTTTTCCTGAAAACCCCTCCAGATGAATAACAGACCATTCTAATATAAATATACTTTTATAACTGAGGATTCCATTTAGAATAGAAAGAGTAAATAAATGTTGAAATTACAACAACAAAATAAAATAAAAAATCATGTAGCCAACATTTATCTTTCAAGTTTTGTTAAAGAAGAAAAAAGTTTTCAATACATATTTCAATTATTTTATTTATGTGTTAATCATCCAGTTTGAAAATAAAAAATAATTATGTGGGAAGTCAATACAAGATTTTGTGATGCCAGGAGGTTTTTATTTTTGGGGTGGATACATGTACTGTCAGGGGAAACAAAAAAATTATAAATTTTGGACCCGGTTAATATGAATTGGGCGCCTGGTTTGTTTGGGTCAAGGACCAGTCTAATGTGCAAAATTTAGCAACAACTTAACTGTCTTAAATTTTAGTTTCTACAGGGTACTTCATGGAAGTACTAGTATATAACAGATTTTCGCCCAAAGTTTATATAATTGCTTACTGCTTAGTGAATGAAAATTGCTATCTGGCTGTCGTCCTTCATTGATTCTGCAACTCTCATATATGTTTATTTATGCACACTGTCTATTATTGAATAGACTTATTCCTGGTCCTTGTCTTGTTGAAGGTGTAAAGCATGCAAGATCTATGTCTGATTTATGTACGGTACTTACAAGTTATATAACAGAATGATATTGTTCCTGATTAAAGATGAATGTATTTAAAGTTGCCCTGTCCGATTTAACATTCCTAAATTACTATTGCTGTGGCTTCGGGGGTGAAAAATATTATATGCAAGTGGAGTAACATGCCCTTTAAAGCTCAAGAGCTATTAGATTTCCTCCACCTCAAATTTCATGTATGGTGATGCCTGGTTGAAGGCTGGTACGAACTGAAATTCCCCAGCACTTGTCATCACAAATGTAAACAACCGTTTTCTTTCACTCATGATGGGCACGATACTATAACTTGTCTATTTTCGTGCATAAAACATGATTACTCAATCAAAAGTAAGTTGATGGACATCTCAATGTGCTATCCCGATCGATAAATGGCCATTTCAATAATAAATGAGAATTTGTTTATGCTCACTGAAGCAAGCAAATTTAAAGCAATGGACACTTATACTGAGTCTGTGTTGTCATAAATCTGATATATATATCGCCATACAAACTATCACAAGATACCATCAATTTTTGCAAACCGTCTTTTAGCTTCTCCGGTTGTTACTTGTATATTTCCGTTGCGACTAATGGGTTTATGATATTCGCATATTTAAAAAACAATTACTGCATGGTGCAGCGATGCACAATCAGTCCAAACTGACCTTTGACAGAAATCTGTTGTGCTTCCAGTGTCTTCATTCTTTGCCGTCATTGCAAAAGATAGAATTAGCCGAACAACTACAGACAAATCGCATGGTTCTGTACCACCAGATTATGACAGCGATGTAATTCTGTGGCCGCATTTTCTGCAAACTTTGCGGTTTGCCCATGTCGTACATGTCTGCAACACTCATAGCCTAATTTGATGAATTGCGCAGCAAATACTGTGTGAAAGCACACCTAGGCTGACATCAATTCAAGGTGGAGAAGATAAATAGAATTCAAAAAAGCTTTGAGCTATGAAGGTTGGTTCCTCTACCCAATTAAAATATTTTTAAACCCTCCGAAGCTGAAGAAATAGTAATTTAGATGTGTTAAATTGAACAGGAATGGAATTAATTTCACCGTACAGAAAAGTCTGAGAGTGAACTTAGTTTGATAATGATACTTTCACCAAAATGTTTTGGAAGACTTCACTGACAATCAATGAGACTTACTAGTATTTAAATTATAATGACATGGAGCACTTCCTGTGGTGGGACTATGTGGCATCTCCTGACCCTGATATTATTTTAGCTAGCAGTTAATGGTATTTGCAAAGTTGTTGGTTGAAGTCAAAAGATGGTCGAATTGTTTAAAATTTATAGACTTACCATGAAGATAATTTCATATTCTATACTTTGTACATGTATCTATACATATATACTTGTCAATTCATTATTAATCAAAAGCCTCATTGTTGTTTCATTTACATGTATGTATATCAATTCTTTAACCTAGTTCAGGTTTTTATTTCATTTGAATCAACATTTGTTGTTTGTCGATGCATACATGTATATGTATAATAGTATAATACATGTACAAAAAAAATTTGAGTGTTTGTCTTTTCTGAAAATTATGGAGCGGATTGGGTTGTATACTGCACAAGACATACATGTACACGTAGATGCAGGAAGATTACATTAAAAATAAAAAAAACTTTATTTTCTCAATTTATACAAAAATTTTGAACACTTTCATGACCAGAACAATGACGATGATGTCTCACCGAGTCCCTGGATTGAATTGTAGTTTATACCAGGTGTTAACCCTTTCACGATGTGAACTGCACTGGTGCAGCATTAAATATACTGTGACAGTGTATTTTCATATATATGCGAGTCTCCCATAGGGAGCCTCACATACATAAGAGAATGACCTGGCTTACAAGGTCAAGGTAGATATTGTTAGGCCAATGTATTCTGTTATATATGCAAGGCTCCCTATGGCAGACTCGCATATAGAAGAGAATGTATTGGCACAGGGTTTTAAACAAAATTTCACGAAGCTTCAGTCATGGAAGGGTTAAAGGGGCCATTGTTGGCTCACTCGTTAAGGGCCATAGACTGTGGCCCTTAACGAGTGAGCCAACATGGCCCATAGTGCATCCACCCTTTCTATACCAAAGCATCATTGGTGAGTAGTTATCCCATGGGAAATGTCGTTTGTTGAAAATTATTATATAAACATTTCCTCAATAAATAGGGCTCCTTCTGCACTTTTATTTATCTGTCACCTGCTTTTATGACCTTAATATCTCCAAATCAATAATAGACAATTCCCATGTACACTTTTTAACTGACTGGGTGAATCTATTTAGCATAGAAAGAGTTGAGCCATAATAAACTATTAGTCTCTTTGAAAAGCCGACGAAATCCTATATCGGATGTACGTCTTCAGAAATTAAGTTCTGTTTTGAAGGGATTCCCTCCATTTCATTGGAGAGTGGCACAGACTGGTTGACAATTTTCCAATGCATTGTCAACTCATCTATTGTCGGAAAACTGAATGCAGACGATGTATCCATAATTCATTTTACTCATCGCTATATAGAGACATCATCTTCGAGTTTTTATCAGTCAACGATATTCATGACTGATTATTCTTTCGCATCTTTTTGTATTTATAACTATTTCTAAATACTACGACTCTCACAATCATTTTCTACGCCAAGAATGCACTCCAGATTTGGAAAAGGTTTATTAGATGAAGTTGGGAATGGCGCGTTGTCGTAGAAATGAAATATAACAGACACATCTAGAGACGTTAGGATATTCGTCGGCATTTCAAAGAGATTAAAAGCTGGTTTAATTACTCATAATTGCGGATTTATGATACACACAATTTGAAGGTAATCTGATTCATGTAAATTTGTCAGTTTCTTATTTGGGGGGGGGGGGGGGGGGGGGGGGGGGGCGGTGACAACTATAGTTTGCCGAAAACAAGATTCAACATTGACATTACTTTATTTTCACAGCTCATATACTAGTTTATCCTGTCATTGAAAATAAAAGCCGATTTGAGTTGGAGACTAAATTGGGGACACATGTAACACTCTATGGGCAGTTTTTAAGACACAGACGTTCCATTTGGTGATTATAGTATTTCAATCATATTTTATGGCATAGATTGTTATTAAAACTGTATATCAAGGCACTATAAAAAAAATAATCAGTGACTCAAAAATTAAGTGGGCCTTTAAGAGTCACCATTTTCCTTTAGCACGGTCTACAGGTCGTACCTTTGGTCGGATCATTATGAAATTTGTCATGGGTGTTGACATTGACATGTAGATGGGGGTCATTCGGCAAAAAAACATGGCTGCCAGCGGCCATCTTGGATTTCAAAATTCAATCCATAAATAGCACGGGCTACAGGTCGTACTGTTCGTCTGATCATCATGAAATTTGTCAGATGTTAACAATTACATGTAGATGGGAAAGAGTCATTTTGGGGTCGTTCGGCCAAAAAACATGGCCGCCAGCAGCCATCTTGGATTTTACTCTTTGCATGACTAAATCCTTTGGCACGGGCTACAGGTCGTAGTTTTGGTCGGATCATTATGAAATTTGTCATGGATGTTAACAATGACATGTAGATGGGAACGAGTCATTTTGGGGGTCATTCAGCCAAAAAACATTGCTGCCAGCAGCCATCTTGGATTTTACTCTTTACATGACAAAATCCTTGAATGGTCGTGAGTTTACTAGCCAAAAATACAGGTCAAGTTCAAATTTGGGGTTCTACCTGCAAATTTTCACTAGAGTTATGGCCCTTTGTTGGAATTACGACTCGCATATTTTGCCATGCCCTAGCGATACTCTTGTTCCCTGAGACAGGCATTCCCTGAGAAACGAACCATTTTGTTGATCTAGCCTAATATTCTGTGTCCTCATATAATCTACAGAGTTAAAGGGGGACTGTACACTAAATCAGGTCATTTATGGGACCATCTTCTATTATATTCAACAGAATATATGCAACAAATGAATGAATTTGAGCCAGGGATGAGTGCAAAATACAAAATGTACACTAATTTACTCTATTAACGATGTAAACAACATGGTAATTATAATGAAAATGAGTTTATGGCTCGAGCCATTTATTCATTTTCGTTATAGTTATCAGTTTGTTGTACATGGTTCTTTGTGTAGTTAGTTTATTTAACTTGGTCATTTTAATGTAAATGAGTAAATGGCTTAAGAATTTTGGTGATTTGCGTTAATATTATGAGGTGTTTGTACATGATTCTTTGTGTAATATAACTCTCATTCTTCACTCATATTAAATCTTTTATTGGATATTTTCTGATGAGTATAGTAGGAGATGGCCCCATAAATGGCTGGATTTAGTTACAGTCCCCCCCCCCCCCCCCCCTTTAAGGGTACAGATAAAACAACTCATCAGAATTTATATGAATAAATAAACTTTCTTTTTTCTTAAAATTAAAATAAGTTTAGATACATTTATCATCTGTTGGATAAAATGATTACAACTATGCTGTAGAATTGAGATACATTTATCGTCCGTTTGATAACATGATTATGACTATGCTGTAGAATTGATATACATTTATCGTCCGTTGGATAACAACATTGGATAGTTATGACTATGCTGTAGAATGTAGATATAGATATACAACAATCAAGACTGTTTGAGATGTATCAACAGACAGAACACAATGTGTACCTTCATCAAGAATCTTTTATTAAATGAGTTGCAGTAGACCAAGTCTTCTCGGTCCACAACAGCTTGGGATATGGGCTGGGATGATGCTGTAACATCTTGGGATATCGGTTGGGATGATACTGTAACAGCTTGGGATATGGGTTGGGAAGATACTGTTTTTGGACCTAGTCCCGTCCCATTGCTCTTCTATATTAACCCTTTACCCAGCGGAAGGGCCATGTGCCAATGCATTCTCTTATATATGCGAGTCGACCATAGGTCGCCTCGCATATATAAGAGAATGCATTGGCTTAACACATTAAAAATTATAAAATTGTTAAAGAATGTAAGAAAAAATGGTAAAAAAAAGATTTTTTTTAGGCCAATGCATTCTCTTATATATGCGAGGCGACCTATGGTCGACTCGCATATATAAGAGAATGCATTGGCACAGGGCATAACTGTAACTATCACAATGTGGTCAAGGAGCCGGTTCCAATGATATCCATATTTGTATGGTTCTATTGAGACAGACCGAAGATATTTTAGGCTGTTGAAGCTTTATTTGGCCGGTTTGTTGAGTAAAGGGTTAACAGACTTTCATTTAAAAGATGTACTACATGTGCACGTGGTGCCCGGGCATTCACGTAAACCCCTGAATGTGATTAATCATCTGACATGTCTGTGATTAATCTGTCTTCAAAATGATATATCATTTACCATGATAGAAAAAGGTAAAGTGATGGTACCATCGTTTAATGTATTGTTTACATGCATTTTCTGATGGTGTGACAAATAAAAATTATCTAGAAATCAAGGCTTTGTTTATTTATAAATATTGTTGCTTTGACAGTTAATGGACCTCTGATTTATCCATGTTTGATATAATCATGCTTGGGAAAGGCTGCCCTCTGTTTATATACACAAATATTCCATTTGACTGAATCCGAAGACATACAAGCAAGATAACTCCTGACCAAGATTCTGGGCGTAAAGTCTGTTATAGAGGAGTAACGGGGTGGGACTCTGTCCAAAACAGCATCATCCCAACCGATATCCCAAGCTGTTGTGGACCGAGAACTTGGTGAGAAGACTTTGTCTCGAGTTTCAGTTGTTATGATATATTTGAGGAGAGCCAAAGCTTTAGTGGAATGAGACTACGCCATCTGCAACAAGTTCAATAAAACATTCAAAATACTGATGCAAGTTGTGTACTGTATTAATTCCACACCCATGCTTCAGGTAACCCCAATCCATGACTTTTCAATAATACTGCGTTGACATAATTAACGTAGCACTGGTTTGTATTAAACATGTCAATGCTTCTGTTTTTTTTTTGGTCATGGTAGCACACATCATCATACAAAGTTCCAAATATTAATTTGTAACTCCAATGTACAGTAATGCTCTAAGTAATCGACTTCTTAACCACAGCGGAATTATGGGTAACTTTTCAGGATTTAGTCGGAAATATGGCTTGTTGCCATTCATCAGAAAGCTCTCGGGGGAGAGCTTTCCGATGAATGGCAACAAGCCATATTTCCGACTAAATCCTGAAAAGTTACCCATAATTCAGCTGTGGTTAAAAAGTCGATTACTTAAGAGCATTACTGTAATTGACTTACATTTTTCTCTGAGATATAATTATTGCAGGTTTATTTAGAACACTAGAGAACACAATGGAAACCTATATGAACTGAGACTGAATCAATGGCAAATAGACCAATTAAGTTCCTTACAGATGGTGGCATGTCTCCTGCATTCTCAGTGTCACAAACATCCCAAGTTAATTAGGTTATGAATGCTGATTTAATAACATCATACTTTGCGCTTCATGTTAATTTGTTATTATTATTACTCCATATATAGGGTGGCACTCCATTCTTTAACCCTCTCTATTCTAAAGCATCATTGATGAGTAGTCATCCCACGGAAATGTTCAGATAATAAGTTTAACCCTTTCTGTACTAAAGCATCATTGATGAGTAGTCATCCCATAGGAAATGTTCAGATAATAAGTTCAAAAACGACCATAGGAACTTATTATCTAAACGTTTCCCTCCAATAAATAGGACTCCTTCTGCACTTTCATTATCTGTCATTGGCTTATTTTTCCTGAACATCCCTCTAGATTAATAATAAACCATTGCAATATATACTTTTATAACTTGGTGGGAGAATCCATTTAGTATGGAAAGTGTTCAATCAGATGAGAATTGAAGCAACTGCAATGTTTAGTCTACAGCCTTGACATGACAAAATCATTTATGTCCGTCTCTATAATGAAGGACAGGATCAGTCTCAAGTAAAAGCACCACCATGATCCAAATTACAGCACTACCCAATTCTTGAATCTGACGCTTTAAGCATGATTCTCATAACACTTGTAATACATACCATGTGAAAATTGAACTGTTTTCTAAATTGGTATCAGACAAAGAAATTGTATGTGACACGCACCTCATATAACTCTGCGAAGCTTGTAGATTCTATTTGCTAATCGGTTGCTGATTCGATCATATGATCCAAATATTTTTCTTGAAAAATCACCCTTCTTTGCTTCCTATGCATGAACAAGAATAATCCCTAATTTTGACCAAACTCACTGTTTTTGTCTTGCTATAAATTGATCTGTACCATGCAGCCCGATAATGTGACAGTGAGGAAAAGAGTGTCGTTCTTGCCCGATCACGCAAATATATATAGTACCGGTATGTGAACTAAACCTGTGTGATGCATGTTTGAACAGTGGCACATATACTCATTCACTTTAGTCAATTCTGGGATACAGTAAATTAAAATTTCTTGAATAATGTTTACATCGACATCCCCAATCGCTCTAATGGCTCATGTATATATTCAATTTGATTGATGAATATAACCCTTGATTCGATCGAGATTCAATTTGACTGCAAAACCACGATTCATTGGCCCTAGCAGCTCACAATACAGCCTTGAAATAATGTGTCGGTCATTTGCAGAATGAAGTTCCCAAGGGGAGAATTTAGAGACACTATCATGCACTGTGAGATAGTGTCACCATATTCACCCTCTGGGAAACTCATTCTGCTTTGGCTTCAACTGCTATGGGAGACCTAGGATCAGATTGAAGTTCCCCAGTTGAAGTTTGTGTTGTTCACCCATTATCACCTTGATTATGCATTTTATCTTCTGAAAATTAGGGGATATAGAATTTTAACAGAAGTAACCAAAAACAATGTTAATTTGAAACTAGATATTTCACAGAAGATGAGGCGTAAACAGAATGAGGTCCCCAGAGGGTGAATTTAATGATGTTAGCCTGCTGCACAGTGTAGCATCACTAAATTCACACTCTAGGGACCACATTCTGCAAATGACAGACACACTATTTCAAGACTGCCACAATACCTTTGGACCTTTACAAACATCACTAGCCTAATTCACCAGGAATCCAAAGGACCTAGTTATCAACAATCGTTAGGAAACCTCTTCACTTTGATTTTGATTAGAGTTTGTCGTCTCAAATTTTCCTTGCTGCATCTGCTTATTCCAGAGGTTTCTATACTGGCTGTTAGGGTTAGCCATGAGGGCGTAGTGTGTGCCTCTCTCCGCGACACTGCCATTCTCTAGCAGCAGGATTTCATCTGCATCTATCACAGTAGAAAGTCTATGTGCAATCACAATTGTTGTACGACCCTGAGTGGCTCTCCGTAATGCATTGAGGATGTTCTGGAATGTAGTAAGATTTTAATCTCAATGAAGCACATACATGCATATCAAATATTAAATAAAACAAGAAAATGTGATTTGGCATTGAGTCAACACTTTTTATTGACAATTTCCTCAGCGTATAAATTGCATGAAATAATTACTTCCGTATCAAAATTTGAAATGCCAGCTCCACAATCAACTGTAAATATGTGAATAAACACTGCAGACCAATTTAAGCCCTCCCCACCACCTACATTGCCTCAGTCTATGTAGGTGTGTATGAGAGGGCACAGTAAGAGTAAATAGTATGTACTTGGATCTAAATGAAGTGTAAATTATAATGGCAATGAATCGTGGCCACAGCAAATATCAAGATACCTTTTATTTTAGGCCAATGATATATACAATATTATTTTGTTCTGATAATATACATGAAATTTTGGGTTTGTCAGATGGCCGTTGTTTTCTTCATATAAACAAAAAATTATATCAATGATATTTTGCTGGAGTCTTCACATATATCACCTTTCATCAGAACTACAGTTTACACTTCATAATTCTCCAGCAGATTTTAAAAGTTTGTTAGCAGTGCACCTGGTCCAGAGTTAGCTTGTTAATGTTGTCCAACATGTTCAACATACCTGCTCAGTTATCGTATCAAGTGAAGAGGTAGCTTCATCATAAATCACAATGGGTGGATCCTTCATGATGGCCCGTGCTATGGCAACTCTCTGCTTCTCTCCGCCTGTTTAGAAACATGTAACCATGCAATTAAAGTGATATTACACTCCGCTGGTGTGATCAAATGGGAATATAGAATAAAATTATTTTCATAAATATTATACACATTAGCAGCATGCAATGTTTTCCTATGTATGAACTATAATCGGCAACTGTTTAGCAGAATAATTGCTGTTTTTAAAGGCAAAATATCTTACTTAATTAAAGTGATGTGAAACACTCCGGTAGGGTTATCAAATAGAAATTGAGAATAATCTTGCTCAGAGTAGTTATTTGTTACGAATATTAGTCCAAATTGACGACACACACCATCATTCTCATATATTAATTATTAAAATGCCATGACTATTGATGGTGAAATCCGATTCTTGCGTCCCGAATCGAGATGTAAATATTTACAATTGGGCATAGTTCAGACAATTTTTTCTATGGAGTGGTATGGTCGATTTTATGGTCGATGTTAGCAGAATGCTACATTTCTCAGGTTGGCATACCACCCGAGTACTAACTTATCAATTTCACGCACCGAACAAGTCCATAATATGTCTTTAAGGAGTAAATATATACATTTGTGGTGAGTATCAGATAATATGCAGATAATTACCATCCTCATGCCATGTGATAGATCAGGGTTTCCACTTGGGGTTGGGGGATGGTACCCTGCAGCCAATGGGGGAAAACTCAGTCCATCAACAAACTGTGAATAGTATTTAGTAATTGTATAGTAATAATAAGTCAATAATTTAAGCCAAGTTGTGAATGTCTATGGCAAATTCGGCAATATAAGTAGATAAAGTTAAGGAATCGTAATTGTGTTTTATTTTGTTTAATTTGAAGGGTAAAGTGATGTCTTTTAATAGCAAATATTATCGATGTGTATAGCCCTGAAAAATGTTCGATGTTAGGGTGGCAAATAAAATAATCTTTGTTTATCACTCCCTGTTAGTTTTATGTAGTGACAGATACACAGGTGATGTAGGCATTAATCTGTGGATCGGGTATGGAAATAAGTCCGAGATGGAGGGGATACAATATTTTCCAAAATAAGTAAAATATATATCTCCTAGAAGTAACTTGCCCACTGAACTATATGGTATATTATCCCAAGTAGGAGGGGTTAACTCTCCGAGTTGAAAAAACGGTACGAAAATTCTATGGTACATATCCTCTGTCATGTTCATGACACGTGTAATCACGTGATTTCTGACACGTAGTGAAGTATTCGCCATATTTTTTATCCCCAGTAGGACATTCCTCGTGAGCGGGGTGGGTGCGAAACCCTGGGAGGGAGCTCAGCTTTCAGTGGGCAAGATACTTCTAGGAGATATATATTTTACTTATTTTGGAAAATATTGTATCTCCGTCAAAAGTATCTTGCCCACTGAACTATATGGTAAAGAATAGAATTTTCTAACAGGTGGAGGCCACGAGGAAACAAAAACACCGCTATGCATCTGAATCAAAGAACTGGATTGACCTGATAACCTACAATATATACATATACATGCACAGACATATAGATATATATGTATATACATATATATATATATATATATATACACATGCACAATAGGACCATAAGCCAATGTAATATTACATCCTAAAACTAATACCTGTCAGCAAGCTGAAACGAACAAAAAGTGGCCACTTAAGAGTTTAAGACCCCTGCAAGTAAAGTAAATAGCTTCAGAAGACATGGAGACGGAGACGACATTCGCATCGGAACTAAGGGCTAATAATGTATCAGCCGAGTACTTGCCGGGAAAGGTCCCCCCCCCCCCCCCCCCCCCCCGAAAGGGGAGAAGCATCCATCCATGTTCTAAGGAAATGGAAATAGAAAAATACCCGTTGACAAGAAATCCCCAGCCGGGTATTATAAACCCAGGGATGGCTGAATACTAATAACGCACCTAACAGGCTAACCCAGGCAGCAAAAGCCGCAAGTTATAAAGAAGACCCCCCTTAAAAACAATAGAACCAACCCCCGAACCAAATCTTGAGTGGGTTGGGCCGTGTCCCAGTACACGATGAGAGCCCGATGAAAAAACAGCTGCAAGCTCCCAAAAAAGGGCCCGACACCAACTAATTGGAGACATGCCATTGTCGATAAGGAAGAGGTATCATTGACCAATAGTCTGACCGGGAAGCGAATGGGTATTACACGGACATACGTTGCAAGGCTCAGGCCGTATGAAGAACAGGGCTCAGAATTGGAGTTTCACAGCAGAAAACTTAGTTTGAAGCCTGGAGTTCGAGATATCACCGACTAAGATGCAATAAGCAATGGCATTTTCCCCTGATGACGTTCCCAAATGTGGAAATGCCCACCCACACAGTTAAACCCAACTGACCAATCACAGGCTACTGAATCCATGACAGAAAGGCAGCCAGGAACCGAAATTCCAATGTCATTAAGGTGGAAATCCACAAAAACAAAAATTGTACTAACGATGCATCAGGATTGTGGCACCAGCCCAAAACCAGCGGAAACCGACGGCAGGTAGGTAATGAAAAGCAGACCAAGGGCCACCGTGCCCCAACTGTTCGAGCTCTGCTGACTGGTCCCCGACGAGTCGATGGCGCAAGGTATCCCTTCTGGTAAGGATGGGGTGCCCCTCCAATGGGACCCTGTTCCGGAGACAACCATCGCCCGAAGTGCGAATCGAGAGGGCAGATCATATGATCTGGCATCCGACACCCAATGCTAGTGAATCTCGCACGAGGAGAAGCATCTGGCAAGAATCTTCATCCAGCTTTATGAAGTGTGCCCAACACGATTCATATGCTGCCCCATAGGTGCAACATTATCCTGCATTGGCAATCGCTGAGGTCAGCAAAGGACCTGGCTTAGTATATTAAATGAGCACTAGGCGAATCAAGCACTATCAGGGAAAACAAAACCATTATGTACCGACAACCGAGCCCATAAGAAGAATGACGTATTAGACGCAAAGGCCGATATCACAGAAGCCATTTCGTTCTTCTTTTCCACGCTAATACGCCGTGTTGCCCATTAAGCCCGAGTGGGGTGCTGAACTAGACCTCATGTCAACAGCGTTCTGAAATTGAGCATATGTCGAACCATGGATGATGGACTCATCTATGTATGACTGGACAACAAAAGTGAAATCCATGTTGAGTTAGAACTGAAAGCAACCTGAAGACGAAAGATATGCAAATGCACCCACCTAAAATATACAACCATATTGAGAGGATAAACCCTATATCTGGTTATTGGGCAACCATACCTGTAGGTGGTGTCCTTATTAAAGTGAGATGAAACGGATGAGCAAACAGAAACGAAGAATTAATCCGACTCAGTTAATCCACAGTTCCAACGCACCCAATGTCATTCGTATCTATTACGGAAACACAGCGAGGTCGGAGATAAAGCATGTTTGCTTGTTTATCTCTGATTCTTGCGTCCCAAATCGAGATGTAAATATTTACCCTTTCGAGCACCCGATACAGTCCAGAACACGTCTTAAAAGTCAGGAAAATGAAAGGGCGAGAGTCATATACTAATCTAGTGATATGAATGACTATAGACATTCTCCAGCAAAGCCCGTGACCACGAAAGAGCTGGATGGAACATGGAAAGAAGCAACAACTTATAAAGCAAGAAGTTGAACACATCCCAAACCGAGAACAGTAAAATGGTTGAATACCTCTCAGGATGGTCGAACCAAGGTAGCCAAGTGTGCAGTCCGATGGCATAACCACTCAGCTCTGACGACGTTAGGGCAGGGTACACATTGACCGGCATCACAGGGCAAGTTGCTACCCAAATGCGAACAAAATCCATGCAACTTGGATCCTATTTCCTCATTTGACTGTCCCAGGGTACGCCAACCGTCGTCCCGAGTATCCGACTTGGAGTCCCTGTCGATAGTCCAGAAAGCCCACCAAATGCGGCCAATGGGTTCGATGGGTAGCCCCAACCCGCGACCTGTTTGGTGGGACTATCGTCCTGAGTGCTAATTACGCCAATGAAGGGAACACTATACATCGACAAGTGACAGTGTCCCGGTCGTAAAGGTTTCTATCTCTTCATTGGAACCCTCGAACAAGGGAAAGCACTCTGATGTTCTGTTAAATTGTAAATGATTGTAGAACAATGCTATCAAATCATGTCAATCTGAGGTTATTTGCTAATCAAAATTCGACATTAATTTTCTTCCTGCGCTTGGCTGCATCAGAGAACACTGAATAACTAACTGAGCTCCCTCGTAAGCGCATGTAAAGGTGACCCGAAAGGAATGTCAAAAGCTCTTTTACCTCGTGCTGGAGCGACTGCTCGATCTGATCCCGATCTCCATCCGTTGATGGGGTGTTAACAGCACAATACACCACGACAAGCTTCATTTCTAATTGCATGTGAGGTCTGGTCATTGGGGACCCCGGAGGAATGTCCAGAGCCTGTACATCTCGGGGATGGAGCAGCAGCTCGACCGATCCCGATATCCAACCGACCGAACTGG
Organism: Siphonodentalium dalli; assembly: GCA_032622095.1. Classification (NCBI taxonomy): domain Eukaryota; kingdom Metazoa; phylum Mollusca; class Scaphopoda; order Gadilida; family Siphonodentaliidae; genus Siphonodentalium; species Siphonodentalium dalli. The sequence goes on from CP136061.1 coordinate 31,408,312, forward strand.
CGATGGGAGGTTAGTAGGTACCAGTTCCCAAGCAAGCTTCCTGCTATAATGGCGTCAGGGAATAAGATCTTTTGTTTTCATTTAAAATCAAACCCGAAGTTACTGGCAGCTGTTGGCCAGAATGCGGCCAGTAACCTGTCTGCCAAGCCCCCGGAAGTGGTGGCTTATAATAAGGAGGAAACAAGCCTGTGAACTGTGATCCCATTCCAAGCCCAGCTGGGGCAGAAGGCATGGAGGATAAACTTTCAGGTGCCAAATAATAGTGTAAAAGTAATAATTTTTTAGAGAAAATGTCTCCTAATTTGAATTGAGACAAAGTAAAATGGCCATTCTACTAGTAATTTTAGCCGAAATTCCCACACACTATTATCATAAGGCACCGGAGAGCATGGCCAGGGTGTATCCCTCAGCCGCGCTGACCCCGAGATGACAACTTGTAGCGATGGACGGCGTGTGTCGAGTGTTAGTAGAGCTGAATCACAGCCGTCCTGGGCACGCCAACCGCCAACGGTCGACCCGAGGAAGCAGATTGACGTCCCGTTCGATAGTCCAGGGAGCGCACCAACTGTGACTAATGGGTTCGATGGGTAGCCCCAACCCACACCCTGTTTGGTGTGACTATCGCCCCGAGTGCTAATTACACCAATTAGAGGAACACGATATATCGGCAAGCGTCAGTGTCCTAGGGGAAGCAACTCGTGGGAGCTACGGGTTCGATGGGTAGCCCCAACCCGCGTCCTGTGTGGTGTGACTATCGCTCCGAGTGCTAATTACGCCAATTAGAGGAACCCAATATATCAACTTTCGTTCTCTACTCTTGGGACCTCGAAACGACCTCGAAACGAGGGAAGCGACTTCAAGGGGAGCTACGGGGAAGCCGATTCATGAACCTGGTCTTACCTCGATTAGCAGTCCTGTGAAAGTAATTAATGTGATTGCGAACAATCACAAATACACCTGTTGTGTTATGTTACCATGTGGCAACCAAGGCAGTAACGGCCCCATTGTTAATCATCCAGGGTGAAAAAGGTTCAAATTGACATTCAGGATTTTACAATCCTATCAGCCTATTTCACAAGCGTTTAAACACTGCTTTTTCCGTCAGTTGTACACCAGACGATGATTGTCAACGTATAAAGAAAGCCGTCAAACGAAAAAATGAACTCGAAAGTAAGTCACCTAATTTCGTGATACCTTTAACCACCGAATGGTGCCTCGAATGTTCTGCCTTTAATAGGCCAGAAAAGCTGCATATTGTCTGCATAGACAACGGATATTAAATCATTGACCGATTAAAATTATGGAAGACAAAGTCGGTTAAAACGAAACGAGTCATCCGATTCCGATATTATATTCGGAACAAACCGTCGTAATCTTTATGTGAATTGTACATAATTTTCAACTATAAGCAAAGAAATAATGTTGTTTGTATAATACAAAAACAAAACTGTTTTTGCTATACAAACAAGACAGTCAATGACTGTGGGGTCGCTCACCAGACTGCAAAGACTGATAAGACTGGGACTCTGGAGACCACAACAGTCAGAACTTTTCATAATCACTTTAAAAGAAGTAGATATCTAAAGAGTTAAATCTAAAACAAAAAATTTGGAGTTATGTCCCTGGCCCCGCCCACATTTGACCCAGTGACCTGATTTGAACAAATCTGAACCCCAGTCACCCAAGGATCCTTCATACCAAATATGAACCCATATAGCCTGATGGTATTTGAGAAGAAGTCACTTTAAGAATACTATGGAGGGAAAGAGTTATGGCCCTAGGGAACATCCACACCAAATATGAAACCATTCGGTCTTATTGTTCTGAAGATGTTTAAAAGAATTACTATGGTGGGAAAGAGTTATGGCCCTGGCTTCGCAACTATTTGACCCAGTGACCGCATTTGAACAAATCTGAATGAGAATCACCTAGGGAACATCCACACCAAATATGAACCCATTTGGTCTTATGGTTCCAGAGGAGAAGATGTTCAAATAATTGTTGTCGGACGGATGGACGGACAGACGATGGACGGACGAGGAGTGATGACTATAGCTCCGCCGGAGCACAGGTAGGGTGGCTGGTTGATAATTTAATCTCTTATCTCCGCCCCTATTTGAACAAACGTGAATCCCCATCTATGAGATCCATTCATTTGGTAATTTCAGACATTAGATTTTAAGAGTTGAACTGAACTGATTTTCCTAAAATGACCCCAAATCTGAAAAAATCTAAACCCCAGTCACCGAAGGACCATCCATACCAAACATAATCTAAATAGTCCAGATGGTTCTTAAGAAGAAATTGTTTTAAGAATTACTATGGAAGGAAAGAGTTATGGCCCTGACTTCTCACCTATTTGACCTGATGAACTCATTTGAACAAATCTGAATGTGAGTCACCTGGGGGACATCCACACCTAAATATATAAACCCATTTGGTCTTTAATATGTATCTGGAGAAGAAAACAATTGAAGGACGGATAGAGACATAATGACAGATGGATGGATGGGAGAACAGTCTGACATAGAGACTGACAAATTCAATCCAATATACCCCCCTTTGCAAAATCAGGGTATAATGAGTTCAACTGGATACTGGTGGTTAAGAACATAATATTTGAACAGACAAGCCTGAACATAGTGTCTGACATTTGCAGAATGAGGTCCCCAAAGGGTGAATTTAATGACACAATCCTGCAATGCGGGCTAGCATCACCAAATTCACCCTCTGGGGACCTCATTCTGTGTAGGCCTCAACTGCTATGGGAGACATAGCATTAGATTGAAGTTTTCCAGTTAAAGTTGGTGATGTGCACCCATTGGGCACCTCAATTATGCATTTTATATTCACAAATTAGGGGATATAGAAACTAAATAGAAGGGCTAAAGTAAGTAAAAATGTCAATTTAAGTGCCTAGATATACTTCCCAGAAGATGAGGCCTAAGCAGAATGAGGACCCTGGCTAGTGTATTTGGTGATGCTAGACTGCTGTGCAGGGTAGCATAACTAAATTCACCCTCTGGGGACCTCATTCTGCAAATGCCAGATAGAAGACAAATTTAATCCAATATATACCCCCCCCCCATTTTTTTTGAATATTAGTTGTATGATTTCATCTGGATAAGTGGTGATTAAAACAATAATATGAAATGGCCAAACCTGAATTTAGTATGTCTGACATTTGCAGAATTAGGTCCCAAAAATGTGGATTTAATGACAATATTCTGTAAGGCAGGCTAGCATCACCAAATTCATCCTCAATCTGATTAGGCCTCAGTGGCCAATAAAACCAAGGAACAGATTGAAGTCCTACAGTTGAAGTTGGTGATACACACCCATTGAGCACCTCAATTATGCATTTTATCTTCTGCAAATTAGGGGGACATTGAAACTGAACAGGTGGAAAAAGTGACTAAATCAAACTGTCAATTTGATACTTAGGATACTTCCCAGAAGATGAGGACTAAGCAGAATTAGGTCCCTGGCGGGTGTATTTGGTGATGCTAGCATGCTGTATGGGGTAGCAACACTAAATTCACCATCTGGGGACCTCACTATGTAAATGTCAGACACACTATTTCCAGACTTGAAGAAATCAAAGCCATTCACAGTATCATTGAATGTCAGTCATCACCTAACAATGGAAGCACCAGTTTGTTGTTAAATTGCTACAGATATGTTTAGATTAGAATAATACATGTCATCTGGCCAGTTTATATAATTAATGGCCTGTACCTTTACATATATATATGCCTCTGTGGTGAGAAGAGGTATTAAATTGAGAGGTGATATGGCTTGGAGGGATGTTGGTTGATGGCTGGGTTGGGCCTGGGCCATGTGGGAGGGGGTGGGTGGGGGAGGATGGAATGTTTCCATAATTTCATTAAAGAGTAAAGTTTCATAACTCTGCAGATGTTATATATAATGGTGTCACTTTTTTTCAAATTTTAAAACATGTTTTAAAAAACATTGTCCCAGAAGATGAGGCCTAAGCAGAATAAGGTAATTGAGGGTGTATTTGGTGATGCTAGCCTGCTGTATGGGGTAGCAACACTAAATTCACCATCTGGGGACTTCATTCTGCAAATGTCAGACACACTATGTCCAGGCTTGGAGAAATGAACAATGGACTATTCCTTGTAGACTCTGGTAGAATAGTTGTTTAGCTAATGTCATGTCTTGTAATGACAGATGGTAAACTGGTCTGAAGCAAGCAGTCTTCAGCAGTATCGGGTGACCACACTATGATAAATTGGCTTTTTCAATAATAGAGGCTTCAGTGTGCATAGCAAAGAGGTGTGAATTATAAAGGGCCATAACTCTGTTAAAATATATCGGATCAAACCCATATTTTAACTTGATCTGTATATAAGTGTCAAAAATTCATATACCAAATTTGGTGTTGATCAGATGAAAAATGTTTGAGTAATCCTGTCTTGGATGAATTCTATATCAAAACAAGAGTGGAAGGGGTTAAATAAATACCAAAATCCATACAGATGAAGAACATGCTAAGAAAAATCTAGGTAAGAAATATGAGGCTGTGATGTGTCCTAAATGAAAGTGTCAATGACACTGTAGCTCAACTTGGAAAGGGAATAATTTAATGTATTACAGTCAATGGAGCGATTATGAATGTGCAAAGTTGAATGTCTAATACTAGTTTATAGACATGAAGAGAAAAGTTAAATCCAAGATGGCTGCTGGCGGCCATGTTTTCGGCCGAATGACCCCAAAATGATTGTATCCCATCCGCATGTCATCGTTAACATCCATGACAAATTTTATGACGATCAGACTAAAGGTACGACCTGTAGCCCATGCTAAAGAATTTAGTCATACAAAGAGTAAAATCCAAGATGGCTGCTGGCGGCCATGTCTTCGGCCGAATGACCCCAAAATGATTGTATCCCATCCGCATGTCATCGTTAACATCCATGACAAATTTTATGATGATCAGACTAAAGGTACGACCTGTAGCCCGTGCTAAAGGATTTAGTCATACAAAGAGAAAAATCCAAGATGGCTGCTGCGGTCATGTTTTTTGGCCGAATGACCCCAAAATTAATCGTTCCCATCTACATGTCAATATTAACATCCATGATAAATTTTATGATGATCAGACGAACAGTACGACCTGTAGCCTGTGCTAATGGATTGAATTTTGAAATCAAAGATGGCCACTGGCGGCCATGTTTTTCATCCAAATGACCCCAAAATGACTCGTTCCCATCTGCATTCCAATTTCAACAGCCACGAAAAATTTCATGATGATCAGACTCAAGGTACGACCTGTAGTCCGTGCTAAAGGATTTAGTCATACAAAGAGTAAAATCCAAGATGGCTTCTGGTGGCCATGTTTTTTGGCTGAATGACCCCAAAATGACTCGTTCCCATTATTAACATTCATGACAAATTTTATGATGATCAGACTAAAGGTACGACCTGTAGCCTGTGCTAATGGATTGAATTTTGAAATCAAAGATGGCCACTGGCGGCCATGTTTTTCATCCGAATCACCCCAAAATGTCTCGTTCCCATCTACATTACAATTTCAACAGCCATAAAAAAAATTATGATGATCAGACTAAAAGTACGACCTGTAGCCCGTGCTAAATGATTTAGTCATACAAAGAGTAAAATCCAAGATGGCTTCTGGTGGCCATGTTTTTTGGCCGTATGACCCCAAAATGACTCGTTCCCATCTACATGTCATTATTAACATTCATGACAAATTTTATGATGATCAGACTAAAAGTACGACCTGTAGCCCGTGCTAAATGATTTAGTCATACAAAGAGTAAAATCCAAGATGGCTGCTGGCGGCCATGTTTTTTGGACAAATGACCCCAAAATGACTCGTTCCCATCTACATGTCATTGCTAACATCCATGACAAATTTTATGATGATCAGACTAAAGGTACGACCTGTAGCCCGTGCTAAAGGATTTAGTCATACAAAGAGTAAAATCCAAGATGGCTGCTGCGGTCATGTTTTTTGGCCGAATGACCCAAAATTAATCGTTCCCATTTACATGTCAATATTAACATCCATGATAAATTTTATGATGATCAGACGAACAGTACGACCTGTAGCCTGTGCTAATGGATTGAATTTTGAAATCAAACATGGCCACTGGCGGCCATGTTTTTCATCCAAATGACCACAAAATGACTCGTTCCCATCTACATTCCAATTTCAACAGCCACGAAAAATTTCATGATGATCAGACTCAAGGTACGACCTGTAATGACTCGTTCCCATCTACATGTCATTATTAACATTCATGACAAATTTTATGATGATCAGACTAAAGGTACGACCTGTAGCCTGTGCTAAAGGATCTAGTCATACAAAGAGTAAAATCCAAGATGGCTGCTGGCGGCCATGTTTTTTGGCCGAATGACCTCAAAATGACTCGTTCCCATCTACATGTCATTGTTAACATCCATGACAAATTTCATGATGATCAGACTAAAGGTACGACCTGTAGCCTGTGCTAATGGATTGAATTTTGAAATCAAAGATGGCCACTGGCGGCCATGTTTTTCATCCGAATCACCCCAAAATGACTCGTTCCCATCTACATTACAATTTCAACAGCCATAAAAAAATTTATGATGATCAGACTAAAAGTACGACCTGTAGCCCGTGCTAAATGATTTAGAAATACAAAGAGTAAAATCCAAGATGGCTTCTGGTGGCCATGTTTTTTGGCCGAATGACCCCAAAATGACTCGTTCCCATCTACATGTCATTATTAACATTCATGACAAATTTTATGATGATCAGACTAAAAGTACGACCTGTAGCCCGTGCTAAATGATTTAGTCATACAAAGAGTAAAATCCAAGATGGCTGAAGGCGGCCATGTTTTTCGGCCAAATGACCCCAAAATGACTCGTTCCCATCTACATGTCATTGTTAACATCCATGACAAATTTTATGATGATCAGACTAAAGGTACGACCTGTAGCCTGTGCTAAAGAATTTAGTCATACAAAGAGTAAAATCCAAGATGGCTGCTGGCGGCCATGTTTTTTGGCCGAATGACCCCAAAATTACTCGTTCCCATCTACATGTCAATATTAACATCCATAAAAAATTTAATGATGATCAGACGAACAGTACGACCTGTGGCCTGTGCTAATGGATTAAATTTTAAAATCAAAGATGGCTGCTGGTGGCCATGTTTTTTGTCCGAATGACCCCAAAACGACTCGTTCCCATCTACATTCTAATTTCAACAGCCATTACAAATTTCATGATGATCAGACTAAAGGTACGACCTGTAGCCCGTGCTAAAGGATTTAGTCATACAAAGAGTAAAATCCAAGATGGCTGCTGGCGGCCATGTTTTTTGCCCGAATGACCCCAAAATTACTCGTTCCCATCTAAAATCTACATGTCATTGTTAACATCCATGTCAAATTTTATGATGATCTGACCAAAGATACGACCTGTAGCCCGTGTCAAAGGATTTAGTCATGCAAAGAGTAAAATCTAAGATGGCTGCCGGCAGCCATGTTTTTTGGCCAAATGACCCCAAAATTACTCGTTCCCATCTACATGTCAATATTAATATCCATGACAAATTTCATGATAATAAGACGAACGGTACGACCTGTAGCCCGTGCTAATGGATTGAATTTTGAAATCCAAGATGGCCACTGGCGGCCATGTTTGTTTTCCGAATGACCCCAAAATGACTCGTTCCCATCTACATGTCAATGTCAACATCCATGACAAATTTCATAATAATCGGACCAAAGGTACGAACTGTAGCCCGTGCTAAAGGAAATTGTTGACGCATCACGCACACACGCACACACGGACGACGGATACCAAGCCATGGCAATAGCTCAAACTTTACAAAGTAAAGTTGAGCTAACAAAAATTAAAGGTCAAAATGCAAAAATTAAATTTTTTGTTTTTAAAGTTATGTCCCTGGCTCTGCCCCTATTTGACCCAGTGACCCCATTTGAACAAATCTGAACCCCAGTCACCCAAGGTATCTCTGTACCAAATATAAGCTAAATCGGCCAAATATTTTTTTAGAAGAAGTCATTGTAAGAATTACTATGAGTTATGGCCCTGGTTTCTCAACTAATTGACCGGGTGACCTCATTTGAACAAATCTGAACACCAGTGACCCAAGGACCCTCCATACCAAATATTAGCTAAATCGGCCCAATGGTTCTGAACAAGAAGTCGTTGTAAGAATTACTATGGAGGAATAGAGTTATGGCCCTGGCTTCGCAACTATTTGACCAAGTGACCTCATTTGAACAAATCTGAATGAGAGTCACCTTGGGAACATCCACACCAAATATGAACCAATTCGGTATGATGGTTTAAGAGGAGAAGATGTTTTTAAAAAAGTTTGACGGACGGACGCACGGACGACGGACGAGGAGTGATGACTATAGCTCCACCGGAGACTTCGTCTCAGGTGAGCTAAAAACTGCAACTTAGCTTCGTAGGAGTGACGTCCGTCCAGGCAGGAGGGATAAAAAATATGGCGAATACTTCACTACGTGTCAGAAATCACATGATTACAGGTGTCATGAACATGACAGAGGATATGTACCATAGAATTTTCGTACCGTTTTTTCAACTCGGAGAGTTAACCCCTCCTACTTGGGATAATATAATATATAGTTCAGTGGGCAAGATACCTTTGACGGAGATATTTGGATGAGGGGAAAAGGACCCTAAAAGGGACCCGCTGCCCTTATAGCGGTAAACCTGGCTATATCAGAATGTGTCCACTGAAATCTGGGACAGACATTGCTTATAAGGATAGCCTTCAGAATAAAGCACACTGTATATTTTTGAATACCTCATTGTCAGAGTTATGCTCTTTCTTTATTACCTGATAGTTTGAGTCCTCTCTCTCCGACCTGTGTTTGGTACTGCTTAGGGAACCGCTCCATCACGGAATCATGGATGTCGGCCATTTTAGCTGCCTCGTACACATCCTCCTCACTCTTACCCAGGTTACCATAATGTATGTTATTATATACTGTATCGTGAAACAAAACACAGTCCTGGAAGAGGGAAAAAGTCATGGTTTTAATATAAATAGAGTTTTTAACAGTTGTGAACAGGATTGGCAAATACTATTTTTCCCTATGATGGCTATATATAATTATTACATTTAAAGATGCAAAATCTGATTTAACGCCCCTAAATTAATACTATTTCTTTGGCTTCTGGGATAAAAAATATTAGATTTCAGTCAAGGAACCCACCCAACAAATCCTAGAGTTATCAGATTTCGAGTTTTTAAATCTATTATTTTTCACCACCTCGAATAATTGGCAGGCCTGGCAAATATTCGATTGTGCAATGTTATACTATAGTTGACAGTGGTTAGCATTATTTTTTGGAAATTAACCGATTCTGATAACTGAAGCGACATTTCAAGAAATGTTATTGTTGGAATCGGATGATATGGGGACCATCAAATCGGATAGTGTACCTTTAAATATTAGTTTCAGAACAACTTTGTGGCAACTTTACAAACATTTATAGATGTAGGTATTTATACCTCAAACTGTTTTGTTACCCTGAAAGGAAGCACTTCCATGAACAAAATCTGGGAAAGGTAAAAAATAACACATTTGAAAATCTGTTTTGGTATATGTATATGATAGCTCACTTCAGCGCAGGCATGGGTGGTGACTTGTTTTCCTATTCATATTTTTCAGAAAAAGTGAAAATGTGGAAACATTCACTTATTATGTACGCGAAAACAACAAAAATATTTACTTAATAACAGTAGTCAAATCTAGCTGTTGTACTTTTCCATGATTCTATCATGAGATGAGTTATATCATCCTGATCAGCTTTGAACATTATTAACACTTTCATGGTGGGCTGTGCTGTTACTGCTCTAAAGATCCTGTGCCAGTGCATTCTCTTATATATGCCTGTTTCCCATAGGGAGCCTTGCATATATAAGAGAATACACTGGCTAACAAGGTCAATGTAAATATTGTTAGGCCAAAGCTGCTATGACATGGATCAATGATAATTATCAAGTCATATACTTTTTGCTATCGGTTTGAAACTCATTGCATTCCCAGCTTGACATCTTTACATGAAAGCTGCATTGACAAGGATCAATGATAATTATCAAGTCATATATTGTTTGCTATCGATATCGTTCCTCGGGAATTCAAAATTATATGGTTTTAGTAAGTTAAATGTCTGCATGTGCAACACACATCTTATGGCACGGGCAAGCCCGGAAATAGTGTTTGCAGAATGAAGTCACCAGAGGTTGAATTTAGTGACGCTATCTCACGCGGAGGTCTAATCACCAAATTCACCCTCTGGGGACCTCATTCTGCTTGAGCCTCAACTGCTATGGGAGACCTAGGATCAGATTTATGTTCCCCAGTTGAAGTTGGTGATGTTTACCCATTAGTCACCTCGATTATGCATTTTATCTTGTGCAAATTTATGGATAAAAAATGTAACAGAAGAAAAAAGTGACTAAAAACAAAGTTAATTTGATAATATAGATACTTCCCAGAAGATGAGGCCAAAGCTGAATAACGTCCCCAGAGGGTGAATTTGGTGATACTAGCCTGCTGTGAAGGGTAGCATCACTAAATACACCCTCTGGAGACCTCATTCTGCAAATGTCAGACACACCATTTCCAGGCTTGGGTCCAGGTCTGCCACAAAAATTTCAAGCCAAATATCAGAGCATGTACTCAATCTCACCTGTGGAACAACTCCAATGGATTTCCTCATACTTTCTAGACTCACAGTCTTTATATCCTGCCCATTGATGAGTATCTGCCCAATTTTAGGGTCGTAAAATCGAAATAGAAGCCTAACAATGGTAGATTTCCTAGAAGATAAAGCCAAATTATGTTATAGCATTGATAGTCCAGTCAATGTAGTGAATCAACCTCACACAGAATTTCTGTCACCGCTATGATGTATAGAAACGTTCACAAAACAACATATAAAAAGTCCCAAAAAGTACCACATTGCAACTTGTAATTTTTGATGACTAAAAATTTTGTAATTTCTAATGAAAATTGTGCACCAGTCAGGGGGGAGTAGTAAAAAATTTGCAGGAAGGTATGCCGTTTTTTGGCATCTGGCATTTTCGGGGACCCACCACCCCCAAACCTGCAAAAACTAGAGGTGTGACTGTCCCAATGGGACTAAGGATACCCCCCGTGTTTTAAAAATACTAAGATGTTTCACATGTCAGTAAACATTTAGTTAAAATAATAAAATAACAGTTCCCATTGCAGGTGCACAACCCTAACCCTAGTCTTAAACCAATTGACCGAAAAATGTAGGAATAAAAGCTCGGACAAAATTATGCAAGTCTAAAAAGTGGAATAACATCATAATCGCCGGTGCACAGGTTCCCATGGTACTAAATATCAGTGCCAAGATTAAAACATATTGACCTAAAAATGTAGGAATAAAATCTCGGACAAAATTATGCATGTTGCAAACAAATTTCTAAGTCAAATAAGGGGGATAACTCCACCAAAAAATGTCGGACAGACGTCATAATTGCAGGTGCACAGGTTCCCATGGTACTAAATATCTGCGCCAAGTTAAAAACAAATTGACCTAAAAATGTAGGAGTAAAAGCCCGGACAAAATTTCTAAGTCGAAAAAGGGGGGGTAACTCCACCAAAAAAAGTCTGACAGATGTCATAATCGCAGGTGCACAGGTTCCCATGGTGGTTGATGTCTGTGCCAAGTTTCACGGAAATTGATCAAAAAATGACTGAGAAAAACTCTGGACAAATTTGTGTCCACGGACGGAGGGACGGACGGACGGACAGGCTGATTCCAGTATACCCCCCCTAACTTCGTTGCGGGGGGTATAAAAATTATTTTTAGTCCCAATTTTTTGACACACACCCCCCCAAATTTCACTAAAATTGGTCAAAAATCACATAAAACTCTACTGATATCACTCATATGACTGGGAATGATCTCAATTAGTTCAAATAACAATTTAACCTGTTTCAGAGCAACTTACTTCTATTATACTAAACTAGCTGATACAGGCTGGCTCCCTTTGGAAGCCTATATTCAGCATCGGAGATACATGTGGCCCCCTTTGTGGGACTTCGCAAACATTTTGATCTTAGACAGAGCCTTCAATTAGCGGCGGCCCCTTTGTGCGCTTCATTATTATTATTTTAATATATATTTTTTAAAGATTGAATTCCTTGCTCAATTTAACAAAACCAATTTTTATTTGGTTGAACTCGGTCCAGGGGTCTGAGAGAAAAATCCAGACAGATCCTACTCATTTATATATATATAGATGACAAGCAGTCACAGCACTAGACCAGACTTGGATACGTTCGGTCTTGTGAGAGATCATCTGAGTTGAAAGACATGCAAATAATTCACTGATTGGCTTGATACACTGATGACAGATATTTTCTACCCATTGATAGTCACATTAATGTTTGAGACAGTTGCTCGCTCTTTTTACATGCACTCAATAATCTAGGCATCAGGACAGGTTTACTTATGCAAACTTAGGTCATTGTACAGGATACACACAAAATTCCGTAATTTCTAACCATTTCCCGATTAGTCTGTCCACCAGCCCATTTTCTAGCATAATGCCTTAACACTTTTGTTAGTCTACTGGAGCAACCTCTGTTATAATAAATGACAAACAGTCACTATGCCAGGCTTGGATATTTTAGGTGTTGTGAGAGTAACAGATCATATGAGTTGATAGACATGCAAATATTTCACTGATTGGCTTGATTCACTGATGAACAGTGTGATGACAGTTATATTCTAGCCATTGATAGTCACATTAATGTTTGAGACAGTTGCTCGCTCTTTTTCCATGCACACGATTATCTTGGCTTTAGTTACATCAAGACAAGTTTATTTATTTCAGTTTTCATTTCTCGAATCGACTTTTCGAAGGGTGTCTGGAAGGAATTTTTTCACCCCAACCGCCCCATATGCAACATGCCATATAGCTCAATGTCATCTCTACTAAGGCCCATATGAGGTCCCAGTAACATAAATATGGTGTTTTTGCAGTTATAAATTCTTATAATGTTTTAAACTGTTACAAATGTCATATAAGGGCACAAAAGGTCTTTAGTAAAAAATTTGCATGAGGGTGTAAAAAATGCATTTTTTTGCCCCTCGGGCCACCCACCACCCCGGCATACCTTCCTGCAATTTTTTTACTACTCCCCCAGCACCAATCGTTTTTTTTTGGGACTTTTTGTATAGTGATGTCTGGTTAGTACTCTATACATACATGAAGAGAAAAGTTCTGTTGCAATTAGTGCGAGGTTGGCCTATTTTTTTTTAGCCAGATTGACTGGACTGGGAAATATTACTTAAATTCTCAGATGAATAAGCTTTAGCCTTGCGTATTCTGGAAATCAGAGAATTAATCATTACTTTGAATATAAATTATAAGAGTTCATCCACAAGATATCTGACTAACCAACTCATGTCAAAAGTGCTCAGTTTTTATATGGATTAGATAAGATAACAGTTGTCTTTTCCCAGATAAATAAACCAACAATTGAACAAGCTAAATGCCGAAGTTTTTACTGAATCCACTGATTTAAAAATATAACTACTTTTCTGGAAGATTTTTTTTTGGTAATTTATCATGACCATAAATGTTGAAATAAGCCTCCTTATGTGTACAGCATCTTACACTCACCCTGAGCCACTTCCACCAACGATTGCTATTTTCTTCCCAGAATCTACAGAAAATGACAATCCATCGAGTATTTTCTGGCCCGTAACATATTCGAAGTGAACATTATCAAATGTGATTGTGGAAGCTTCTGGAGATATGTTCAGCAGTGGAGCATTCACCTCCTCCTGCAAAAATAGCAATCAAATCAGTGTTGGCAATAGTAATACAGTGATTCCAATAGTAATACAGTGAATCCAATAGTAATACAGTGATTCCAATAGTAATACAGTGATTCCAATAGCAATTAGAGGTGCCACGATTATTGATTTTGATAATCGATAATCGGCCGTCAATAATTGACTATAATCGATTAATCGTACCTAATAACATCAGTGGAAGTATTCCGTAATATGGCCTATTGGCTGGGTGCGGGTTAACTGCACTGTCACTGGTTGTTTGAGGCATCAGCTGATGTCATTTTTACGTTAATAAAGTGCATCATAAACCACTGGTGATGACCAATGAACACAATGTATTCAATACCAGCACAATTCTCGGTGATGTTATGGTTATAATATTTGTGAGTTCATTAGAACGAACGTAGCTATTAATTTCAGTGTTATGAATAGCCAAACATACAAACAATATAAAAGTAGGAATCAAACATCGAGAGCGTTGATAACAATCACAAAGGTGTGCCCCACCCGCAAATTGCAGGACTCAGAACAAGTTAAGTATTTGATAATATCGAGATTCATTCAGCATTCCCTGCATGATACGCGATAGCCTGTACTAGTAACATCTAAGTATACTTATGCAAACAAAGTATACTCGCAAATGTCATCACAGAGAACATCACTGATTAAAATGACGTAGGTTCCATGGTTTCCAGAAAATGTCAATAAACTCCCCATTGGTTCAATCAGATTCAAGGGCAAGTGCATTCAGTTAATTGAACACGGTGACAGTCGGCACATTTCAAAGATGTAGTGCTGCCTTTCAAGTATAAATATACAACGACGTCGCCATAAGTTCAAAGCTGCAGTGCCGCCAATTTTTAGAATAAACAACGACCCGAAGAGTAACCATGTCGCATCATCAAATGAACTGCCGACTGTTTGCAACATAAGTTAGTGGTACTCATGTTTTCGGAATCTCTTTGATATGTGATCAAAGGTTGTTAACTCATCGGTTGTAGATTAAACTGTGTAAAACAAACACGGTATTCAATAATACCCAGCATTTTCAGATGTCAAAATAAATAATGCAGATTAATCGACGATGGAAATGGTAATCGATTATCGGCTTTATGAACGGTTCATCGATTATACGATTAATCGTGTCACCCCTAATAGCAATACAGTGATTCCAATAGCAATACAGTGAATCCAATAGCAACTAGAGGTGTGACTGTCCCAATGGCACTAAGGATACCCCCCGTGTTTCTAAAATACTAAGATGTTTCACATGTCAGTAAACATTTAGTTAAAATAATAAAATAACAGTTCCCATTGCAGGTGCACAACCCTAACCCTAATCTTAAACCTATTGACCGAAAAATTTAGGAATAAAAGTTCTAAGTTGAAAAAGGGGAATAACTCGGACAGACATTATAATCGCAGGTGCACAGGTTCCCATGGTACTAAATATCAGTGCCAAGATTAAAAAACATTGACCTAAAAATGTAGGAATAAAAGCTCGGACAAAATTATGAATGTTGCAAAAACATTTCTAAGTCGAAAAAGGGGGATAACTCCACCAAAAAATGTCGGGCAGATGTCATAATCGCAGGTGCACAGGTTCCCATGGTACTAAATATCTGTGCCAAGTTAAAAAAAAAAATTACCTAAAAATGTAGGAATAAAAGCTCGGACAAAATTATACATGTTGCGAAAATTTCTAAGTCGAAAAAGGGGAGATAACTCCACCAAAAAAAGTCCGACAGATGTCATAATCGCAGGTGCACAGTTTCCCATGGTGGTTGATGTCTATGCCAAGTTTAACAGAAATTGATTAAAAAACGACTGAGAATAACTCCGGACAAATTTGTGTCCACGGACGGACGACGGACGGACGACGGATGGACGGACGACAGACGTACGAGCTGATTCCAGTATACCCCCCTAACTTCGTTGTGGGGGGGTATAATAAAGTGATTCCAATAGTAATACAGTGATTCCAATAGTAATTACATGATTTCAATAGTAATACTGTGATTCCAATAGCAATACAGTGATTCCAATAGCAATACAGTGAATCCAATAGCAATACAGTGAATCCAATAGCAATAAAGTGATTCCAATAGTAATATAGTGATTCCAATAGTAATACAGTGATTCCAATAGTAATACAGTGATTCCAATAGTAAAACAGTGCTTCCAATAGTAATACAATGTTTTTAATATTGAGACAGCAGTGCCATTAGTAATATACTTGTACTAACAGTAGTACCGAGCTTCCAACAGTAACATAGTGTTACCATTAGTAAGTCAAGGTTTATTAAGCCTTCCATGACTTGAGCTTCCTGAAATTTTTTGAAAAGCCTGTGCCAATGCATTCTCTTATATATGCGAGTCTCCCATAGGAAGCCTCGCATATATACGAGAATAACTAACCTTGATATCAGCAGTTATGTTGAGAATATTGAACATGGTCTGCATGTCTATGAGTGATTGCCGCACTTCCCTGTAAACAGATCCGAGGAAATTTAGAGGAAGTGAGAGTTGAAATAGCAATCCATTAACCATTACTAGATCACCTACAGTCATAGAACCTGAAATGGAACAAAGTTACTGACTGCAAAGTTACAAGCAAAATTATTATAGAGAAAACAAGAAAAAGAGAAAAATTGAAATTAAAGTAAGAGCTCCATAAAGTTATGCAGACATTTTTTTCTTCTGCAATTAAATATGTTAATGATAAATCCCTGTGATTTGAAGGGAAAGCTGTATAAACAACTTTTCAGTAAAATGATTTACTAAATAAAAGGTTGGTGACCCCATGACCCCCCAAAAACGTGGCTTTCTTTGGGGGGGGGGGGGGGGGGGGCTTGGATTTGTTTGGAAACAAAAAAGTCAAATTCTGGCAAAAATCTTTGAAATCAAATGACCTTGACTTTCAAATATCACCATTTTTTAACCTGCGTCTTCTTAAATATGAACCATGTTCCAAATATCAAGAAACTCTGTTGAATATTGCTCACGTTATCATCCAGACATCCCAAAAACAGTAATTTCTAAGTACAAAAAAGGGGTATAACTCCATCAAATATCATTGGACCATGAACAAAATAGAACTTGGCCTGCATCTTCTCAAATGTGAACCATTTACCAAATTTCAAGAAGCTCTGTTAGATATTGCTCAAGTTATCATCCTTACTATCCGAAAACTGTGATTTCTAAGTTAAAAAAAAGGGTGATAACTCAGACAAAAATCATCGGACCTCAACCATATTCAAACTTGACCTGAATAATGTGATGGATGTTTCTCATATCAAGTTTCATTCGGAATCTTGGATCAGTTGATATTAACTGAAGTTATCAGGACAACATGGAAAATGGTAATTTCTAAGTTGGAAAGGACCATAAGTCTGATAAAAATCATCTGACCGGAACCATAATCGAACTTGACCACAATAATGTGATGTTTATTACTGACCGGATAATACCAACCATAGTTATTATCAACATGGAAATCAAATTTCCAACTTAAAAAAAAAGGCCATAAGTCTGACAAAAAATCATCGAACCACAACCATAATCGAACCTGAATAATGGATGAACGGAAAACAATTTGGGGGGACAATAAATCCTGTCTAAATATGCTGGCATAAACTGTGAAACAGCAGGAAACTTCATCTTCTTCCATCTCCACCATTGTCCCAGGTTGACAAAGAATTAACTTTATCTAATAATTTCCCGTTTGCCAATTTATTGAATAAAAAATTTCTATTCCTGTTTTCTTAAAATAATAATTTTAAAAAAAACCCACAAAGAAGAAATAATTCACCAAAACATCAGGCCTCCTTCCAAATTGTGTAGACCTTATTTGGAGGTTCAATTATCCATGCCCGTTTAAGGTGAGTGCTGTACCTTGCATGATCTCCTTGCTACAGAGAACCATGACACCCGCCAGTCCTGCACTGAATATTGCATTCTGTCCCCAGTTTAACATCGCCAGACTCGTATTTGTCTTCAGTGAGGCCAGCTCATATCTTTTAAGGTACTTGTCGTACTGTTCAGCTTCATGCAGCTCATTGTTAAAATACTGAAAGTTAAAAAGCGAGTATATATTGGAGAATATTCACATGTATTCAACTTCTGCTCTAATTGATAACATAGAGATCCTCTGTGCTGGTTATTGTAACCAATGTTACAATGAGCTCCTTAACACTTAAGTTGCTTCCGATTTTCAAAATTGATCTGAGTTGAGGGGCATCTCAATGTACCATTCCAATCGATATATGGCCATTTCGATACAAAACGAGAAATTAATCATGGACGTTGATGCAATGAACACTCATTATGAGTCAAGTCCTCTTTAAATCTGACAGACATATAACCAAATTGCTTATTTGCCCTGTAGCCAGTAAACTGTTGTCTACATGCCCCGAGGTTTGATCAAGTGGAATTTATCCTGATTAAACTTTCCAATGATATATAATAACAAACTTATCCAATTTGAGCATCAACTGAGTATGCCCTTCTGAGTAAAATTCCTTGAGGATTCAAATACAGAAGATTCCGGTACCTGGCCAGAGAATAATAAAAACACAACTATAAACCAAGGACCAGCCTAGAGGGAGATATCTTCGCCCTAAATTGTTTCACTTCTCCCTAATTTTGTCTTAGAGTGACTTCTCTCTCGTATACCAGTATTCATATGTCCCTACAGAATATTTAAACTGTATTTTCTTATTATAATGGTGTGCTTACTCATTATAATAATTTTATAAATGGGCTATTGTACATGTATTGCATAATACTTATTGGATCATGAGCCATTATAACTTCTCCAAGATTATTGATAACAGTCCACTTCTCCCTAATAATCAAATAGGTAGAAGTGATTTCTCCCAATTTGAAACCTCCAGGCTGGTCCCTGCTGAAAAACATATGTTGCCAAAAATTAAATTTGATTTTCGCCCATAGAAAATGTATGATTTAATACATCAGATACGTAACTTAAGGTGACTTCATCAGAGATTTGATGTTAGTTACATGATCTTTGTGCTAGTTGTGTGGTTGTTAAAATTTTATTTTAAATGACTAATCACATACAATGATATCATTACACACCTATGGTAGTTTGTTTACCATGTAATATCATGTATTGACCACTTACCTTGACCGTTTCATAGTTAATCAGTGAATCTACAGCCTTATTACCAGCTTCATTGTCTGCCGCATTCATTTCTACTCGGAATTGGGTCCTTTTGGAATAAAATTTAACGATTTAATAGACTGAAAATCTCTATAATATAACATGAATGGCATAAAATTCTTTCAGTGATATATCTTTCACCTGGCATTTGTGTGCAGTTTATATCTGGTGCTGTTACTTTTAGTATCACATGGGATGCACGTATATGGCGATTTAACATGCAATTAAAATTTTGACTTAGACAAATCCAAAGAAAGACATCTTACTGCAAATATAAGCAATATTTATTCCAACTGATAACACATCATAATATTATAGAAAGGAAAACGACTACAAATTTAATGATATGCTACAGTAATGTCCTAAATAATCGACCCCTAAACCACGGCAGAATTATGGGAAATTTTTCAGAATTTAGTCGGAAATATGGCTTGATGCCATTCATCGGAAAGCTCTCGGTGAGAGCTTTCCGATGAATGGCAACAAGCCATATTTCCGACTATTTCCTGAAAAATTTCCCATAATTCTGCTGTGGTTAAAGGGTCATATACATCGGGCATTACTGTATATATTTTCTACTAATCATCAGTCTAAAATCATATGAAACTTAGTGACTATTAATACTCATGGCTCCACATACCTCCATTGAGTAACAGCTGTAGTGAATGCAGCAAAAGTGCCGACACAACCAAGGGCTACCAGCGCAAACTGACCTCCACATTTATAATACTACAAATGATAGAATCATAGATGAAAGTGACAAAACAAATATAACAGAAACTAATCAATGTAAAATACAGTGACCTGAATTTAGGTCAAGACTGAGAATGCACCGATAGCCTCCAATCCCCTCTCATCTGCTATTTCTTACAAGATCTGTACATATCACAAAATATACATAAACCATCAGGCTAATACTTATAAGGAAGAATCTATTGACACGCAAATATCTCATTTCCTGAAAATCTAAAAACAATAAGTGTTGAAATTCCTGAGACACTCAGGAAAATCATATATTTGTGGTTTCCTGTTATATTTTGTTTTCAATCAGAACACTGATATGTTGTTTATATTTCTTTTATTGGTCAAAATTAATTTTATTATTTTTGTGAAGAGCATTCTAAACAGGCCCTATATGGTGATGGGTGACTATCATAATATTGCTGAACATCTTCAAGCAATGACAGCCTCTTTCGAGAAATCAGCCATATTGTTTCGTATGAATGAACTGGGCGATGTCAACATACTTAATATATCACTTTGACGACAATTATTCAGCCTGTTTTCTCGCATACACATATATTCGGATTCATAGAAAATCATCATGAGCATGATGAGCGCTATTGTTTTCTCTTTTTTGAGTTTTACAGTTGGCTGTCAAATGTTTATTATGAAAGTTGTACAATGTATTCTTGCACCATTTTTGTTCACAGTCCATGATAGCACAGCATGCATATTTAATGCTCAGGTGTTTGCTATCAGTTGTCAGAATTCTCTTCCAAGAAATTGCAAAATAAAATGTCATCAAAGTCAAAATGTGACAAAGTTCTTGGCTGTAATTTGATGTCAATGGAGACTTATCATTGTATATACATATAACCTGTAGAGTTGCCACGACTATGAGTTTTCATAATCGACTAATCAACCGTTATAATCGACGGTTAGTCGATTAATCGTTCATATATACGGGCCCATATTACACCCAGGTAAACATGTGATAACTGCAAAATTACAATGGCTACTTTAAATCCAGACTGAACACAGTTATAAACTGTCATCAGCAGGCTTGTCATTCTGAGGCCCCCGCCCGTCATCGGCCACCTAAACTCAAATTTGCGTGGCAGATAAACGTCCTCATCGCTGTTCCTGCAGACGAGAATTTTTTAAATATCTGTCCACTCAATCAATGATCCCCGTGAACATGCATCGCGGTGCCATTGACAGCGTGTGGAATTGTCGCATACTTTTAAAAAACGGACTATAGTTAGTTTTGAAGAGAATCCCATTGTGTATCGATTGCGTCACCTGACATATATATAGCACTTAATTTGATTTCGCGGGCTCAGGTGTCTGCTGTACTTTTAGTTGTTATTCAAAGTGCGTGCAGCCCTGTTACCACTTTGGAGAATGTAATGCATGTAGCACTAATAAGTGATGACACAAACTTGTTACTGATAACTGTCCAGCAAACTTGTGACTTTGTCAATAATGGTGAACATTTACAGTATGAAATTTGAAAAATGAAATATAGATGCAGTCCGATGCATGTCGTTCATTTTGGATATAATGATCGCTAATTACCAATTCATAGGAACATAAATTCACAGTCAAACATAATTTATAAACAATGACAAGGCCGTGACACAATATAAAAGCAAAGGATGCCGCTGGCCCGCCACTGACTGTGAGAACATGTCACACAACGAACTCTTTGAAGATGACCGCCAAACTTCGGCTGTGACATCAAAGGAAGCCGCATCAGAAGTGGCAAGAGAACAGGCTTGTCGGGTGGTAAATTGTGCTATATACACTATTAACTTTTACTTCCAGGCATGGCATTTGCACATAGTACTGCTTAAATGAAAGTGTCAATGACACTGTAGCTCAACTTGGAAAGGAAATAATTTCATGTGTTAAAGTCAATGGAGTGATTAGGAATGTGGAAAGTTGAAAGGCCTAGTTATGCAAAGAGTAAAATCTAAGATGGCCACTGGCAGCCATGTTTTTTTGCCAAATGACCCCAAAAAGACTCGTTCCCATTTACATGTCATTATTAACATCCAGTACAAATTTCATGATGATCTGACAAATGATACGACCTGTAGCCTGTGTCAAAGGATTTAGTCACGCAAAGAGTAAAATCCAAGATGGCTGCTGGCAGCCATGTTTTTTGGCCAAATGACTCCAAAATGAATAATTCCCATCTACATGTCATTGTTAACATCCGTAACAAATTTCATGAAGATCTGACCAAAGCTACGACCTGTAGGCCGCGCCAAAGGATTTAGTCATGCAAAGATATAATCCAAGATGGCTTTTAGTGGCCATTTTTTTTGGCCGAATGACCCCAAAATGACTCGTTCCCATCTACATGTCAATATTAACATCCATGACAAATTTCATGATGATCAGACGAGCAGTATGACCTGTAGCCCGCGCCAATGGATTGAATTTTGAAATCCAAAATGGCCACTGGTGGCCATGTTTTTTGCCGAATAACCCCAAAATAACTCGTTCCCATCTACATGACAATGTCAACATTCATGACAAATTTCATAAAGATACGACCAAAAGTACGACCTGTAGCCCGTGCTAATGGATTGAATTTTGAAATCCAAGATGGCCGCTGGCGGCCATGTTGTTTGTCCAAATGACCCCAAAATGACTCGTTCCCATCTACATTCCAATTTCAACAGCCATGACAAATTTCATGATGATCAGACTAAAGGTACGATCTGTAGCCCGTGCTAAAGGATTTAGTCATACAAAGAGTAAAATCCAAAATGGCTGCTGGCGGCCATGTTTTTTTGCCGAATGACCCCAAAATTACTCGTTCCCATCTACATGTCATTATTAACATCCATGACACATTTTATGATGATCCGACCAAAGGTACGACCTGTAGGCCGTGCCAAAGAATTTAGTCATGCAAAGAGTAAAATCTAAGATGGCTGCCAGTGGCCATGTTTTTCGGCCGAACACCCCCAAAATTACTCGTTCCCATCTACTTGTCAATATTAACATCCATTACAAATTTCATGATGATCAGACGAACAGTACGACCTGTAGCCCGTGCTAATGGATTGAATATTGAAATCCAAGATGGCCACTGGCAGCCACGTTTTTTTCCCGAATGAACCCAAAATGACTCGTTCCCATCTACATTTCAATGTCAACAGCTATGACATATTTTATGATGATCCGACCAAGGGTACGACCTGTAGGCCGTACCAAAGAATTTAGTCATGCAAAGAGTAAATCTAAGATGGCTGCCGGCGGCCATGTTTTTGGGCCGAATGACCCCAAAATAACTCGTTCCCATCTACATGTCAATGTTAACATTCATGACAAATTTCATGATGATCAAACCAAAGGTACGACCTGTAGCCCGTGCTAATGGATTGAATTTTGAAATCCAAGATGGCCACTGGTGGCCATGTTGTTTGTCCGAATGACCCCAAAACGACTCGTTCCCATCTACATTCCAATTTCAACAGCCATGACAAATTTCATGATGATCAGACTAAAGGTACGACCTGTAGCCCGTGCTAAAGGATTTAGTCATACAAAGAGTAAACTCCAAAATGGCTGCTGGCGGCCATGTTTTTTTGCTGAATGACCCCAAAATTACTCGTTCCCATCTACATGTCATTGTTAACATCCATGACACATTTTATGATGATCCAACCAAAGGTACGACCTGTAGGCCGTGCCAAAGAATTTAGTCATGCAAAGAGTAAATCTAAGATGGCTGCCGGCGGCCATGTTTTTGGGCCGAATGACCCCAAAATTACTCGTTCCCATCTACATGTCAATGTTAACATTCATGACAAATTTCATGATGATCAGACCAAAGGTACGACCTGTAGCCCGTGCTAATGGATTGAATTTTGAAATCCAAGATGGCCGTTGGTGGCCATGTTGTTTGTCCGAATGACCCCAAAATGACTCGTTCCCATCTACATTCCAATTTCAACAGCCATGACAAATTTCATGATGATCAGACTAAAGGTACGACCTGCAGTCCGTGCTAAAGAATTTAGTCATACAAAGAGTAAAATCCAAAATGGCTGCTGGCGGCCATGTTGTTTTGCCGAATGACCCCAAAATGATTCGTTCCCATCTACATGTTATTATTAACATCCATGAAAATATTTATGATGATCCGACCAAAGGTACGACCTGTAGGCCGTGCCAAAGAATTTAGTCATGCAAAGAGTAAAATCTAAGATGGCTGCCGGTGGCCATATGTTTTGGCCGAACAACCCCAAAATTACTCGTTCCCATCTACTTGTCAATATTAACATCCATTACAAATTTCATGATGATCAGACGAACAGTACGACCTGTAGCCCGTGCTAATGGATTGAATGTTGAAATCCAAGATGGCCACTGGCGGCCATGTTTTTTTCCCGAATGAACCCAAAATGACTCGTTCCCATCTACATGTCAATGTCAACAGCTATGACAACAAATTTCATAATGATCCGACCAAAGGTACGACCTGTAGCCCGTGCTAAAGGAAATTGTTGACGCATCACGCACCGCACACACACACGGACGACGGACGACAAAGCCATGGCTAATAAACAACCATACCCACACCCCCCCCCCCCCCCCCCCCCCCTTGGGTGATTAGTCGACGGAAAGTAAATAACCGTCGACTACCACGCCTGTCGAAGGTTAGTCGATTAATCAAATAATCGTGGCAAGCCTAATAACCTGCCTTAAGTATGACACCATTGTTGTATGTGTTAGGTTGTGAGAATTGTCACAACAAGTTTTTTCAATTTAGGACCTGTGTATATGGAAATGCCTAAGATAGTCATCTTCCTAAGACTAAATATAAAAAAAATGTCAAATATGATGAAATCTGGAATTGTTTGCTTTCAGTGCAGATACTTGGAAATACTTATTTTGTTTCAAGAGTACTATTGGTTGTATCTAATAGGCTAAAGATTAGTTTACTTACCAATATACCAGTGACCAGAGAAACCTCAAATATTAATGGGGCAACGTTGAAGACCAGGGCGCTAAGCACAAAGTTAATCCCTCTGAAATAGAGCAGTATTCAGAGTAATATACTCTGACCATGTCCATAATCAAATTCAAGGACTTTTCACTGACCACAAAAATATTTTCAATGACCTCACTAAAGAAACTTTCAAATTAACCTTTTACCCAACAGAACGGCCCTGTGCCAATGCATTCTCTAATATATGCGAGTCGACCATAGGTCGCCTCGCATATATAAGAGAATGCATTGGCTTAACACATTAAAAATTATAAAATTGTTAAAGAATGTAAGAAAAAATGGTAAAAAGTGTTAAAACAATATTTTTTTAGGCCAATGCATTCTCTTATATATGCGAGGCGACCTATGGTCGACTCGCATATATAAGAGAATGCATTGGCACAGGGTATAACTGTAACTATCACAATGTGGTCAAGGAGCCGGTTCCAATGATATCCATATTTGTATGGTTCTATTGAGACAGACCGAAGATATTTTAGGCTGTTGAAGCTTTATTTGGCCGGTTTTGGCCGGTTTGTTGGGTAAAGGGTTAAATTAGGCTACTACAATTCCGACAAGTATCTTTTAGAAAATTTCACAACATGGACTTACAGTGAAATCATTAAGCTGATGGTAGGAATTTGTATAAAACATTTTATTAGATCAGACAGTCAGATATGAAATAGGAGATTTGACATGTGACATGATTGGTCAGTCATATCTTAAAGATAATCAATCTCTTCCGGCCCACAATTACAACAACAACATTATTTTTATAAAATTTGATTTCAAGACCACAAATATCTTTTTCTGTGAATACCTATTTTAATCTCACATACAAATCTGAAGTTATTATTATTTGTCTATAAAAGCATAATAAAGTTGTTTATTCCTGCAAAATATCTGAATCAAAATGTCATTTTGCCTTGATGGAGAGTGCAAACAACATAGTGTTCTCCCCCTTGATGGAGAGTGCAAACAAGAGGGAGTTCCGAAAGGTTGTATATAAACCAGAAAAATCTTTATTAACCATTTCATGATGGGAGCTGCCCTGGTGCAACATTAAAGATCCTGTGCCAGTGCATTATCTTATATATACGAGTCTCCCATAGGGAGCCTTGCATATATAAGAGAATGCACTTGCTTACAAGGTCAGGTAAATATTGTTAGGCCCATGCATTGTCTTATATATGTGAGGCTCCCTATGGGAGACTCGCAAATATAAGAGAATTCATCGGCACAGGGTTTTCGCAAAATATCAGGAAGTTCCGGTCATGGAAGGTGTTTCAGATTCATATTTATTATTTTATACTCCGGAAACTACCGTTATATAACACTTGTTAGGAAGAGATAGACCATCTTTAACCCTTTACCCAACAGAAGGGCCCTGTGCCAATGCATTCTCTTATATATGCGAGTCGACCATAGGTCGCCTCGCATATATAAGAGAATGCATTGGCTTAACACATTAAAAATTATAAAATTGTTAAAGAATGTAAGAAAAAATGGTAAAAAGTGTTAAAAAAAGATTTTTTTTAGGAAAAAAAGATTTTTTTTTAGGCCAATGCATTCTCTTATATATGCGAGGCGACCTATGGTCGACTCGCATATATAAGAGAATGCATTGGCACAGGGCTAACTGTAACTATCACAATGTGGTCAAGGAGCCGGTTCCAATGATATCCATATTTGTATGGTTCTATTGAGACAGACCGAAGATATTTTAGGCTGTTGAAGCTTTATTTGGCCGGTTATGGCCGGTTTGTTGGGTAAAGGGTTAAATGCTACTACTATTGGTTTTTAAGACTTATCTATCCTGGTTATGTTGAGTTATAAATAGCCTTCTGCTCCTTTTTGTGCATATTTTATTTATGTTCAATGATATATACAGCTATGGAATTTCTGTATGTTTATACATTTTTTTAGCGGAATTAAACATGTTTGTATTACAGCCTTTACAGGTAGGATCAAGCCTTGAAATAGTGTGTCTGACATTTGCAGAATGAGGTCCCAAGAGGGTGAATTTTCAGTGGTGCTATCCCCCATCACCAAATTCACACTCTGGGAACCTCATTCTGATTAGGCCTTAACTGCTATGGGAGACGTAGGATCAGATTGAAGTTCTCTAGTTGAAATTGGTGATGTTCACCCATTAGTCACTTCGATTATGCATTTTATCTCCTGCAAATCAGGGGATATAGAAACTGAACAGAAGTGAAAAAGTAACCAAAAACAATGTTAATTTGAGACTATAGATACTTCCCAGAAGATGAAGCTTAAGCAGAATGAGGTTCCCAGATGGTGAATTAGGTGATGCTAGCCCACTGCTGGGTAGCATCACTAAATTCACCCTCTGGGGACCTCATTCTGCAAATTACATACACACTATTTCAAGGCTTGGGTAGGATAAGAATGCATAACTAAAGAAGGAATTAATTTCTCTACTTATTACGTTTGTAGTTACCTTGTGCCTCTATCTATAGCTTTAGACAAGGCGCCTGTCTGACGGGACAGGTGGAAGTCCAGATCGAGCTTATGAAGGTGGAGAAATACATTCTTGGCAAGGCTTCTGATGGAGCTCTGGGCTACTTTACCAAACACGGCATTCCTCAGTTCATTAAAACCTGAGGCTCCAGCTCTGGCAAGACCATCTGGAAAGAATTAGTTTCAATATATATTCAATAATATATATTCAAACCACATGTAGTTTCTCCAAAATTAGACGATTATTATGTGGTTATTGCTGTGTTTAAAACTGCTATTTCAGGAGTCAACCCGCTTAACAAATGTAACATTGTGATAGTTGAATCAGGGACCAGCCTAGGAGACTTCTTCTCCATATAAAGTCCCACTTCTCCCTATTTTTGTCCAAGGGAGAAGTGACTTCTCTCTTATATACTAGTAATAATAGTACTAGTATGCATATTTTAAAACAGCATATTTGAAGTGTATTTGATAACAGTCAAATAACAGTCCATCTCCCTAATAACCTATTACTTCTCCCAATCTGCTTTCTCTGGGATGGTCCCTGGATGATTCCATTTATATTTAGCGACTGAAGCACTGACTAAATATTGGTGCCATGTTTCCAAAAAATTGAAGAATATTGTAATAATACAAGTTCGGATAAAATTTATGTTGCGAAAAATATCTTAAGTTAAAAAATAATAAATTGACTGAAAAATGTAGGAATATAAGCTCGGACAAAGTTGGGTCCACTAAGGACAGGCTAATTCCTTTATACCCCCAACCCATATGTTATGAGGGGGAGGGGTATAATTAATTTATATATTTTAGGTTAAAACTCAAAAATATAGACAGAAAAACGAAACTAAAATCTAAATGTGCATACTTACAGCCAATGAGTAGGGCGGTGGCGGCGGTTAATATTGTAGATGGTGCATCCTCCATGTTTAACCATTTACTTGGTTCATTCAAATAATCCACAGCTGACTTGAACAGGAATGGCACTTGAACATTTAGGAGCTGCAAATTTGATATAGATATAGAAATGAAATTTGTCAAATAGTCCTCTTGTGATTTCTTGTTGATATCAAAGAAACAGTAAAAGCAATACATTCATAGTCATATTGAGTCTATAGTAGTCTCGTTGACTTGTCATTTCTCGGAATGCTTGCGGGCTTCCTCCAAATTGCATCAATCCATGTAACGTTAATCATTTAGATTGGATGTTTCATCTTTGAGTAAGTTCTGATGGGTGGTAATGACTCAAAATCCCGGAGTTTGGAAATAGAAACTCCATGATAGGTGATCAGACCAACTATTACATTTGTGGGACTGAAGTACACTGAGACTGGAACAACACCAAGACAACTCTTCTTACTTATTAAATATTCATGAGATTAATCAACCTGCTGACCTGGGATGACATAATGAAGATTATGCCTTATTTCCGCTGCGATCTCATACAGCCATTTTTGTTTTTCTAATTTTGACTGGCTGTGGATCTTTTGTCCAGAGGAGGGTTCTTTAACATGTGCATAACATACCTCAGGAATGTTGGTACCCGACAGCACTAAGGGGAGGCATTCCATGTGTAGGGGGTCTTTCTAGATACAGACACAGCTGTTTTGCAACTCACGATGGAATCAAACTCACGCGGAAATTATCGCAGATAAGTTTCCACTTCAATGCCTCTCTGTGGTAGTCGGCATGTTGCTAATCGACTGTGCTAACGCAGCTCCATATTCTATTTTTATCTACTGCTTACTTTGGACCCAACAAAAAGAAATATAGCGGTAGCTTTGGCTTCTCCAAAATCTATGACAGGCCATCCCTCAGCTATAAATATAGAGAGTAACACATGTGTATAAAGGCCCTTCCCCATGGCATTTGCAGTGCCGCACATTTCCTGCGGCAATGGCGTTTTCTGCAGATACTCGTATTTTTCCATTGAACTCATGGTTTCTTAGTTATTCTCATACTCTTTGTTTAAAATGAATGCATGGTGAAGCGATTCACAATCACAGTCCAAAACTGACCTAGACTGAAAACTGCTGTGCTTCGAGTGTCTTCATTCTATACCATCATTGCAAACAACCACAGACAAAAACACAAGGCACTGCACTGCTGGATTAGGACACCGATGTAATCCTGCGGCAGAGATTTCTGCGTTTTCTGTGATGTCACCCGCATTGCACATTGTGTGCAAGAAGCACTCATTGTGTTCTAATTCGGTGAATCATGCGGCATTGCAAATACCATGTGGAAGGGCCTTAATAACATCGACCAACTTACTTTGGACCCAATGAGTAGACATACAGCTATGGCAACTCTCACACGTATTCCTGGTCTGTCCTTGGGCCAAATATATTTCCACATTGCCCTTACTATATCCTTTCCGCTGACAACCTTCTTTGCACCAGTTGGTATGCTTGTCCGAGCTAAGTTGGTAATTCCTGGGTGGAAACATGGTCTAACAATAATTTTCGGTTTGGATATCTGAAGCAAAATAAAGAACGCTGTTATTGGAATACATATGAAAAAAAAGTTGCACCTCGGTTGCTGGGACACACCCATGGTGCCAACTGAAACATGAGCAGGACAAAACCAAATTTAAAAAGATATATGAGCGGACAGAGAGAAAAATTCAACATTTTCAAATGAACAAAGAGGGATAACTCTTGAATGGAAAATGCAATCAACATAACTGAAACCTCTTTTGCAAGCCCTCCTGATGTCAAACCTCCAAACCAAATGTCAACACAATCCAATAACCCATGGCTGAGATATATGAGCAGAGGGACGGAAATCCAACATTTTCAGATAAACAAAGAGGGATAACTCTTGAATGGAAAACAATGTCATTGAACCCTCTTTAGAAAGCCTTCCTGATGACAAACCTGAATACCAAATTTGATCGAGATCTGATAACCAATGGTTGAGATATATGAGTGGGTGGTCTGAAATCCAACAATTTCAGATAAGCAAAAAGGGATAACTCTTGATCGGAAAATATGAAAAACGTCAATTAACCAGCTTTTGAAAAACCTGCATTTGATCAAGATCCAATAGCCCATGGTTGAGATATATGAGCAGACGGACACTCATGTAATCCAGTAACCCCTCCCATCTTTTGATGAATAGTTAAGAAGGTAGATTAATTTTTTTTCCTGACTGCTGAACTGCCCTGGTGCTGTTGTACATTTTCAAACTGATTCAATGTAACCCATACATAAATTCTAACATTATCATACCGGCACTATAAAATACATCCATATGGAAAGTTACATTTACACATGTTTTAGACAGTGGATGAAAGATAGTCAAACTGATGTGACATTGAAAATTTAAAAATTCTATCACAAGGGCAGGGGGGGGGGGGGGTCAAATTAATATCCTTCTTGTCAATAAATTATCTCTCTCTATCTCTCCTATCCTGCACAGATTTGTCAGAAGAGAAATTTAAAACATGTAATATTTTGGGCCTCTTATCAGATTGTAAACAGGAGATTCCTATTTGCATTTACATGTACCAGGGACCAGCCGTGAGGTCGACTTGGAATTATTCGGCGGGGATTACAATTCGCACTGTAAAAATAGGCCAAAATGAGGAAAATATATACCTTAAAAACTTTTGTTGAAAGGTTGGATACATCGGATATAACCCTTAGGTCCTCATATGTTTTCCCAGAATTCACCTGACACATCCCAGAAGTCGTAGTGCCTTAGCGGTGATTTCTAGTCAAGCCTTGGCTGCCTGTATAGACAGTCAAGACTTGACTAGAAACCACTGCCTAGTTAGTTTGATGATTGTCTCAGATACTTCTAAGTAAGAGCGAAGTGGAGCACCTGTTAAGGGGCCACAAGATTCATCAGAGTTGATATGAGGCTTTAAGGGTTAAAATAAGGGGTGGTACATAAATATTCTTAATTTTCCCCACTTGTTTATCAAGTCACGCCACTTGACTCTGAAGTCTCCCAATTTTTTCGAGAGGGAGACATCAAGTCTCCCTAAAATTTCCACCTAGGCTGATCCCTGACATGTACTGTGTCATTATGTCTGTACATTGATAACTATCAAACACCAACGTTTACTAACCTTGCTAAATAACTTTGTTGCTCTTCTTGCAGTCAAAAAACTTCTTACTGCTACCTAATAGAAAGGAAATAAACAAAAGCATGGTTTAATTAAAATTATAATGTCAGACAACACTTAACTTCAGTCAATATATTCTGACAATGTTTCCTCAATTTAAAAATGAAGAGGATACCCACAATGTCTAATGCCTACGGTATAAAAACTGAATTAACTATAGTCTGTAAATATTTTCAGATTGCATTGAAAATTACATTTTCTATTGTAAAGCCATTTGCAATGACGATGCCAGAAGGTCCAGATAGATGAGAGTTTTACTTTCCCTCTAATCTTGCTATTGTACTTCCACAGGATGATGCAAAAGGAATTTCCAACTTAGTTATGACTAAATTTGCAACCGTCATTTCTTTGTGCTATCAGATTCATAGATTACCAAGACTCATGGACAGGATGCTGCCTTTCAGATTCAGACTGTCAGTTATGACTCTTTTTGCTTAGTTGACAAAATTCGACATTTTGCATTCCAAGTTTTGCATCAAAGTTACAGCCAGGGTATATTTTCAAAAACAGAATTTCTTCTTCTGAGACTTCTCAGTATGTGGATAAAATTTCAAGAATCTATTTCTCATAAAAAAAAACTTCTACTTGACATGTGTCTAATTAGGCTCAGAATTATTACTTTATAACCCATAATCTATGGGATGAGAAAGACCCCATCTTTAACCCTTCCATGACTGGATCTTCCAGAAATTTAGCAAAAACTCTGTGCCAATGCATTCACTTATATATGCGAGTCAGCCATAGGGAGCCTCGCATACCTGATTATAAGAGAATGCATTGACCTAACAATATTTAACTTGACCGTTTAAGACAGTGCATTCTCTTATATATGCGATTGGGAGACTCGCATACAGCCCTCAACTTAGGAAAATGCACCACGGAAAATTTAATGCTGTGGCATGTTAGATTCCACATGTTGCCACAGCATTTCCCATGGCATTGCTTATTGATGTGGTCAATTTCAAGGACTGTTAGCACCAGTAAAAACAACTGAATGGTATGTAATTAACACAGCATTGGAGTAAGCCGTAGTTAATTATCACCCGGAGGTCCCCTTAAAGTTAAATTTGTGACATAAAATAATAGACCTATAATAGCTATATTATTTATATACACGTATGGTACTGGGAGCTCAGTTGGTTTGTAGGCTGACCTCTGAGCTACACATTCGATATTGTCGAGGGCTGATTCCAACATAGGATCGGTCATACTTTGTGTCGTCATCTGCATTAATTCCCAGTACCACAGGCATTACGAATCAACCATCGATGTGACAATTGTGCTGGGCATGCCATTATTGGCATAAAATCAGGTAGTCCAAAATTTACTATAAATTGAAAGTATATATAGTCCAACTTTCCCCACCACTGGCAATGGAGGGTTTGTTCAAATCCAGAAAAGAAGAATATTTCCCCCCAAAACACATATAATAATGCCTCACCTTGACATACTATTTACCTTCCTTTTCCAAAAAAGAGAAAGTTAACGAGGCTCTTTCTCGATCAGGCGAACGACTTGCGAAGTATTGCAGCCATTTTTCGGGTCTTTTCGATCAAGCACCAAGCATATTTTCCCCCTCAATACTGTGCGGTATGCCAGGCCCTGGCATACCACACAGTATTGAGGGGGAAAATATGCTTGGTGCTTGATCGAAAAGACCCGAAAAATGGCTGCAATACTTCGCAAGTCGTTCGCCTGATCGAGAAAGAGCCTCGTTAACTTTCTCTTTTTTGGAAAAGGAAGGTAAATAGTATGTCAAGGTGAGGCATTATTATATGTGTTTTGGGGGGAAATATTCTTCTTTTCCGGATTTGAACAAACCCTCCATTGCCAGTGGTGGGGAAAGTTGGACTATATATACTTTCAATTTATAGGAACTCGAATTGAACAGACCCGAAAAATGGCTGACCTGCTTCACGAGTCGTTCACCTGATTGAGAAAATCTTGTTAAATGTCTATTTTTTTGGAAAAGGAAGGTAAATGGTATGTCAAGGGATACACATTAGTATATGTATTGTTGCTGGAACATCGCAGTTTGGTTCAGTCTTGTGTCATATTCTTCCTTTCCGGACTTGAAGCGACCTATCCCATTACAGGCATCTCAGAAATTTTGAGTTTGACAGGATATCTCTATCCCGTAGATTTTCGACTACAATTCGGGGACCGACGCCAATGGGTAACCCTCCCCAACAGGCAGTGTACCCCTGACCTCTCCCCTAGTGCCACCCTGAACTAAGAGTAAGATACTGCGAATCGTTAGACTTAGAGTAGACGTTACACAGCTGTGATTGGGGGGGGGGGGGGGGGTGACGACCACGGCACTGACAATTTCGACTACAATTCGGGGGGGACCGACGCCAATGGGTAACACTCCCCAACAGGCAGTGTACCCCTGACCTCTCCCCTAGTGCCACCCTGAACTAAGAGTAAGATACTGCGAATCGTTAGACTTAGAGTAGACGTTACACATCTGTGATTGGGGGTGGGGGGGGGGGGGTGACGACCACGGCACTGACAGTGACACTGACACTACTAGTCACTAGTGACAGTGCCAGTCAGTTTTTTATTTTATGCAACACCTGATTTTGTCTGAACTTGAACACTGGTTGTGACAGGCGTTGCATGGGGATACATGGCGAGCCTAAACGACTGCTCTGACATGACAGTATACAGAATCTGCTCAACATTCCCGCAACCATCACAAAACATATCGATGAGCAAGTTGGAAAGGACGTTATGTTGTGATATCTAAATGGTAAGAGGGGAATGCAGCCTCTTACTTTTAAGCGGACAAAAATTAAATCCGGAATAAGTTCGTAGTAATTTAAATCAGTAATTTCGATTCCATCACGAATTTTTTTTATGCAAAAAATAGTAATTAAAGAAATATTTTTCTTTCTCATTCAGGAAGAATCAATATATTAAAGTACATGCATTTCTTCACAGAAACGTCAAATGTTAAAGGATCCGGGCTCACTCGCCCCAGGGCCAGCTCGCCCCAGGCCGTTTTTGGGGCGAGCTGGCCCACCTTTCAGGGGCGAGCTGGCCCGGGTATTACATTTGTATTAAAGTTGTAAATAAGTTAATATATATTAATATATTAATTTCTTAAGTTCAGATTATGATATATTTCAGAGTTATGTCCATCAATTTTGACATTTAGATTACTTTAGGCACGTTTGTTAGCAAAGATAATAGCCATGCAGTTTATCACACTAGTTGGTTGAACGACGAACCGGCGAATTCATAAATAACAATAATGAACTGTTTTCACATTCTGGATTTTAAAGTTTCTCTTATTCTCTGAGTTCATCTCACTATCTCTGGAGTTTGGGAAACCCTTAGAAGCCGTTATTATATCCCCATTCATATCCTATCAAAACAATAGAAGCAGGTTGTTTACACAGTAACCAATCGACTAATCACACCTCACACTTCAGAGGATGAGATGGCTTCAGTGTGATAGATAATCACTTTCATATGCCGACCACATACCGTATATAAGCAGTGCAATATTTATCTGACATCATAACCACAAATATGTTCCGTTGTATCTGCGACTAAGCCGACTATATACAACGGCAGTGGCTCGACTCAAGCACATTTTCGATCGAGGAATGGAGTATATTCCGACATGACGTTCTGACAAATAATGATCTCGAATGTGTGTATATTTAATTCAACATTCCAAATTCAATGATACACATCTTGGGTATCAGTTGACCGATTTGGGTATCACTTGACTCGGGTATCACTTGACTGTAAGCCAGAGAAAGCAAGCAAAACGACCCCAAAACGACAACTTAAATAAGACATTATCCCTTGGGGCGAGCTGGCCCGGGGCGAGCTGGCTCGGGGCGAGCTGGCCCAGGTCGACTGGGGCGAGCTGGCCCTGGGGCGAGTGGGCCCGTTTCCATGTTAAATACAACGAACTATATTTTTATGTCTGACCTATATACGCGCAAGGATGTGTGAGCTCTTCGGCATTGAAACGTGGTTTTGCAAATGAAATAGTAAATTTGTCAAAAATGGAACCTGATGTAATAAAGAATTCACTGGACATGGATAAGGATTATGATTTCGGAGCTAACTACACTTGTATACCAATAACAGAGAATGTCAGAGAACTACACACAGTGTTGAGAGACAAGTAAGTTGCAGCTAAAATCCCAACGTGTTAACTGTAATTTGTTAAAAAATATATAGAATTAAAAACAGTAAAATTGGAAAAATGGGATGTTCATTAAAAAAAAAAAAATAATAATAAAAAAAAAAAAAAAAAAACAGAAGAGGAAAATGGCATAGATCCAGAGGATACGTGTAGAAGTTCTTATATTCCCATGAAGATATTTGAAAAACAATACAACGCTGTCAGTGTCAACAGAGCCCAGTAACTTGAGTAAGTATGGGAAGCCAAATTGACATTTAATAAATAATTGAGCTTTAATAAGTGCAATAAGGAATCTCTAAGTGCATGTAACCAAAATAAGAATATTCATTAAGCGCAATAAGATCTTATCTTATTGCGCTTCTTATTGCGCTTAAGCTCAATTAGATTTTCCCTTATTGCACTTAAGTATGGGAGGCCCTTTTCACATTTATTATTTATTTACGCTTAAGCGCAAATGATTTGCGCTTAATTAAGCGCAAATATATCATATTTGCGCAAATGATTTGCACTTAAGCGCAAATAAAATTTAATATTCATTGACCCCCCTGAATTCATTTTAAATGGCACAGGCCTAAACACATCACTCAAGTCTATATAGGCCCACCATATGAGGGAAGCAATCCCCCAGTAACCCCTAGATCCCTTTTATGACATGGAAATGGTATAGATCTGTGCAGGATATGTCTATATCAAATATACTTGATCTCTGTGATGGAGACACACATTCTTGGGGACAGGGATGGTGATAATATGAAAATAGTGTTTTTTCCCCCTATTTCAAGTCAATAAGTACATCATATGAAGGAAGCAAGCCCCTCGGTATTAAACCCCTAATTCCCTTTTTATGGCCATGGAAATGGTAGGCCTATATATCTGTGCAGGAGATATCCCTTTAATAAAATATACTAGAGCTCTGGGAGTGAGACACCAATTCCTGGGACACCAGGGACAGAGATGCTGAAATGCATATGGAAATATGTTTTTTCTTCAACTTTGAGTCTGTATGGGGCTATTACTATGTCCACCTTGAACTGTTGAAATTTCCAACTGCACCCTCTCATCTAGATCATGCCATGAATCTCTACTGTGGCTAATGCCCGTAGAGATCATATTCCACCAGTACAAAACCTTGTACTAGTAACTTTTTGAAGATTTGACAGGGAACCTTATAAAATAAAAACAATAAAACAGGGAAGATATTTCTTAGTTATTATCGGTTTATTAATAATGTACTTCTGAAACTGTAGGTGAAGGTCCCAACTAGAAATTTCACGATTTAAGTGACTGCGATATCTGCTCACAAAAGTGACAGTAAAGCATGCAATGTCAATTTGGGACCTTCACCTAGAGTGAAGTACATTATTAACCCTTTACCCAACAGAAGGGCCTTGTGCCAATGCATTCTCATATATATGCGAGTCGACCATAGGTCGCCTCGCATATATAAGAGAATGCATTGGCTTAACACATTAAAAATTATAAAATTGTTAAAGAATGTAAGAAAAAATGGTAAAAAGTGTTAAAAAAATATTTTTTTTAGGCCAATGCATTCTCTTATATATGCGAGGCGACCTATGGTCGACTCGCATATATAAGAGAATGCATTGGCACAGGGCATAACTGTAACTATCACAATGTGGTCAAGGAGCCGGTTCCAATGATATCCATATTTGTATGGTTCTATTGAGACAGACCGAAGATATTTTAGGCTGTTGAAGCTTTATTTGGCCGGTTTTGGCCGGTTTGTTGGGTGAAGGGTTAAAGAACAGATAAGGCCAAAATAAAAATACATCTGTTTCTTGTGTTTCTGGCGCCCCCAACCATTTTCATTTTTATTGATTTTGCAAAATTAGTACGCATCCGATTTTATTTTCCTTGTAAACTGATTCATTTCCGAAAAATGGACACCTCGCGTGTACTGTTAAACTGGAAAGTGGAAATTATGCCACACTTCAGTTAGGTCACAGCTGAATCAAATTAAATTGTTCATGTTTTATTCAATAAATTACACTACATGTATATTCTAATATTATGTACTTATTATTTTATAGTACATTACAAACAAGGAGAGAAGTCCAGGAGTGGGGGGGTATTCATATTTATTTTGAGAAAATAAAATAAAGTGAAAAGCCACCTGCCCGCCCCTATTTTTTTCTTGCATGTCACCAGAAACGCAGGTATATTCTTTTTTGGCCTAATAGCTAAAAAATATATTCCCCCATCAGCTGCCCCCATGTTATTTTTTCGACTTTATAAGGTTCCCTGTCAAAACTTCAAAAAGTTCCAAGGTTTTGCACCGGTAGATTATGATCTCTATGGGCATTAGCCACAGTAGAGATTCATGGCATGATCAACCTCTCACTACATGTACATGGTAGCTACATGTACGTCAACATGATCGCAGAATGCTGCTTCCAGCTGGTTGCACACTGCGTTCATGACTGAACTACATGTACCCTAACCCCTACCCTTGAACCAGCTAGACCAATCTCACATGCATGCAGCATACCATTTGATTTGTACCCCACCACCCCCTTTTGGCAAAATTTGGGCTGGTACTAGTAGTGGTAATGGTACATGTACTTCAAAGTTTCCAACTGTTGGATATTTTCCACCCGATGCTTGCTTATGATTGAAAATTTCCAACTAATATGCAGATTTAAATAAAAATTTGGACTATAATAAATATAGAAAAATACTTATATGTTACGTACTGTTGTTTGAAAAAATTTCCACTAATTAATGGTTGGGAAATAAAACAATTGAGAACAATTATGACTTATATGCGGTGATATTTCCAACATA
This sequence comes from Siphonodentalium dalli, assembly GCA_032622095.1. NCBI lineage: Eukaryota > Metazoa > Mollusca > Scaphopoda > Gadilida > Siphonodentaliidae > Siphonodentalium > Siphonodentalium dalli. The sequence continues at coordinate 31,446,717 of CP136061.1, forward strand.
TCTTGATACATGAAATTTCCAATTTGTTAATAATTTTTACCAAAGTTGGAAGGGGGGGTGGTTTAATACTAAATTTTGAGATTTTTGCAGTTCTGGACCAGGAACCAGTTTATTCAACAAATTAACAAGAGACATTGTCAAATTTTGTACATTGGACTCAAGTCACTGGTCCTTGTCCCAATTGTACCCCCTGCCCAATTTGTACATACAGTACATGTAGTAACCCGACCCTTTGCTAGACTGAACAGTGCAGTCACGATTTGATTGGCCTCATGAATTACATAACTTACTAGTAACTAAAATGTTTGCTATAAACAGTGTTTTACAACAATTTGGTCTGGGGGAGTCTTAGTTGCTCAGTTGCATCGCACATTAGACTGTCATGACTTTCACTGTTAACCTAGGTAAATTTATCACAATTTTTGGAACTTACTATGTTAGGTTAAGTTAGGTAAATTAACACAAAAATGGTGAGAATGACCACGCAATTCACGTGTGCTTTTCGTAATATATTATTAGGTCATTCAGGTTATTCCAGAACAGCCTTTTGTTTAGGCCAAAACAAAAAACTTCTCTGTTTCCGAAAACACTGGGAAAATTTTTCAGATAGGCAGGCAGGGATTTTTATTTTTTGCAATTTTTTTTATAAACATTTCAGCCGTAAGCGATATAATAGTGCAGTCGCAGTCCCATGGAATTTGGTAGATCCATATGTATTGATAAATAGCCAAGCATTGGATAAAAACATGTTGTCCCTTGAATTCATTCACTCTGAAGTAAGATCTCTACCATCGTTGAGCTTAACTACCACCAACTTATATTTGCTTTTGGGATAGGGAAAAACGATAAATATTCACATTGACACTCTAACAGGTAACTATATAGACTAACCTTCTGGAGAAAATTGAAAAAAAATTGAGGCAGGCAAGAAAATCTCAGCCAGGCAGGATATCAGAAACAAAGAGGTTTTTTTAGTAATTATGGTAAACATGTGACCCCCCCCCCCCACATCTGTCCTGTTCAGACACCCAAAATTGCCTACTAGTACATGTATATCACCCAGTTAGATTGAGGTCATAATTGTCTTGGCTGAATCTCACTCGGCAAAAGAATATTATGTCAAAATCCTTGTCCCAATGGTGTGTATGACAGAATGTCTGCTCTAAGAATACTAGCATGCATTTTGGTTTTCCTAACCCATGTAGTAATATATCAAAATCATGTTTTGAGTATTTTGTCCATTATGCAGCATCATGGTCACTTTTTATTGTAAAATATCTCTGAGGTTACTCCCAGAAACAGTTCAGTAAATATTTCTGTTATAATATATGCACATATTTATTTTTCAGGAATACCAGTAGAAGTGATTTTGTTTTCTATGCTGACAGATTGGTGAGTTTATATTTCCAATCGTTTTTATGTTTACCCATACCATAGTATGGTAAACATAGTGTCGTTGTCCGGATTGACCACTCGTCGTTAGTCCGTCCGTCTGTCTGTCTGTCTGTCTGTCTGTCTGTAGACACTTTACGCGTGGTGCGATAACTCGAACGTTTTATATCTGATCGGAACCAAATTTTGTATATGAATTTCTCAGCATAAAAGACAGATCGAGTTCGAATATGGGTTTGATCCGAGTTTTTTTAACTGAGTTATGGCCCTTTTTCAACTTAGAATTCATGCATGCTGCCATAACTCAAAAAAAAATTATCTGACCATAACCAAATTTGGTATGTGAGTTACTGAGCCAAAAATACATATCGAGTTCGAATATGGGTTTGATATGATATTTTTTAATGAAGTTATGGCCCTTTGACTTAATTCATTAATGCTTCGATAAATCTACAATTTTTTCACTGATAGGAACCAAATTTTGTATGTGAGTTTCTCAACTCAAAATACAAATCAAGTTCGAATATGGGTTTGATCCAGTACTTTTTAATGGGGTTATGGCCCTTTGATTATTTTATTCATGGCTAAAATATATCAAAGATACACAGGTGGCACTGTCTAGATGATATCTAATAAATCAGTTTCACAATGCTATGCAGACACAGAGATAGCATATCCAGTTACAATGCCATGAAGTTCTCTCTCTCTTGTTAACTAAGAATTGAACAGATTTGAGATTTGCTTAAAATATATAACTGTAGCAGCTTACAGCTCTGGTATCAGTAATGGAGACTAGAGATAATCTCTATTATTGATAAAGAAATCTGATATTCACTGCTGCACTTTAATAGCTATATGTTGTTTATTGCATTTCCATAGTGTGTTGAGAGTGACTTCTCAGGATTTATCAACTCCAACATACTAGTAGCTCCCTGGTCTTGCATGGATTTTGGGATTAAAATTAACCCATTCCATAGACAAATGATATCTGATAGGCAGATATTAAATTATATCTTTCACTTTGAGCCAGGTTCAGTAAGGATTTCTTAAAACATTAGAGGAATTGTCTTATTTTGAAATTCCCTCTATTGCATTTGGGGTGCAGGATAATAATAATGTTGCTTGTATTCTTGAGACTGACTTATTGTGTGGGCTTCTAAATCCATATACATGCATTTATAGTCTATTTTGATCAGTTCATTAGTGTGATTAAGATCAACCCCTTGCTATCTCATTTAATAACTCAAATATTTGTCATTGATTATATTATATTTCAAGTCATAGTTTATGATAACAGACCCCTAACCTGTATAGAGAGGGTCATTTGGTTTAATTGCTTTAAAATATTAACAAAATTAACACACCCATTCCATAGACATACATGTACAGTATGCTATCCAATGTAATGAATTTAATATCTTCAATCTCATATCCCACCTCTAGTTATCTCATAATTATGTATTAAAGTATGTTATATCCAATCATTATCAATTATATTTTACTAAAAAAAATTAATATCTTTAACTATTATGTACGGTGCTTCTGTCTGACTATGGACTGAGCTCTATAAGACTGTATATCTATTTTAAACTGACTTAATGGATTGGAATCAAATGCCATATCCATGTTCATATGGAAGGTGCCCAATAAGGCTTATGCCACTTGTGAACTTAAAGGTACTCAATCCAATTTGATGGTCCCCATATCATCAGATTCCAACAACAATTCCGCTTCAGTTATCAGAATTGATTAATTGCCCAAAAATAATGCTAACCACAGTCCACTATAGTATAAAATTGCCCAAAACCTATTATTTATCAACATTTGTACAATGAAATTTTTTTGCTTTGTCATATATCTGACACAAAAAAGCCACTTGATTATAGAGTTATCCATCTTCATCGACTTTCATACGGCCACTAAATATTCCCGGTGGTTAAAGATAATGGATTTAAAAAATTGATATCTGCTTACTCTGAATTTGATGAATGGGTTCCTCGATTTGAATAAAATATTTGTTACCCCTGAAGCCAAATAAATAGTAACTGAGGGGTGTTTAATCGGATCGAGTAGCTTTAATAGTAAGGTGTGAATTGTTGAAAAGGTTGGTGTCAGGATTTATGAAAATAGCTAATCGTTATCGCCAAGGTATGGGTTAAACATCTGCCGATCGTGATCGGCCTCTCGTTTCCTATACTGAATAATTATTGTGCAAAGCCTATTTTTTAAAGACTTCATGAAATCTTTACAGGTAACTACAGGTACTGTTGAATGTGCATCTAGACTATTTCAATGTTCTCTAAACAAAACAAGATTTTATAAATAATATAAAACTAGCTGATGTGCCCGACTTTGTCCAGGCTATTTAGGGATTTCCTTGTGATCGCCTTGTCAGAATATACAGGGTCTCGACAAACTATTGTTCGATCGGTACAGAAACATGCCTATATGAGCAAGGTCAAGGACACGGTCACATGTGAAATTTTACCTGCCCACATTGTTCCATTGATCAAAGTAGGCCTACATACCAAATTTGAGTCGGATCGGTCGAGATCCAGAATCATGCCTATTTGAGCATATATAAGCGAGGTCAAGGTCAAGGACACAGTCACATGTGAAATTGGACCCACCCATATTGTTCCCGGGATCACAGACAGAAGTTCCAAAATATATAATAGACTAGCAGATTAGCACACAACTGGCGGGATTGGTCCCATGGCTTTGGTCGATCCATTAATTTTTGTTTTTCAAGGTAACCCCGTACAGGCATGCTATCATTTGCGGGTACCCGTTTCAAGGTCATGTTGGGTGGACAAAATAACCTGACAAAAATATTCCCCGTCCCGAGTTGACCATACATAACAAATTTCACGTCGATGTCACCGCAAACTGACCCGACGAAAATCTCCCCTGTCCCTTGGAAGCCCTAAGTAGGAAATTTCGTCTCAATATCCCCAATTTCCGAGACGGTCGATTTAACCGGATTTATACTCGTGTATATAAACGCTCTTTAACAACGACACCGCATATACGAACACTCCTTAATCATTAACCCATCAATTCCAACGACAGTGGCAGGGCGAAGGGTGAAGGAGTGCTCGGACGTTCTCACAAGTGGTGCGATGGCACTTCACTTAACAATTAAATATTTTACATCTGACTAAAACCGGTGTGAGGCCGAATACTAGTAATTTGCTCATACATGTATACACCATAGAAGTTAAATTATTTCTGTTAAGCTTGTCTATAGTGTCAGTGCTTTCACAATTATCAGATACATATATCGCAGTCAATTATTAATAATCGTGCCTATTTTCAGATGTCTTAATTATTACACGAAAGAACGCAATTTCAATTAATGATACTATGTTCAATTTATAGTTACAAATGTACATGTATGCCCCAGGTTATCTCCTTTGCATGATATACATTATACATATAGAAGTAAATCAACCTGAACTAAAATGTAATTGATATATACTAAGTACATATTATCACAGTATGTTTATCTACATGTACTACCATTGACCTTTCATTGATTATTGACAGTTAGGATACCGGTAGGATAATTTTATTTAAAATATAAATATGTGAACAGTGTGCATACCGGTAAGCAAACAAATACAATTGAGTAAGTTGGGATTAGGTCATACTCTCGGGCTCCAAATAACGTTTATTAATGTTCAGGCCAAATTGCCCCCTGTACAAACCTTATTAGGGTCTGCACATTTATTATTTTCCAATATTTAATTTGGAGGTTATATTTAAAGTTCTTAATATTGTTCTAAGTTGTCCATTATTATGCTGGATTGTTGTGAAGAAAAACATGTATTTCCTTAACCCTTTACCCAACAGAAAGGCCCTGTGCCAATGCATTCTCTTATATATGCGAGTCGACCATAGGTCGCCTCGCATATATAAGAGAATGCATTGGCTTAACACATTAAAAATTATAAAATTGTTAAAGAATTTAAGAAAAAATGGTAAAAAGTGTTAAAAAAAGATTTTTTTAGGCCAATGCATTCTCTTATATATGCGAGGCGACCTATGGTCGACTCGCATATATAAGAGAATGCATTGGCACAGGGCATAACTGTAACTATCACAATGTGGCCAAGGAGCCGGTTCCAATGATATCCATATTTGTATGGTTCTATTGAGACAGACCGAAGATATTTTAGGCTGTTGAAGCTTTATTTGGCCGGTTTTGGCCGGTTTGTTGGGTAAAGGGTTAAGACCTGTTTTAGTGGAATTTAAGTCATCTCAGTCCAGAATAGATATTAAGTTGTTGGTTAAAGTGGGAATAAATTCCACCCTGCACTATTATTTGGGTCTGCACTTTTATTAAATTCTGTCAGGATTTCCTCTCTGCACATTTATTTGTGTAGACTGCACTTTTATTTGAAGCCCAAGAGTACATATGTGACTAACTGTGACTGTATTCTTGACAGGCAGACAGACAATGATTGATTAATGACAGTTATAATGCTAGCGGTTGCATTGAATGACAGTTATGATGCTAGCTGTTGCAATAATAAATAATCCAATGCACAAGGCTATTTTGTAAATATCAATTACCAGCAGTGTTACCCGGTACTTCGCAGGTTAAAGTGGTGCAGAATATTCCCTTTGGGGAAATGTTATGAGAATACTGAATAGAGAATATGCTATGCAATTATGCAAAATTGACTGTACATTTGCTAAAAATAGTTATTGTCCCCCAAAATATTTCTGAGGACTAGTATAATCAGCATGTCCGTCCGATATGTCTGTTGTCCATCAGGGTTGTATGGATTATAACATTATTACATGATGCAGACTTCATTGTGTTTTGGTCAATGTCCAATGATTTTTGAATAGGTTATGTCCCTTTTTCGACTTAGAAATCCGCAGTTGTTTGGATTGTCCGGGCAATAAATATCCGATTCCTTGTATCATGGAGAAGACTATATATAGGTTTTGTGGAAAACGGCGACAATTAATATTATTATAAACATGTATTTGATGCCCATAAAAAATTACTCCTGCTAGACCACTTGAGTGCCCTCTGGCTGGTACCCTGTTAATTTCTATAGATCACAGACAGACATTTGCAAATATACATGAAAATGTAGATATAGATACATTTAGTTGATTACAGAAAATGGTGGAACCTACGGACTTTCTGGTTTATATGTTTACTGATCGATTATATGATTAATCATAAACGGCCATGGCCTTTTCCATTTCTGTGACAAAACAATGTCATCAGAAATTATTCTCCGGTAGAATCAGGGGTCAAATACAGCCCCCTTTAACCCTTTACCCAACAGAACGGCCCTGTGCCAATGCATTCTCTTATATATGCGAGTCGACCATAGGTCGCCTCGCATATATAAGAGAATGCATTGGCTTAACAAATTAAAAATTATAAAATTGTTAAAGAATGTAAGAAAAAATGGTAAAAAGTGTTAATTTTTTTTTTTTTTTAGGCCAATGCATTCTCTTATATATGCGAGGCGACCTATGGTCGACTCGCATATATAAGAGAATGCATTGGCACAGGGCATAACTGTAACCATCACAATGTGGTCAATGAGCCGGTTCCAATGATATCCATATTTGTATGGTTTTATTGAGACAGACCCAAGATAATTTAGGCTGTTGCAGCTTTTTTTGGCCGGTTTGTTGGGTAAAGGGTTAAGTCCCACTTTTTGTCCAATTTCAAGTCTGAATTTTCTTAATTTACAATGTGTGATTTATTTCATTAGGCCACAGCAATAAAATAGCTTGGTTAATGCTTTGTATACTAAATAGATTCTCCCATTCAGTTATGAAATTATACAATGGAATGGTGTTTACAAACAGTTGGAAAAATGTTGATGCACGACTGTGCAGGAGAAAAAAAATATATATATACATCACAACAATTGACAAATAGCGGAATTGTCCATGAATTTCACAAGATTTTTGAATACAATAACTTTTACTCAAATTATAAAAATAAATTGAAGTATTTCTTCCCATAAAACTGTATAAATAATGGTAAAGAAGATGAAAGCAAAGAACAGACTCTCCCATCAAATATTTTCTTCACCACTCTGACCACATGCTTCATATTTTCTTCACCACTCTGACCACATGCTTCATATTTTCTTCACCACTCTGACCACATGCTTCATATTTTAATCAACTTGAATATAAACCAATCATATAAAAAGTATTACATTATTTACAATAGGAGCAAAAAGTTGTAGGAGGGGTTCATGAACCAGGGAATTAAATTACTGTTGCCTTGTGAGGATTCCTATGATTAATTTGAAGTTTTGTCAAGTGGAAGTAATTACTCAAGAGAGGTGATATTATTATGGGACAATGTATTTTTTTTTTTTTTTTTGCAGCTGTTAAATTGTTTGATTCCAATTCGGCATCTATTGTGCCAATTTTTCGCAATAACAAATTTCCTAGTCACCGTAGGATAATTCCTGGTCAAAGAACTACTGAATAAGGAATTGGGGATAGCTTGAATATTTTGTACTTAAAAAATAACATTTGTTAGATAGATTTTGATCCGCAATCACATTTAATAATTATGATCATCTGTGCCATTATTTTACAGTAGTTTGTCATAAAGATTACTTGAGAAACCATTAAGAAATTAAATTTTCTTTGTCGATTTCAGATAAGATTGGTTGTTGAAGAAGGCTTAAACAAACTTCCATATAAAAAAACTACCGTGACTACTCCTACTGGTAAGTACTAGTATCACTAAAACTACCGTGACTACTCCTACTGGTAAGTATCACTAAAACTACCGTGACTACTCCTACTGGTAAGTATCACTAAAACTACCATGACTACTCCTACTGGTAAGTATCACTAAAACTACCGTGACTACTCCTACTGGTAAGTATCACTAAAACTACCATGACTACTCCCACTGGTAAGTATCACTAAAACTACCGTGACTACTCCTACTGGTAAGTATCACTAAAACTACCGTGACTACTCCTACTGGTAAGTATCACTAAAACTACCGTGACTACTCCTACTGGTAAGTATCACTAAAACTACCGTGACTACTCCTACTGGTAAGTATCACTAAAACTACTGTGACTACTCCTACTGGTAAGTATCACTGAAACTACTGTGACTACTCCTACTGGTAAGTATCACTGAAACTACCGTGACTACTCCTACTGGTAAGTATCACTAAAACTACCGTGACTACTCCTACTGGTAAGTATCACTAAAACTACCGTGACTACTCCTACTGGTAAGTATCACTAAAACTACCGTGACTACTCCTACTGGTAAGTATCACTAAAACTACCGTGACTACTCCTACTGGTAAGTATCACTAAAACTACTGTGACTACTCCTACTGGTAAGTATCACTGAAACTACTGTGACTACTCCTACTGGTAAGTATCACTGAAACTACCGTGACTACTCCTACTGGTAAGTATCACTGAAACTACCATGACTACTCCTACTGGTAAGTATCACTAAAACTACCGTGACTACTCCTACTGGTAAGTATCACTAAAACTACCGTGACTACTCCTACTGGTAAGTATCACTAAAACTACCGTGACTACTCCTACTGGTAAGTATCACTAAAACTACCGTGACTACTCCTACTGGTAAGTATCACTAAAACTACCGTGACTACTCCTACTGGTAAGTATCACTAAAACTACCGTGTCTACTCCTACTGGTAAGTATCACTAAAACTACCGTGTCTACTCCTACTGGTAAGTATCACTAAAACTACCGTGTCTACTCCTACTGGTAAGTATCACTAAAACTACCGTGACTACTCCTACTGGTAAGTATCACTAAAACTACCGTGACTACTCCTACTGGTAAGTATCACTAAAACTACCATGACTACTCCTACTGGTCAGTATCACTAAAACTACCGTGACTACTCCTACTGGTAAGTATCACTAAAACTACCGTGACTACTCCTACTGGTAAGTATCACTAAAACTACCGTGACTACTCCTACTGGTAAGTATCACTGAAACTACCGTGACTACTCCTACTGGTAAGTATCACTAAAACTACCGTGACTACTCCTACTGGTAAGTATCACTAAAACTACTGTGACTACTCCTACTGATAAGTATCACTAAAACTACCGTGACTACTCCTACTGGTAAGTATCACTAAAACTACCGTGACTACTCCTACTGGTAAGTATCACTAAAACTACTGTGACTACTCCTACTGGTCAGTATCACTAAAACTACTGTGACTACTCCTACTGGTAAGTATCACTAAAACTACCGTGACTACTCCTACTGGTAAGTATCACTAAAACTACTGTGACTACTCCTACTGGTAAGTATCACTAAAACTACCGTGACTACTCCTACTGGTAAGTATCACTAAAACTACCGTGACTACTCCTACTGGTAAATATCACTAAAACTACTGTGACTACTCCTACTGGTAAGTATCACTAAAACTACCGTGACTACTCCTACTGGTAAGTATCACTAAAACTACTGTGACTACTCCTACTGGTAAGTATCACTAAAACTACCGTGACTACTCCTACTGGTAAGTATCACTAAAACTACCGTGACTACTCCTACTGGTAAGTATCACTAAAACTACCGTGACTACTCCTACTGGTAAGTATCACTAAAACTACCATGACTACTCCTACTGGTAAGTATCACTAAAACTACTGCGACTACTCCTACTGGTAAGTATCACTAAAACTACTGTGACTACTCCTACTGGTAAGTATCACTAAAACTACCATGACTACTCCTACTGGTAAGTATCACTAAAACTACTGTGACTACTCCTACTGGTAAGTATCACTAAAACTACTGTGACTACTCCTACTGGTAAGTATCACTAAAACTACCATGACTACTCCTACTGGTAAGTATCACTAAAACTACCATGACTACTCCTACTGGTAAGTATCACTAAAACTACTGTGACTACTCCTACTGGTAAGTATCACTAAAACTACTGTGACTACTCCTACTGGTAAGTATCACTAAAATTACCATGACTACTCCTACTGGTAAGTATCACTAAAACTACTGTGACTACTCCTACTGGTAAGTATCACTAAAACTACTGTGACTACTCCTACTGGTAAGTATCACTAAAACTACTGTGACTACTCCTACTGGTAAGTATTACTAAAACTACCATGACTACTCCTACTGGTCAGTATCACTAAAACTACCGTGACTACTCCTACTGGTAAGTGTCACTAAAACTACTGTGACTACTCCTACTGGTAAGTATCACTAAAACTACCGTGACTACTCCTACTGGTAAGTATCACTAAAACTACCGTGACTACTCCTACTGGTAAGTATCACTAAAACTACCGTGACTACTCCTACTGGTAAGTATCACTAAAACTACCGTGACTACTCCTACTGGTAAGTATCACTAAAACTACCGTGACTACTCCTACTGGTAAGTATCACTGAAACTACCGTGACTACTCCTACTGGTAAGTATCACTGAAACTACCGTGACTACTCCTACTGGTAAGTATCACTGAAACTACCGTGACTACTCCTACTGGTAAGTATCACTAAAACTACCGTGACTACTCCTACTGGTAAGTATCACTAAAACTACCGTGACTACTCCTACTGGTAAGTATCACTAAAACTACCGTGACTACTCCTACTGGTAAGTATCACTAAAACTACCGTGACTACTCCTACTGGTAAGTATCACTAAAACTACCGTGACTACTCCTACTGGTAAGTATCACTAAAACTACCGTGACTACTCCCACTGGTAAGTATCACTAAAACTACCGTGACTACTCCTACTGGTAAGTATCACTAAAACTACCGTGACTACTCCTACTGGTAAGTATCACTGAAACTACCGTGACTACTCCTACTGGTAAGTATCACTAAAACTACTGTGACTACTCCTACTGGTAAGTATCACTAAAACTACCGTGTCTACTCCTACTGGTAAGTATCACTAAAACTACCGTGACTACTCCTACTGGTAAGTATCACTAAAACTACCATGACTACTCCTACTGGTAAGTATCACTAAAACTACCATGACTACTCCTACTGGTAAGTATCACTAAAACTACCGTGACTACTCCTACTGGTAAGTATCACTAAAACTACTGTGACTACTCCTACTGGTAAGTATCACTAAAACTACCGTGACTACTCCTACTGGTAAGTATCACTAAAACTACCGTGACTACTCCCACTGGTAAGTATCACTAAAACTACTGTGACTACTCCTACTGGTAAGTATCACTAAAACTACCGTGACTACTCCTACTGGTAAGTATCACTAAAACTACCGTGACTACTCCTACTGGTAAGTATCACTAAAACTACCGTGACTACTCCTACTGGTAAGTATCACTGAAACTACCGTGACTACTCCTACTGATAAGTATCACTAAAACTACCGTGACTACTCCTACTGGTAAGTATCACTAAAACTACCGTGACTACTCCTACTGGTAAGTATCACTAAAACTACCGTGACTACTCCTACTGGTAAGTATCACTGAAACTACCGTGACTACTCCTACTGGTAAGTATCACTGAAACTACCGTGACTACTCCTACTGGTAAGTATCACTAAAACTACCGTGACTACTCCTACTGGTAAGTATCACTGAAACTACCGTGACTACTCCTACTGGTAAGTATCACTAAAACTACCGTGACTACTCCTACTGGTAAGTATCACTGAAACTACCGTGACTACTCCTACTGGTAAGTATCACTAAAACTACCGTGACTACTCCTACTGGTAAGTATCACTAAAACTACCGTGACTACTCCTACTGGTAAGTATCACTGAAACTACCGTGACTACTCCTACTGGTAAGTATCACTAAAACTACTGTGACTACTCCTACTGGTAAGTATCACTAAAACTACCGTGACTACTCCTACTGGTAAGTATCACTAAAACTACCGTGACTACTCCTACTGGTAAGTATCACTGAAACTAGTATGTGCATGATATAGTGTTTTCTGGATATCCTCTTATACATTTATGATATTTTAATTATTTTTATTCTTTCTTGATCAGGGGGGGGGGGGGGGGGGTCGAAAAAAATTTGCAACATATAGGGCCTAGGGGGCCCGGGGTGGGTCCCCCGCGGCCGGACCATTTTTTAAAAATCCACTTTTTGTCATTTTTTTCACCGATACAAGAAATTTGAGTTTTGCTATGTCTTCAGTGGCCACTTAAGAACATAATAGGTATAAGTTATTTGCTTTGAAACTCATTATTTCTGTTTTCATTTTAGTGGGCGTGGCACCTAAAAATGGAAAAAATTTGCAAAAATAAATTCCAAATATTTTTTTTTCCATTCTTTTTGTTTCAGCGTGATATGTTTTTACTTTTGACCAACCCCCCCCCCCCCTCCTGTCTTGATGGCTAAAAATATTGTACATATACTGCAAGTTTGCAACATTCTCAATCTTTTGTATATATCTTCTATGTGTATCTCAATATCTTTTTGAGGCTGCATCAATCTGTTTCCTCATTGAGACTTTATATTAATAAAAGTCCAGTGAGGTGTTGAGAATGCAATAACAAATAATCATGCGAAAAAAAGTTATTTTCATGATCTTGATATCAAAATTAACCCTTTACCCAACAGAAGGGCCCTGTGCCAATGCATTCTCTTATATATGCGAGTCGACCATAGGTCGCCTCGCATATATAAGAGAATGCATTGGCTTCACACATTAAAAATTATAAAATTGTTAAAGAATGTAAGAAAAAATGGTAAAAAGTGTTAAAAAAAGATTTTTTTTAGGCCAATGCATTCTCTTATATATGCGAGGCGACCTATGGTCGACTCGCATATATAAGAGAATGCATTGGCACAGGGCATAACTGTAACGATCACAATGTGGTCAAGGAGCCGATTCCAATGATATCCATATTTGTATGGTTCTATTGAGACAGACCAAAGATATTTTAGGCTGTTGAAGCTTTATTTGGCCGGTTTTGGCCGTTTTGTTGGGTAAAGGGTTAATAGGCAGAAAACAGTGCAATTGTTATACATGAGTTACTAGTACATGCAGTGAATAGCATTGTTATAAATGAGTTACTAGTACATGCAGTGAATAGCATTGTTATAAATGAGTTACTAGTACATGCAGTGAATAGCATTGTTATAAATGAGTTACTAGTACATGCAGTGAATAGCATTGTTATAAATGAGTTACTAGTACATGCAGTGAATAGCATTGTTATAAATGAGTTACTAGTACATGCAGTGAATAGCATTGTTATAAATGAGTTACTAGTACATGCAGTGAATAGCATTGTTATAAATGAGTTACTAGTACATGCAGTGAATAGCATTGTTATAAATGAGTTACTAGTACATGCAGTGAATAGCATTGTTATAAATGAGTTACTAGTACATGCAGTGAATAGCATTGTTATAAATGAGTTACTAGTACATGCAGTGAATAGCATTGTTATAAATGAGTTACTAGTACATGCAGTGAATAGCATTGTTATAAATGAGTTACTAGTACATGCAGTGAATAGCATTGTTATAAATGAGTTACTAGTACATGCAGTGAATAGCATTGTTATAAATGAGTTACTAGTACATGCAGTGAATAGCATTGTTATAAATGAGTTACTAGTACATGCAGTGAATAGCATTGTTATAAATGAGTTACTAGTACATGCAGTGAATAGCATTGTTATAAATGAGTTACTAGTACATGCAGTGAATAGCATTGTTATAAATGAGTTACTAGTACATGCAGTGAATAGCATTGTTATAAATGAGTTACTAGTACATGCAGTGAATAGCATTGTTATAAATGAGTTACTAGTACATGCAGTGAATAGCATTGTTATAAATGAGTTACTAGTACATGCAGTGAATAGCATTGTTATAAATGAGTTACTAGTACATGCAGTGAATAGCATTGTTATAAATGAGTTACTAGTACATGCAGTGAATAGCATTGTTATAAATGAGTTACTAGTACATGCAGTGAATAGCATTGTTATAAATGAGTTACTAGTACATGCAGTGAATAGCATTGTTATAAATGAGTTACTAGTACATGCAGTGAATAGCATTGTTATAAATGAGTTACTAGTACATGCAGTGAATAGCATTGTTATAAATGAGTTACTAGTACATGCAGTGAATAGCATTGTTATAAATGAGTTACTAGTACATGCAGTGAATAGCATTGTTATAACTGAGTTACTAGTACATGCAGTGAATAGCATTGTTATAAATGAGTTACTAGTACATGCAGTGAATAGCATTGTTATAAATGAGTTACTAGTACATGCAGTGAATAGCATTGTTATAAATGAGTTACTAGTACATGCAGTGAATAGCATTGTTATAAATGAGTTACTAGTACATGCAGTGAATAGCATTGTTATAAATGAGTTACTAGTACATGCAGTGAATAGCATTGTTATAAATGAGTTACTAGTACATGCAGTGAATAGCATTGTTATAAATGAGTTACTAGTACATGCAGTGAACAGCATTGTTATAAATGAGTTACTAGTACATGCAGTGAACAGCATTGTTATAAATGAGTTACTAGTACATGCAGTGAATAGCATTGTTATAAATGAGTTACTAGTACATGCAGTGAATAGCATTGTTATAAATGAGTTACTAGTACATGCAGTGAATAGCATTGTTATAAATGAGTTACTAGTACATGCAGTGAATAGCATTGTTATAAATGAGTTACTAGTACATGCAGTGAATAGCATTGGCAGAAACATTGCCGTAATTTTTATGCCCAATAATTCGTCCCAAATAAAGTAGTAACTAATTTTGCCTAAAAAACATGGTAATTATAATGAAAACTTGTTGTTTACATCGTCCATAGATCACATGAGTGTATTTTGCACTCATCCTTGGCTCAAATTCATTCATTTGTTGCATATATTCTGTTTAGGAGATGGTCCCATAAATGGATGGATTTGGTGTAAAATATATAATTAAACATCTCTTTACAGGTCACGACTATGATGGTCTTCGATACCAGAAGGGAAACTGTGGTGTCAGCATCATGAGAAGTGGTTAAGTACCTTACTATATCTTAGCATGGCCAGAGAGCTACATTACAAATTGAGCTACAGTACATAAAGAGTGTGTGACACCATGGTGACCCCACTTAGGCTCAAAGGGTCACTATCATCATGCGACATGCAGTTGAGTACCCAGCTTAATATTTTGTGCAGTTGAGTACTAGTACCTCGCTTAGCAAATCAGTGTGATTGATTACCTTGCTTTACAAAATCTGAGACTAGGATATTTAATATCGGCCTACCATCGAATGATTTAATTGTAAGGATATGGTGCGTATTTAGACTTTGTCACACCAGCTTGCATCTTAATTTTTTTTTGGGCATTGGAATTCTCCCAAAAATAAAAGCAATTTAGCAGACGATATCGGGAATCTTGTTTAGCTGTGAGATTTTGTAAAGCGAGGTACTCATCCACACTGATTCAGTAAGTGAGGTACTCAACTGCACAAAATATTAAGCTGGGTACTCAACCGCATGTCACATGATGATAGTTACCCCTTCAGCCCAACTAAGCCCACTGTAGATCATGATTCACAGTGATTATTTTAACCGTAATCCACCATGAACTTGCGTGGAGCGGATTAGAATGAGTCAATCCTGGAGACGGACTATGGACCATATATATGAGGTTCGCGGGAATAAATGCAATCCGTGCGGTGTAATAATGTGTCACAGTGATTCGCGGTGGTACATTGTATATACATATATAGGAGGTTCGCGGGGAATAGATGTGATCCATGCGGTGTAATGTGTCATGGTGGTACATTGTATATATATGTATAGGATGTTCGCGGGGAATAGATGCGATCCATGCAGTGTAATAACGTGTCACGTTGATTCGCAGTGGTACATTGTATATACATATATAGGAGGTTCGCGGGGAATAGATGTGATCCATGTGGTGTAATGTGTCATGGTGGTACATTGTATATATATGTATAGGATGTTCGCGGGGAATAGATGCAATCCATGCAGTGTAATAACGTGTCACTGTGATTCACGGTGGTACATTGTATATGCATAATATATAGGAGGTTCGCGGGGAATAGATGCGATCCATGCGGTGTAAATCAATA
The DNA here is from genome assembly GCA_032622095.1 of Siphonodentalium dalli. Lineage (NCBI taxonomy): Eukaryota > Metazoa > Mollusca > Scaphopoda > Gadilida > Siphonodentaliidae > Siphonodentalium > Siphonodentalium dalli. The sequence goes on from CP136061.1 coordinate 31,463,255, forward strand.
ATAGACCATTCCAATGTATACTTTATAAATGAACGGGAGAATCCATTTAGTATAGAAAGGGTTAATATATGCATTATTTATTAAAGTTTTGTGACTATGTGTATGTTACAGGTGAGGCCATGGAAAGGGGGCTCAGGGACTGCTGTCGATCAATAAGGATTGGAAAAATTCTCGTTCAGAGTGACGAAGATACTCACGAAGCCAAAGTTGTCTACTCTAAACTACCTCCAGATATAAGCAAAAGGAAGGTGCTGCTGATGTACCCTATTATGAGTATGTGGTAACACAATATTAAAGATACATACTCCGATTTAATACTCCTAAATTACTAATTCTTTGGCTTTGGGGTAAAAAATATTAGATTTGAGTCGAGCCTACCCACCCATCAGAGTTATCAGATTTCGAGTTTTGAAATCTGTTATTTTTCACTGCAGCCTGGCAAATATTCGACGAATGCCGACCAACATACTCTTGATACCAAATTGCAATGAACAAAATGTTGATATATAACACTTTTTGTCAATTTTATACTTTAGATGAAAGTATTAGTTCACATTATTTTTTGGCAATTAATCAATTCTGATAACTTAAGCGGCATTTCAAGAAATGTTGTTGTTGGAATCTGAAGATATGTGGGACCATTGTGTTCCTTTAAATGTAATGATGCATTTCCCCAGGGCACAAAATTTAGGGTGATCAGATTTTCCGTTCCGTTCTCTTTCACGCAAATAAAAATGTGGCAGACCGAATTTTCATTCATCATATCACTAATAGGGTGAACAGAAACTAAACGGAAACTAAACAGAGTGCAGACTGAGCCTTCAAAACAACTGTCAATCATGAGTGAGAAAAAAAAATCCAGATAAAAAACGTCACATTTTGAAGGCATGACATATCCCAGTTTACACTGTGCGGTCACAATTATGGTTGAGTAACTATATAATATTGAGCTGTGGCTGTTGGGCACATTGTGTGAACTGCAAAGCGAATTTACACTAAGTGTAAATGGCCACAGCAACATAAACCTCATTAAAACACACTCAAACTACATTCAATTCTTATATTTATGTAGCTTTTATCTTATTAATTTCTATAAACTCAGCTGATTTGTTTTTTTTTCCTGCAATCTGTCTGCAGTTTGTATATTATACTATGCGCACTGTAAGTTAGCCCAATATTCTGCTTGTGAATTATCGTTCAAATAGTCTATGGCTGTGCACTTAAAAAACAAACCTAGTTGTTCTATCTACAACTTTTTGTCATCCATGTCAACAAGATATGGCATTGGTTAGTGTTATGGTATGTGTTATTGTGATATAAAACACATGACCCAATTGGCAGTTGACAAATCACCGAATAGGATTTAGTGTATCCAGGGTTTCCGCCAGGGGGAAGTTAATGAGTCCGTATTTGGGAAACACATAACGCGACGGGACGACCATGGTTTGTCCTGTCGGGCGAAAATTTTGTTATTTGACACTGAAAACTAGCAATTTCCTTGCACCTAAGAGTCCCACAAAGCAACCCAAAGCTACGTATATATTACGCAAGTCAATCATTTCCGTGGGTGCTTTAATTCTGTTGATGGTGTCCAGATAATCAATCAATTAGTTACGCACGTAAGACGGCCGTCTGATGAAGACTATATATTAATGAACAAGCTACGAGTTAGTGTTTACAAATTTATACAATAAGATTCCGACAGGTATAATGAATCTAAACATTACAAAGCATCTATGCATTGACCAATAATAGATAGCAAGGAGAATTGAATAAAGTATTTCCTAGAATTTCAAGCAGCTTCTGTGAAAATGAAACTGACAGCTAGGATATACGCTGTCAATCGTAAAACTATTTGTGCGCTGTGACGTCATACTGCAGGGTTTGTCTGCAGGAGATATTTATAGCGGCGGAATACGAATGGTAGCGACATCTTTCATTCGGAATGCGTAGCTTGTTCAATAGTCTCTATTAGTCCATAAACTGACGACCGCAATTGCTTATTATGCGTATATTGCCATGCATAGTCAACAAAATCCCAAAGTGATTTATTTCACAATAATACGGAACCTGTCCCGAAATCAGTCTTTATAGTGGGAATTCATAGTGACAAGTTAACAACACCATTCATTTGATCCATATTACATACATGGAGGATAAAGACAAACACATACCTCCTCCCCAATATGAAGATAAAGTATGGTAAATAATAGTTGCGTTGTCCCGCCTGGGTCCCCAAGCACAATCAACGACGCACATGTTCACATTTCCCACCAAAATTATATTTTATAACACGCTGGCTAAAACTCTGTTCTGTACCTCATGGACTCTGCAGAGGGACCCATTAATTATGTACCATACGATAGCACGGGATCTCGGAGAAGGAGTAGTTTCATCCATGAAAATCCCGTGCATAAAAATGTCCCGACTAAGAAATTCGGCATTCTTTGATCAAATTATGTAATAGTAGGATATCACGGGATTTTCGAGCGTGAGTAGTTTCATCCCGTGCACAAAAATATGCATACTCAGCAGTCCGGCATTCTTTGATGTTACCGCGACATGTATTACGCTGTATCTAACATTGCTATTTGACCCGCATTTCACTGGTATTCTGTTTAACCCCCGAACTCTCATTGCAACCGAATTTTTTTTACGACATATTGCGACTGACATTTGGTATATGTATGAACCAAACAGATTATCTGCGAGGGGAATGAGGCCGTCCTACGGACGCTGAGTCGTACTAACGGAAACCCTGGTGTAACAGGCATGGACTATTTAAATATCTTAAAATAAACATTATGCACTCTCTAGAATTTGTACATATGTGACCCGCCATATCAAATCCAGTCGTAAGTCGGGATTTTTTTTACCCTGTGCCAATGCATTCTCTTATACATGCAAGTCGACCATAGGTCGCCTCGCATATATAAGAGAATGCATTGGCCTAACAATTTTTTTACAATTTTAATAATGTTTTCTTGTATTCTTTAACAATTTTATAATTTCACCCATACAGAGCCCCAGACAAACATGAGCAGACAACACTCTTCTATATGCTTCTATATATGTGTGGGGCTCCCTGCAGGGTAATGGATGTTTTTTATTTTATGTCCTAAAAATTGTAAGAAACCTTTATTTAAAAAAAATGATAAAAAATTGTTAGGCCAATGCATTCTCTTATATATGCGAGGCGACCTATGGTCAACTCCCATATATAAGAGAATGCATTTGCACAGGGTAAAAATATCCCGAATTACGACTGGATTTGATATTGCGGGTCACATATATGTGTGAATGCTATTAGTAAGGGCCTCCAGGCTCAAGTTTTTAAAGTAATTGAATCAAATTGCTATTCAATAAGAGGGTGGATTAGTTTTTTCTTCAATGACCTAAGATATCTTATCTTTTTTCATTCTAGGTACAGGGAATACTGCCATTAAGGCAATCGATGTGCTATTAGATCACAAATGCCAAGAAGAAAATATTATTCTACTCAATTTATTCTCCACACCACAATGTATGTATGATTATGGATATATATTTCATCTCATGCCATACCTAATATATTCAGGGACATGGCTAAGCCATATATACTATGTCTAGCAGTTAATCCACAAGAATGCTGAAATAAAACAATGCAAAATGCACCCCAAGTGGCTTGATTCGTAAAATTATATTATATACAAATGCTGTAGATTATAAAACTACATCTATGAAAAAGACGTTTTCTCACATTTCATTTGAATTTCAAAGATTTGCAGAATAATTTCAAATGGAAATCTGTCTCTGTCACTCTGGATGCAGATTTGCTGAAGACACATTGAATGCCAGTCGAACTTTCGCATGCATTGTACATCGTTTTGACAGACGTTTACACTTGGAAATGTTTACCTATCTCAGGCCTTTAAATATAAATATCTCTATCTTCTCAGGTCATTATATATGGAGAACTGGATTTGAATCTCTGCCAGTGTCTTAAACTGTTTTATTACATGATCCTACCCTTATTCCATTCAATAAACCCATTCTATAAATTGTGATATTAAACGTTCGTTTAATAACAGGAAATAGTGCCAGGTGACCTTTGACTTCCGGTTTATCGTCTGTTAACACTCGGATTACACTCCGTATGCTATGTCTCAAAATACTATGGCTTCCAATATTTTTCTAACAAACTATCACGAATGAAGAGTTTGAAAAGTTATGTCATTAAATATACGCCATTGAGTCTTTAGTTATATGGGACTATTTCTTTACGCGGGCAAACAACGAATAGCTACGTGAAACGTCATCGCATGCCTTATAGAAGCCGATGTTACTATCATGTTAGTTTCGCGTCCCATTTGTTGATTTAAGTATGTTTTGTCGATGTTTTGGATCATGTAATAAATAGAATCTTCAACTCGTCCCCAGTTTATAGCGGAAATTACAAAACTCGTCCAGTAAATTAGGTCTGGACCTCGCCAAAGGCTCGGTCCAGACCTAATTTACTGGACTCGTTTTGTAAATTCCGCTATAAACTGGGGACTCGTTGTAGATCCTCTATATATCTTCACCAAAAAAATCAAAATTTATAAATGTAGGTGATTTAATTTTGAGGCCTAGGAAAATTTCTGTGATGATAACTTTATTTTAGTTTTCTGATTGATTTTAAATTTGGTATGTGGATTACTCCAATGACAATACAGGTCAAGTTCGAATATAGGTGCATTCCGCCCATTTTTAGCTCAACTTTACTTTGTAAAGTTTGAGCTATTGCCATTGGTTGGCGCCCGTCATCTGTGCGTGTGTGTGTCTGTCCATCCGTTGGTCCATCCATTAACAATTTCCTTTGGCACACCCTACAGGCTGCATCCTTCATCCGATCATCACCAAACTTTATATGGATCTTCGGGTTGACCCCTAGATGGGAGCCATCAATTATTTCCGAAGTTCGTTAAAATACATGGATTTCAAATTGAATCAATTGGCACGCCCTTCACCCGCATTTATTGGAGAAATATTTTTTTAATTTGCAGGCATGTTTAGGATCACCACTAGATGGGAGCTATCAAATTTTTTAGCAATTTTCTATGAAAAACATGGCTGCCGGCAGCCATCTTACTCTTAGAATTTTACTCTTTGCATGACTAAATCCTTTGGCACAACCTACAGACCACATTCCTCATCTAATTGCCACCAAACATCATATGGATCTTCGGGGTGACCTCTAGATGGGAACCATCGATTATTTATGAAATTCGTTAAAAAAACATGGCCGCCAGCAGCCATCTTGGATTTTACTCTTTGCATGACTAAATCCTTTGGCACACCCTACAGGCCACATCCATCATCCGATCATCATCAAACTTCATAAGGATCTTCGGGGTGATCTCTAGATAGGAGCCAACAATGTTTTCCGAAATTCAGTTAAAAAACAAGGCTGCCAGCGGCCATCTTGGATTTCTCTTTAAATACTCTTTAAATCCTTTGGTGCACCCTACGTGCCACATCCCTCATCCCTCTACCAAACTTCATATGGTTCTTTGGTGTTACCTCCAGATGGAAGCTGTCCAATTCTTCCAATGACTAAATCCTTTGGCACAACCTACAGACCACATTCCTCATCTAATCGCCACCAAACATCATATGGATCTTCGGGGTGACCTCTAGATGGGAACCATCGATTATTTATGAAATTCGTTAAAAAATTTGGCCGCCAGCAGCCATCTTGGATTTTACTCTTTGCATGACTAAATCCTTTGGCACAACCTACATGCCACATCCCTCATCCGATCGTCACCAAACTTCCTAAGGATCTTCAGGGTGACCTCTAGATGGGAGCCAACGATATTTTCCAAATTTTTTTTAAAACATGGTCGCCAGTCGCCATCTTGGATTTCTCTTTAAATACTCTTTAAATCCTTTGGTGCACCCTACGTGCCACATCCCTCATCCCTCTACCAAACTTCATATGTTTCTTTGGTGTTACCTCCAGATGGAAGCTGTCCAATTCTTCCAAATTTTTTTTTAAAACATGGGGACCTGGAGCCATCTTGGATTTCACATTTGAATCCATCGGCACACCCTGCAGCCCACATTTAGTGGAGAAATGTTTGAAATCAAATTAATTTCATTTACACAATACAATCCATTTACTGAAACTTTTTTACTTTCCTTCTTTATCATTCTATTGACTGCTCGGCATAAAATTATTAGCCCCTCCCCCAAGTGGAGCTACAGTGTCATTGACACTTTCATTACCAGAGTTATGGTCCTTGTCAACTTAGAATTTTCCGATTATTTTTGTTTCTGGATGATAACTTTAGTTATAGTTTTCAAATTTTGTATATGGATGACTCACATGTACATGAAAATACAGGTCAAGTTTGAATTTAGGTTTGGGCTCAGTTTTGGGCTGCCCATTTTTACTGGTGTTATGTCCCACGTTGATATAGAATTTGCTGACTATTTTGGTTATCGGATGATAACGTAAGTTTTAGTTAGCAGATTGTATCAAAATATGGTATATGGATTACTCACATGTCAATACAGGTCATGTTTGAATATGTGTGCAGTCTCCTCATTTTTACCTAATTATTTTCATTTCCGGATGATAGCTTCATTGACTTAGAATTTAATGATTATCCTGATGTCTTATCGTCTAGGTGTGTTAACAACATAAACATTTGTAAGTAAAATTTGATTCAACTTTTGTTACCAAAATAAAAAATTTCATTTAAAAAAAAGCCACCGGTCAAATAAAGCAACCTTAATCGGAGTACATTTGACCTAGCGACCTTTTATATTTATTTGGCCTCATTTGAATAATGTCATGTCTTTCTCACTTGCAGCTGCCAATTTGCTCATGTCGTCATTCCCAGATATAACAGTATTGACATCGGAAATCCATCCTGTTGCACCAAATCATTTTGGGATGAAGTTTTTCGGCACCGAATGACAGGTTGTGATCTCCTGCACTTCGTTTTCAATCAACAGGGAGGTGCCTTGACCACGAGTACCTTACAGCAATTAAAGAAGAAAACAAATCATCAATACCTCAGGGCACTATTCAGCATTTAAAAAACAATATTTTTCTTGTATTTAAATTTGTTGAAAGAAATGAATTTGACTGATATAATTAGATCTTTTTTTTTTACATTTTAAGTACGAAGTTTAGAAAATGCCTTAGTTAGTATTTTATGCCTGTATCTCCATATTAGGATGTAACTGGATGAGTCATTATATAGGAATATTCAAAATGTTGGAGACTCCAGATGGGTGAATCTGTTGAGTTCATGTAACGTAAAATAACAACTGAGTAAGTTGACCACAAACAATTTTATGAATATACCGGTAGTATAACAACAGAATCGACAATTGTCCATTACTGTTGTTAGTTTTATTTGAATGTACTAAGGCAATGGTATATTTTACTACTGAAATGTAGTGAGTGAGGCTATATCTATCTCGTTGTAGATAATTCTTCATAAAAATTATGCACTATGACCATCGTCCATATTTTATGAGCATATTAATGCATATAAATAACAATGTTGATTGCATGTGTACATCATTGTTGGATATAAAGCTTCTCATTTCTACTCATCTGGGAGTTTTATATGTTTCTAAATTAATGTCACTGCATGAGTTTATGAGTATCATTGGACCACTGACACTGATACGTCTTTCATTCTCTTTATTTTTCACATTCCGTTCACTTTTCGATTTCAGGATATTTTAGAATTGAATGGACAATTCAATGCAGTCATGGGATTTTGACAAAATAAAAATGCATGGGTTTAACCCTTTACCCAACAGAAGGGCCCTGTGCCAATGCATTCTCTTATATATGCGAGTCGACCATAGGTCGCCTCGCATATATAAGAGAATGCATTGGCTTAACAATTATAAAATTGTTAAAGAATGTAAGAACAAATGGTAAAAAGTGTTAAATGCATTAAATTAAAAAAATTAAATTTAAAAAAAAAAGGCCAATGCATTCTCTTATATATGCGAGGCGACCTATGGTCGACTCGCATATATAAGAGAATGCATTGGCACAGGGCATAACTATAACTACCACAATGTGGTCAAGGAGCCGGTTCCAATGATATCCATATTTGTATGGTTCTATTGAGACAGACCGAAGATATTTTAGGCTGTTGAAGCTTTATTTGGCCGGTTTTGGCCGGTTTGTTGGGTAAAGGGTTTAAATCAATGTGCTGTATATTTTCTTGCATCAAAACCTGTGAATACATTGTGGTTTCCATTCATTACTTATATTTACATACTTTAATTACAGTTTCAAATTTGTTATATTATTGTTTTTAGGACAGTTGTTACTTCCACAAAAGCTGCGGAGGACAATCAAAAGTACAATTTAAATGAGAGTAGATTCAGAAAAACATTAGTATTAATATTATTAACCCTTTCATGACGGGAGCTGTGCTTGTGCAGCATTAAAGATCCTGCGCCAGTGCATTCTCTTATATATGCGAGTCTCCCATAGGGAGCCTCACATATATAAGAGAATGCACTGGCTTAGAAGGTCAAGATAAATATTGTTATGTCATTATATGCTCTTATATATGGGAGGCTCCCTATGGAAGACTGCCATATATAAGAGAATGCATTGACACATGGTTTTCGTAAAATTTCAGAAAGCTCCAGTCATGGAATGGTTAAGCAGTTTCCAAAGCATTCTATACTGAATCTGATTGGTCAATGTTATAATGCTTTATAGAGACAAGCAAAGTTCTATTAGTTTATTTTTATATACAGAAATTAATATGGTTGTATTTTTGTATGAAATATTACAACATTCACTTAACCCTTTACCCAACAAACCGGTCAAAACCGGCCAAATAAAGCTTCAACAGTCTAAAATATCTTCGGTCTGTCTCAATAGAACCATACAAATATGGATATCATTGGAATCGGCTCCTTGACCACATTGTGATAGTTACAGTTATGCCCTGTGCCAATGCATTCTCTTATATATGCGAGTCGACCATAGGTCGCCTCGCATATATAAGAGAATGCATTGGCCTAAAAAAAACACTTTTTACCATTTTTTCTTACATTCTTTAACAATTTTATAATTTTTAATGTGTTAAGCCAATGCATTCTCTTATATATGCGAGGCGACCTATGGTCGACTCGCATATATAAGAGAATGCATTGGCACAGGGCCCTTCTGTTGGGTAAAGGGTTAATATCAGTATAACTGCAACACAAAATATTAGTAGGTCTATGTAAATAGATAAACTTGTTCTTTTATGGACCCATGACATGTGTTCGAGACATTATTGTGACGTGATCGCTCTGAGATCTCTAGTCATTTTTGCTATGGTGCTGGCAAGCCTTGAAATAGGGTGTCTGTCATTTGCAGAAGGAGGTCCCCAGAGGGTAAATTTAGTGATGCTACCCTGCACAGCGGGCTAGCATCACCAAATTCACCCTCTGGGAGCCTCATTCTGCTGAGGTGTAAGCAGAATGAGGTCCCAGAGGGTGAATTTGGTGATGCTAGCCCCCTATGTGGGGTAGCATCACTAAATTCACCCTCTGGTGACCTCATTCTGCTATGCGGGGTAGCATCACTAAATTCACCCTCTGGGGACCTCATTCTGCAAATGACAGACACACTATTTCAAGGCTTGGGTGCTGGATGATGAATGATTTTTCCTTCATCATTAATTTTATCTTTTAAGTACACAAACAAAAAATAGTCATTATATGATATACTATTCCTGCATAATGATATAATACATCAGTTGACATGTGCACGCAAGACAACATCAATCTTAGAAACTGATTTTTGAGGGCCTTATTCAGCTGCCTTATTCATTTTATTGGGGTCATTATTAACTGTACGGTGTGAAAGTTGTTGAAAACAAAATGGTCATTTCTGTTAGATATAACACTACCTAACCCTTCCATCACTGGAGCTTCCTGAAATTTTGTGAAAACTCTGTGCCAATGCATTCTCTTATATATGCGAGTCTCCAACAGGGCATCTCACATATATAAGAGAATACATTGGCCTAACAATATTTACCTTGTAAGCTCAACAGACAGCCTATGAGAACTACTTGTATAGATTACTATAGAACAGGTTAAAATAGAAACCAGCTTTCCTCATTTATTTTCAAAATAATATTGCTTGTAAAACAGAACATTAATTTGTTTGTCCTAGCTAGTCCCATAGTCTGTCTATTGAGAAAACAAACTTTTGCCTGAAAGAGACATAATCCGAATTAACGCTACTAACTTACTATTTATTTGGCTTCGAGGGTAAAACAATATTTGATTCGAGTCGAGGAACCCACCCATAAACGCTAAGAGTTATCAGATATTGATTTTTTAAATCTATTATTTTTCACCATCTGTAATATTTGGCAGCCTGGTACTTATATAGCGCCTATCCCTGCGAGGGCCCTAAGCGCTTCACATTATTACCCCAGCTGTTGAGTAATGCCGATTCTTCTGCATGCAGCCATGCATTCTTATAGGCGCTTCACAGAGCGGCTTACGCATGCCCAACAACCTGGTCCCTATTTCTCGTCTAGGTATGACGAAGCGAGCACAGTACAAGTGACCTTGCCCAAGGGTCACAACCTGGTGCGAGATTACCAAATTGCGTTGAACATTATGTTGATATATAACACTTTTTTGGAAATTTTGTACTGTAGTTGACAGTGGTTAGAATTATATTTTGGTAATTGATCGATTATAACTAAAGCATATTTTGAAGAAATGTTGTTGTAGTTGGAATCTGATGATACGGGGACCATCAAATCGGATTGTGTACCTTTAAACTTCAGGGTAAGTACAATAGTCATGGAAACATCGAAATTTATCAAACATAGTCTACCTAAAGTCATAGCTGTCATAAAGTTCTTAATAATATTTTCATTATATCGCCTTTCAGTGCCAAGTCCGTTTTTTGTATCAACCTATATTTCCTTGATCATTTTTCAAATTGATTGATTATAATAATGTGATACTTCTTCTTCGTCTATAAGGTGCTACGTGTATACACACAATATTGCACCGTGCATGAATCAAGGTTTAAGGGTTCTGAATATGAACATTACTAGTAAGAATTTGTTTAAGTTTTGAGGCTGGGTCACCATCAATTAATGAGTGAAAAACAACCCACTCTGACAAACTGTTCCAATATTTAACAGTTCTAGGTATGAAGCTGAATTTGTAGCTCTAAGAGCTCTTTCCATCAATGTATCACATTATTATAATCAATCAATTTGAAAAATTATCAAGGAAATAAGGTTTGATACAAAAATCGGACTTGGCACTGAAAGGGTTAATAGAAATTTCAAATTTGTATTTCCTTCTGTTTTTGTAGGAAGTTAGTGCTAATATGTATTGCCATGTAGCATTTTAGTTGAGACTATAGAAATTTATAGTCCATAAAATGGTGTTGAATTTGGCCCAATGCGCTAGACCCAAATTTTTTCGTTATTCCTCTGATGTTTCTTGGCCAGATTCTGGTAACCTGTGTGTTTTACACACAGTTATATGCTAGATATACACAAGCAAAACACGCTCCATATTTGGTATTGACAAGACATGCGCTGTGTATACTGATGTCACATTTTTGGACAGTCGGTCATATTTATCAGTTTGACAACTCAATAGCTGTCTTCCTGTGCCAGTGCATTCTCTTCTATGTGTGTCATCCATTACTTGCATATATAAGAGAATGTATTGGGAAAGGGTTTTTTAGCAAAATTTCTGGAAGCTCCAGTCATGAAAGCGGTTATATTAAAAATTTAAGTGTATAGAATACACAGACTACCAGTATCTCACCGCAAGTCATTATGTGAAAACAAAGAATCCCGTCTAGGACCCTGCGATTAGAGCATTATTTTTCCGATTAAATTTGGGTAGAGACTCCAGATTCGATTCAATCCGATTCGGCCATTTCAATGCTTTATCAGTGTGGACAATGAGCCAAAGCACAAAGTAAGAATTTTACATGTTCTGACTCGTATGCGAGTCTTCCGAAGTATGTTCTTGGTGATATCAATGCAGCATTTGTTTGTGAACATGCGATGTTATATCCTAAGTAATTTGAATATACTGTTGGATATTCAACAATAATTGATCTAAGAGCTCATTTGGCCGAGAGCTTCTTATTTTGTAATCATGAATAGTGCATTGACTTTATGATAGGTCATCGCAAGTGATATTGAGTCTATGATTGTTTGACGCCAAATTAAATGGCTGTACGTACACTTTGATTGAGTGATGTCGCAGATGATTCCATTCTACATGTATGATGAAATTCTTTGATCATAAAAAGGTCTCCTTTTTTTTTTTATGCTTTTCCCTTTCAGTGCCAGGTCCGATTTTTGTATCAACCCATATACCCTGTGCCAATGCATTCTCTTATATATGCGAGTGTACCATAGGTCACCTCGCATATATAAGATAATGCATTGGCCTAACAATTTTTCATCATTTGTTATTATTGTTTACAATTTGAATAATTTTTTCTTATATTCTTTAACAGACTTTAGTTTAGTTTAGTGCCAGGGAATCTTACGTTTTTCATGGGCATCAAAATTATTATTATGAATACTTGGTGATAGTTTTGAGTTATAACATGCCCCTAAGGTTTTATCCAGTTTGTTTTTAAATTCGCTATAGCATGCCCAAAAAAAATTCAACCCAAAAAAAATCAAAACAAAAACAAAAACATTTTTTTTTATTTTTTAGGGCCGATTTTACAGACCGTAAATTAGGGCCGATGAGATCGGCCCCTGGCACTGAAAGGGTTAAGCTTTTGTAGATGATAAATCAACGAGAATGTAGTGGAATTCATATACTGTGAATCAAATAAAAACTGTGATGATAAAAATTGAAAATGATTCGGAGACTCAATCGTGAATCGATATTCGCAGGGCCCTAATCCCAACATCAGTATTTACACAACAGAGGATTATTTTTACTGTGGTGTCGGTGAATGGATGTGCTTATCTGCAATATAATTCATGAGCTTCACAATTTTCTTGGTGCAATTTGTTATTATACTTTCCATTTTTTCTCTATTTCGTTGTGTATTTTATTTACCACAACTCATGAAATTTGACAAACACATTCCTCTTTTAAAATGTGTGTCTTATATGGAATGCTTTACTTTATCTTTTGATACCCTCATTATGTTGTTTGTCTTCTTCTAGCTTAGATGATCAAATCCTTAATTTGTGTTACACTCTCTCCAATGGATTATAGAAAAAAGCAGTTTATTAGATGATATATATATATATCAGAGTTGTGGAGGCACGGACTCAGTATGAGTGTTCATTGCTTCATATGTGCTTAACTCAGCGAGAGTGAACAAAATTCTCGATATCCTTCATTTATTATGAAATATCAATTGCTACATATATATAGTGATAACCATCAGCGATTTATCTGTACAATGATCGTTACACATTATGATATAAAAATTACTGCCAGCGATTTATCTGTACAATGATCATTATACAATATGACATAAAAATTAACATCAGCAATTTATCTGTACAATGATATTATACTTTATGATATAATTTACGATTGGCGAAATATAACCCTTTTATTCATGAATGCCTCCTCCAATTAACCCTTTCTATACTTAATGGACTCTCCCAGTCAGTTATAAAAGTATACATTGGATTGGTCTATTATTCAGTTGGAGGGGTGTTCAGGTAATTAAAGCAGACGACAGACAGAACAATAGATAATACAAGAACAGAATGATGGTAGAATATATTAACCCTTTACCCAACAGAAGGGCCCTGTGCCAATGCATTCTCTTATATATGCGAGTCGACCATAGGTCGCCTCGCATATATAAGAGAATGCATTGGCTTAACAAATTAAAAATTATAAAATTGTTAAGGAATGTAAGAAAAAATGGTAAAAAGTGTTAAAAAAAGATTTTTTTTAGGCCAATGCAATCTCTTATATATGCGAGGCGACCTATGGTCGACTCGCATATATGAGAGAATGCATTGGCACAGGGCATAACTGTAACTATCACAATGTGGTCAAGGAGCCGGTTCCAATGATATCCATATTTGTATGGTTCTATTGAGACAGACCGAAGATATTTTAGGCTGTTGAAGCTTTATTTGGCCGGTTTTGGCCGGTTTGTTGGGTAAAGGGTTAAGGAGTTTATGGGTCAATTGAACTAAGCTAAGTGTCTGTCTTTGCTTGTCAATTATGTGCATTCTACCCATATTTCCTGCTGATATACCTCACAGTAGTGATACACTTACTGTACACACGCATCAGTAAGCCCATCCCTGAGGATAAGACCAGTCTATAAATCATGGGGTGCTCCCTGAAGATAAGCCCATCCCCATTTTTAGAAATTAGAGGGCAAGTATACATTGATGTCAGGTTAACTTTGAATGAAGATGACAAAAATAGCATTACTCCAGCTACATTATGTATTTTCCATTTCAAACTTATTATTACGGAATTTATCAACCGAGTTCACTAAATTCGATTTGAGCCGAGGTTTACCGAGGCTCAAATAGAATTTAGAGGACGAGGTTGATAAATTACATATAAAATAGGACGAGTGTGAGATACCTTTTATCACATGATCAAATAAACCGGAAGCAACGCGAAATATTCATTGAAAACAACAATCATAAACTACAGCGATCGCAAGTTATTTGAAGAACGCCGTGACGTCACGCGCTGATATTAAACGTGTCTATTACCGATAATTATGAAACTGCTTTTATGGCCAAATTATGTGATAAAATAATATACATCATGATTCATATAAAACAAGACATTAGATTAGCACTATGAAAGCAAACTGAGATTTTACATGTGGTGGGGTCCTCGAAGGTTAGCCCAGTCCCAAGTATTTGTGTCAAAAAATTAACGGGCCCCTCAGGCTTACTGATGGGTGTATACAGTATAATAGAATGTTAGAGATGACAATTATTTATCTGATATCGTGCATCAACCTGTGTCACCAGGTCAAAAAACTTGAGATATTTTATGTGGTGCTAAAATGTTTGTATTAAATTTGATGTTGTGATGTCTGATGAGCGTACCTGTCGGACCCAATATAGGTCACAATAAAATATTACTAGTTCAAAATCCAAGATGTGTGGTGACCCAGGGGTCACAGAAATCATGTATAATTAAATGTTAAGTCGGGTCAGGTACCAGCCTAGAGGTTGAAAATTGGGAGAAGTCACTTCTCCCTATTTGGTCATTAGGGAGAAGTGGACTATTATTATGGAGAAGAAACAATTGCTGATGTTCAATTTACACACCAACATCACCCTTCTATGATCCCATAAGTATAATGTAACGAGCCCATTTATATAATGATTATAGTCCGTAAGAACACCATTATACCGGTAATCAGTAAATATACTTTAAATATGCTTATTGGTACATGAGAGAACATCAGAGAAGTTACTTCTCCCTGCGACAAAAATCAGGGGGAGAAGTGGGACATTTTAGAGAGAAGATTTCTCCTAAATGCCCTCAAGGCTGGTCCCTGGTTGGGTTAGGTTGAGCATTTTGTTTTCTTCTGATAATGTTGATGAAGGCCCTTGAATTATCAAGCTCACTTATTGATGCTGTTTATTGTTGCATCAAACAGTTTCCTCAGTTTTTGGTGCTGGTTAATACCCACTATAACAGTTATGGTGGGAGGGGATGGTATATAGGAATTAGCCTGTCCAGCCGTTAGCACAACTTTTCCCGAGCTTGTATTCCTACAGTTTTCAGACAATGTTTTTGAAACTTACTTAGTGCCATGGGAACCTGTGAATGAGAGGTCCGTCCGACTTTTTAATGTGATTAATCCCCCCCCCCCATTTTTGAGTAACATGCATGATTTTGTCCTAGCTTCTATTCCTACATTTTCTGGTCAATTTGCTTAACCCTCTCAGTGCCAAGTCTTTTTTTTTAGAGCTCTTTCCATCAATGTATCACATTATTATAATGAATAAATTTGAAAAATGATCAAGGAAATATGGGTTGATACAAAAATCGGACTTGGCACTGAAAGGGTTAAATCATGGTATAGATATTTACCACTATGCCAACCTGTGCACCTGCCATTATGAGCTCAATCTGTCTTTATTGTAGTTGAGTCATCCCCCATTTGATTAAGAAATTATTTACAACATGCATAATTGTATTCCTTGTGGTTATTTTTTCGAAAAACAATTACAGTAACGCTCTAATTAATCGAGTTAACCACAGCAGAATTATGGGTAACTTTTCAGGATTTAGTTGGAAATATGGCTTGTTGCCATTCATCGGAAAGCTCTCCCCAAGAGCTTTCTGATGAATGGCAACAAGCCATATTTCCGACTAAATCCTGAAAAGTTACCCATAATTCTGCTGTGGTTAAGAAGTCGATTAATTAGGGCGTTACTGTATGTTAAAAAACTCTTCCATCACTGGGCTTCCAGAAAATTTGCCGAAAACCCTGTGCCAATGCATTCTCTTATATATGCAAGTCTCCTATAGGGTGCCTCTCATATATAAGGGAATACATTGACCTAACGACATTTACCTTGACCTTGTAAGCCAGTGTATTTTCTCATATATGCAAGGTTCACTATGGGAGACTCATATATAAGAGAATGCACTGGTACAGGATCTTTAATGCTGCATCAGCGCAGCTCCCATCATGAAGGGGTTATGGCACCCTTACTGTATCCAAGTTGCACTGCGGGGGTATTCTTAGTCCCACTGGGACAGTATCAGATCAGTCAAGTTTTTTTCCAAAACTCGACTTATAGTTTGATGATGGACAGTGTGTGAGTACATATCCATGCACGTAAGCTGCAGACAAAAAAAATCGGGTTCGTCCGCACATTTATTACAGCGTTATGGCCCTTTGAATTTTCAGCTCGTTAGCGCGATAACTTCAACAAACGTTATCCGATTTGATTGAAATTTGGTATATAGGTGTCTCCCAAGAATATCTCGGATGAGTTCGAAAACCGGCCTGGTCCGATAATATTTGATAGAGTTAGGGCCCTTAATTAGTCATTTTTCACGAATTTTCAGCTCGTTAGCGCGATAACTTCAACAAACGTTATCCGATTTGATTGAAATTTGGTATATAGGTGTCTCCCAAGAATATCTCGGTCGAGTTCGAAAACCGGCCAGTTCCGATCAAATTTGATAGAGTTATGGCCCTTAATTAGTCATTTTTCACGAATTTTCAGCTCGTTAGCGCGATAACTTCAACAAACGTTATCCGATTTGATTGAAATTTGGTATATAGGTGTCTCCCAAGAATATCTCGGTCGAGTTCGAAAACCGGCCAGTTCCGATAAAATTTGATAGAGTTATGGCCCTTAATTAGTCATTTTTCACGAATTTTCAGCTCGTTAGCACGATAACTTCAACAAATGTCATCCGATTCAACTAAAATTTGGTATATACATGTAAGTGTCTTCCAATAATATCCTGGACGAATTTGAAAACCAGCCTGGCCCAATAAAATTTGATAGAGTTATGACCCTTAATTAGTCATTTTTCGTGAATTTTTAGCTCGTTAGCGCGATAACTTCAACAAACGTCCTCTGATTTGTTTAAAATTTGGAATAGACATACTTGCCAAGAATATTTCGGACGAGTTCGAAAACCAGCCTGGCCCGATAAAATTTGATGGAGTTATGGCCCTTAATTAGTCATTTTTCGATTTTACCTATTAATTAGTCTACCGATACTGATGCACACCAATTGGCGGTAGCCACCGAAAACGAGACACAGCATCTCTGATGCCACCTCTTGTTTATATCATGTGCACTGAGAGGGGGGTATCCCTAGTCCCATCGGGACAGTCCCACCTCTAGTTTATATCATGTGCACTGCGGGGGTATCCTTAGTCCCACTAGGATAATCACACCTCTAGTTTATATCATGTGCACTGCGGGGGTATCCTTTGTCCCACTGGGACAGCCCCACCTCTAGTTTTTCATGGCATCAAAGTCCTCGTCAGATCAGTCCTGAATCTTCTTGATGTAACATTAGCCTCCTGGACATTTTCTTACTGTAGTCGCACGCTGATGTAAGATTGATCAGATGTTGCCTCCGTTTTCTTACTGTAGTCGCACGCTGATGTAAGATTGATCAGATGTTGCCTCCGTTTTCTTACTGTAGTTGCACGCTGATGTAAGATTGATCAGATGTTGCCTCCGTTTTCTTACTGTAGTCGCACGCTGATGTAAGATTGATCAGATGTTGCCTCCGTTTTCTTACTGTAGTTGCACGCTGATGTAAGATTGATCAGATGTTGCCTCCGTTTTCTTACTGTAGTCGCACGCTGATGTAAGATTGATCAGATGTTGCCTCCGTTTTCTTACTGTAGTTGCACGCTGATGTAAGATTGATCAGATGTTGCCTCCGTTTTCTTACTGTAGTTGCACGCTGATGTAAGATTGATCAGATGTTGCCTCCGTTTTCTTACTGTAGTCGCACGCTGATGTAAGATTGATCAGATGTTGCCTCCGTTTTCTTACTGTAGTCGCACGCTGATGTAAGATTGATCAGATGTTGCCTCCGTTTTCTTACTGTAGTCGCACGCTGATGTAAGATTGATCAGATGTTGCCTCCGTTTTCTTACTGTAGTCGCACGCTGATGTAAGATTGATCAGATGTTGCCTCCGTTTTCTTACTGTAGTCGCACGCTGATGTAAGATTGATCAGATGTTGCCTCCGTTTTCTTACTGTAGTTGCACGCTGATGTAAGATTGATCAGATGTTGCCTCCGTTTTCTTACTGTAGTCGCACGCTGATGTAAGATTGATCAGATGTTGCCTCCGTTTTCTTACTGTAGTCGCACGCTGATGTAAGATTGATCAGATGTTGCCTCCGTTTTCTTACTGTAGTCGCACGCTGATGTAAGATTGATCAGATGTTGCCTCCGTTTTCTTACTGTAGTTGCACGCTGATGTAAGATTGATCAGATGTTGCCTCCGTTTTCTTACTGTAGTCGCACGCTGATGTAAGATTGATCAGATGTTGCCTCCGTTTTCTTACTGTAGTTGCACGCTGATGTAAGATTGATCAGATGTTGCCTCCGTTTTCTTACTGTAGTTGCACGCTGATGTAAGATTGATCAGATGTTGCCTCCGTTTTCTTACTGTAGTCGCACGCTGATGTAAGATTGATCAGATGTTGCCTCCGTTTTCTTACTGTAGTCGCACGCTGATGTAAGATTGATCAGATGTTGCCTCCGTTTTCTTACTGTAGTCGCACGCTGATGTAAGATTGATCAGATGTTGCCTCCGTTTTCTTACTGTAGTCGCACGCTGATGTAAGATTGATCAGATGTTGCCTCCGTTTTCTTACTGTAGTCGCACGCTGATGTAAGATTGATCAGATGTTGCCTCCGTTTTCTTACTGTAGTTGCACGCTGATGTAAGATTGATCAGATGTTGCCTCCGTTTTCTTACTGTAGTCGCACGCTGATGTAAGATTGATCAGATGTTGCTTCCGTTTTCTTACTGTAGTTGCACGCTGATGTAAGATTGATCAGATGTTGCCTCCGTTTTCTTACTGTAGTCGCACGCTGATGTAAGATTGATCAGATGTTGCCTCCGTTTTCTTACTGTAGTCGCACGCTGATGTAAGATTGATCAGATGTTGCCTCCGTTTTCTTACTGTAGTCGCACGCTGATGTAAGATTGATCAGATGTTGCCTCCGTTTTCTTACTGTAGTCGCACGCTGATGTAAGATTGATCAGATGTTGCCTCCGTTTTCTTACTGTAGTCGCACGCTGATGTAAGATTGATCAGATGTTGCCTCCGTTTTCTTACTGTAGTCGCACGCTGATGTAAGATTGATCAGATGTTGCCTCCGTTTTCTTACTGTAGTCGCACGCTGATGTAAGATTGATCAGATGTTGCCTCCGTTTTCTTACTGTAGTCGCACGCTGATGTAAGATTGATCAGATGTTGCCTCCGTTTTCTTACTGTAGTCGCACGCTGATGTAAGATTGATCAGATGTTGCCTCCGTTTTCTTACTGTAGTTGCACGCTGATGTAAGATTGATCAGATGTTGCCTCCGTTTTCTTACTGTAGTCGCACGCTGATGTAAGATTGATCAGATGTTGCTTCCGTTTTCTTACTGTAGTTGCACGCTGATGTAAGATTGATCAGATGTTGCCTCCGTTTTCTTACTGTAGTCGCACGCTGATGTAAGATTGATCAGATGTTGCCTCCGTTTTCTTACTGTAGTTGCACGCTGATGTAAGATTGATCAGATGTTGCCTCCGTTTTCTTACTGTAGTTGCACGCTGATGTAAGATTGATCAGATGTTGCCTCCGTTTTCTTACTGTAGTCGCACGCTGATGTAAGATTGATCAGATGTTGCCTCCGTTTTCTTACTGTAGTTGCACGCTGATGTAAGATTGATCAGATGTTGCCTCCGTTTTCTTACTGTAGTCGCACACTGATGTAAGATTGATCAGATGTTGCCTCCGTTTTCTTACTGTAGTCGCACGCTGATGTAAGATTGATCAGATGTTGCCTCCGTTTTCTTACTGTAGTCGCACGCTGATGTAAGATTGATCAGATGTTGCCTCCGTTTTCTTACTGTAGTCGCACGCTGATGTAAGATTGATCAGATGTTGCCTCCGTTTTCTTACTGTAGTTGCACGCTGATGTAAGATTGATCAGATGTTGCCTCCGTTTTCTTACTGTAGTCGCACGCTGATGTAAGATTGATCAGATGTTGCTTCCGTTTTCTTACTGTAGTTGCACGCTGATGTAAGATTGATCAGATGTTGCCTCCGTTTTCTTACTGTAGTCGCACGCTGATGTAAGATTGATCAGATGTTGCCTCCGTTTTCTTACTGTAGTTGCACGCTGATGTAAGATTGATCAGATGTTGCCTCCGTTTTCTTACTGTAGTCGCACGCTGATGTAAGATTGATCAGATGTTGCCTCCGTTTTCTTACTGTAGTTGCACGCTGATGTAAGATTGATCAGATGTTGCCTCCGTTTTCTTACTGTAGTCGCACGCTGATGTAAGATTGATCAGATGTTGCCTCCGTTTTCTTACTGTAGTTGCACGCTGATGTAAGATTGATCAGATGTTGCCTCCGTTTTCTTACTGTAGTCGCACGCTGATGTAAGATTGATCAGATGTTGCCTCCGTTTTCTTACTGTAGTTGCACGCTGATGTAAGATTGATCAGATGTTGCCTCCGTTTTCTTACTGTAGTTGCACGCTGATGTAAGATTGATCAGATGTTGCCTCCGTTTTCTTACTGTAGTCGCACGCTGATGTAAGATTGATCAGATGTTGCCTCCGTTTTCTTACTGTAGTCGCACGCTGATGTAAGATTGATCAGATGTTGCCTCCGTTTTCTTACTGTAGTCGCACGCTGATGTAAGATTGATCAGATGTTGCCTCCGTTTTCTTACTGTAGTCGCACGCTGATGTAAGATTGATCAGACGTTGCCTCCGTTTTCTTACTGTAGTTGCACGCTGATGTAAGATTGATCAGATGTTGCCTCCGTTTTCTTACTGTAGTCGCACGCTGATGTAAGATTGATCAGATGTTGCCTCCGTTTTCTTACTGTAGTTGCACGCTGATGTAAGATTGATCAGATGTTGCCTCCGTTTTCTTACTGTAGTCGCACGCTGATGTAAGATTGATCAGATGTTGCCTCCGTTTTCTTACTGTAGTCGCACGCTGATGTAAGATTGATCAGATGTTGCCTCCGTTTTCTTACTGTAGTTGCACGCTGATGTAAGATTGATCAGACGTTGCCTCCGTTTTCTTACTGTAGTTGCACGCTGATGTAAGATTGATCAGATGTTGCCTCCGTTTTCTTACTGTAGTCGCACGCTGATGTAAGATTGATCAGATGTTGCCTCCGTTTTCTTACTGTAGTTGCACGCTGATGTAAGATTGATCAGATGTTGCCTCCGTTTTCTTACTGTAGTTGCACGCTGATGTAAGATTGATCAGATGTTGCCTCCGTTTTCTTACTGTAGTTGCACGCTGATGTAAGATTGATCAGATGTTGCCGTCGTTTTCTTACTGTAGTTGCACGCTGATGTAAGATTGATCAGATGTTGCCTCCGTTTTCTTACTGTAGTTGCACGCTGATGTAAGATTGATCAGATGTTGCCGTCGTTTTCTTACTGTAGTTGCACGCTGATGTAAGATTGATCAGATGTTGCCTCTGTATTGTTCTTCTGTTGTCTCAGTTTAAAAAATTCCTCTCAGTAGATGTTTGCAATGGATTGTTTTAAAGTGACATGGTCAACTTTTGTTTTTGTATAAACTCAGCAGTTTGGACATAATTTGTAATTACATATTTTTTAAATAGTCCCAATCTTTATCTGCAATTCCCATATTCTTTGCTATTAGGCAAGAGACTTCGGTCACAAATACCTCACATGACTTGTACATTAAGTGAGTACCTGGCAGGGAGTTGATGGATATTTTCAGTATGATAATCCTGATGTGCATAAAATCACTGTTGCTTCCTTGATGGAAGTTGACAACAATATCTTATGACCATTGCCTGGGGTACCTTACTCGTATTTAAATTCGCGCAGTACTATTTTTCGCTCAGTTTTAAATTCGCGCACTTTGAATTCGCGCACCTAGCTGCACGAATTCAAAACTGACAATTTTTTTTTTGTAAAATAACTGCATCACCAATGTGTTGTGAAGACCTGTGTTATACGCTCTAAATAGTTATAAACATAATTGAAATGAACTCGAAAGAAGTAAAATCACAACCGCGTATGGAAAACTTAAATCAGAAAAAACATAAAAACTTGGCTGTTGGGTGTGTTGACAAAACTAACTCAGACTGTTTTGTCATGGTGTACATGTAACGCCATATTTTAAATATGGGACATACTTTCGTGCACCTTTAGTTTGCAAAGTGTATTTCTTACAAGTATTTCAACATTTAATGATGTAATCATGATATGTTGCTATATAAGTATGACATACATATCAGTTAGGGTTTTGATGTTGGTTGCCTGCATGTAAAATATAGTCCTACACACCTAATGCATTTGGTCCAGCCTTCCGTAATGTGTATATAACTCATCAACATTTATGACCTTCTTGTTTCCCTGTTGTTTGGAATAAACTCAGGAGTCGTACTATTTTTCACTCAGTTTTAAATTTTAAAATAGTACTGTGCGAATTTAAATAGGAGTAAGGTAATAGTTGTTGCAAATAATATTGAAACAAATGTACTGTGTTTTGTGCTATATATTAGTATACTGCAATTTTGAGATAGTGTGTCTGTCATTTGCAAAATGAGGTCCTCGGAGGGTAAATTCAGCGACGCTACCCCGCACAGTGGGCTAGCATCACCAAATTCACCCTCTGGGGACCTCATTCTGATTAGGCCTCATCTTATGGGAAGTATATATATTCTCAAATTAACATTGTTTTTAGTTACTTATTCCCTTGGAAGTTTCTATATCCCCTAATTTGCAGAAGATAAAATGCATAATGGAGGTGACTAATAGGTGAACAACATCAACTTCAACTGAGGAAGTTGAATCTGATCCCAGGTCTCCCATAGTAGTTGAGACCTAAGCAGAATAAGGTTCCCAGAGGGTGAATTTGGTGATGCTAACCCACCATGCTGGATAGCGTCACTAAATTCACCCTTTGTGGGACCCTATTCTGCAAATGACACGCACTATTTGCAGCCTTGGTGGACTGATTATTAAATAAGTTGACCATGTCATTTTTGCCGGTGCTAACTGATATTCTCTGAGCTGACAACAAATACCTCATGTGATACATAGAGCTTCCATGTTGTGGGCAGATTGTTGTGCACTGCTGAAATTGTTCCGTCTTCTGAAGGTCTCATCCCAATATTTCACCATGATGCCACAGCAATTTTATTATTTGGTTTCAATCCTGAATTTAGTGTGCTTGTCATTTGCAGAATGAGGTCCCCAGAGGGTGAATTTAGTGAAGCTATCCCGCTGTGCAGGATAGAGTCACTAAACTCACCCTCTGGGGACCTCAGTCTGCCAATGACAGGCACACTAAACTCAGGCTTCGTTGGTTTACGAACATCAGGGAACACAATATAGATGGAGAAAGGAAAAACAAATTTAACACATTCACTGCCGACTACGAGTTATCTGGTACTTTTTGCATGTAATTGATTGGACGTCGGCAGTGAACGTGTTAAAAACCAGACAGGTGTTGACATACCTATTGGCAATTATTCTCACTATCCCATGATATTATGCCTGATTGAACGGTTTGGTGAGAAGTCTAACACAAACTGAACACTAGGGCAAATTTTTTTTTTTTTTTTAGTTGAAATTTGGTTAAAAAGGTTGTTGGCAGGTTCATAAACCAACTATTTAAATTGGTGTCGCCTGATCAATAATTTCCAAGCTCAACTAGTTCTCCAAAATGTTGACAAACGTTCTGTTTTATTCTAAGATTTTCACATACAATTACATGTGTATCAACTATTACTGATATTATTAGACTGTCACTGGTACAGATCGAAAACTCCAAACGTCTGTCACTGTTACATGTACCAGAATGACTCCATTGACAGATGTTTTTCTATATGGATAAATATAAACAATATGTATCGATATGCAGAACTTCGGCCAATCAAATTCATCATCTTACTGTTGATAGCTGACAACGCATGATGTTTGAAATTGTAATTTTTTTCCTGCATGATTTATATTTGACAATGAGACCTTCCTTGACCTATAATACTAATTTTGTGCTATATTTTGTCTATTGAATAAGACCGAAATGATTGAATCTTTTCTTGTAAAATACTTTTTTTCTTCAATATATTATTGGTAAATATACGTGGAATGAGTTAGTTAGTATATTGAATAATTATTCAAAATGTATCTTTTTAGCACCAAATATGTTGGTTAAATGCTTTATGAGAGAGGAATATGTGAATATGAAGTTTGTGAGTTATTTCAGAATCGGTTTATTTCCTTTTTTATTAGATTAAAAAGCATGTGAGGCTCGAGAGTATATTGATTGTAATAATAACAACCAGCTCATTTTCTACAGTATTTTGCTATTGGTCTGATTGGTATCCAAAATGGGAAAATATATAAATAGGATAATTACATTCGGCGGAAGTGAACATTGAGTGTAGTAATTTCGTCACAGCAACAAGTGACGTTGCAATAACGTCATTATCAAGTTCCCAACATTTAATGATATTTCCAACTCAATATGCATTTTAAGCTACATATTTCACTGAGATGTAATTATAAGTAATAATCTCAATTTCCTAATATATATATCTCTTTAACCCTTTCATGGTGGGAGCTGCGCTTGTGCAGCATTAAAGATCCTGTTCTTGTGCATTCTCTTATATATATGAGTCTCCCATAGGGAGCCTCACATATAAAAGAGAATGTACTGGCTAACAAGGTCGAGGTAAATATTGTTAGGCTAATGTATTCTCGCATATATGTGAAGCTCCCTATGGGAGACTCGCATATATAAGAGAATGCATTTGCACAGGGTTTTCGCTAAATTTCGGGAAGCTCCAGTCATGGAAGGGTAAAACTGTAAATACATTAGGAAACCCAGATTATTCCTTAAGTAAATATATGCATTTGACTTTCTGCATCATTTGCTATTACCACTCTGCTGGTTAACCCTTTACCCAACAAACCGGCCAAAACCGGCCAAATAAAGCTTCAACAGCCTAAAATATCTTGGGTCTGTCTCAATAAAACCATACAAATATGGATATCATTGGAACCGGCTCATTGACCACATTGTGATGGTTATAGTTATGCCCTGTGCCAATGCATTCTCTTATATATGCGAGTCGACCATATGTCGCCTCGCATATATAAGAGAATGCATTGGCCTAAAAAAAATCTTTTTTTTAACACTTTTTACCATTTTTTCTTACATTCTTTAACAATTTTATAATTTTTAATGTGTTAAGCCAATGCATTCTCTTATATATGCGAGGCAACCTATGGTCGACTCGCATATATAAGAGAATGCATTGGCACAGGGCCGTTCTGTTGGGTAAAGGGTTAAATAGCCCGCTATAGCTATGATGGTGGTGGGTCCTGCTGATATATAGCTGTACAAGAAAACATATATACAGTAATGCCCTAAGTAATCGACCTCTTAACCAAAGCAGAATTATGGGTAACTTTTCAGGATTTAGTCGGAAATATGGCTTGTTGCCATTCATCAGAAAGCTCTCGCCGAGAGCTTTCCGATGAATGGCAACAAGCCATATTTCCGACTAAATCCTGAAAAGTTACCCATAATTCTGCTTTGGTTAAGAGGTCGATTACTTAGGGCATTACTGTACATGCGCTGTCACACTCATCTGCTTAACATTCCATCTTGATGTCGATTCATAAATCGTGTCTGAGGCAACAAAAATATGCTCTTCAAGTATACTGCTAATAGAGTAAATATGTTCCACTTTTAACAGGGTGCAAGATCTTCCTTTTCTTAATTTTTGTTTAGAAATGAAATGTTCACTTTTAATATTTTTTTTTGGCTGAATGAACTAATTTTTGGAATAAAACATATATATATTGTTTTATGTTGATGTCATTTGAAAAAAGATATTTTAAAATCATGTTTTACAGCAAAAATCATAACATGCCATTCATCACATGACCATGGTTGGAGCAAATATTGTAATGTAAGACATTGTCAAATAGTCATGTTAAATATATATATATATTGTTATACACAATATGTCACAGTAAAAGATAATTACATATATGAGCTTTAGTTTACTATGACATTTGAATGGGAATGATGTGCGTTTTAGTGAGAGGCATTCTAATTAGTTGTAAAATTATTCATTGGAATGCATGCCTTAAAATAGTGTGTCTGTCATTGGCAGAATGAGGTCCCCAGTGGGTGAATTTAGTGATTCTACCCTGCACAATGGGCTAGCATCACTAAATTCACCCTCTAGGAACCGCTATTGTCTCAAATTAACATTGTTTTTAGTTACTTTTTCCCTTCTGTTTAGTTTCTATATCCCCTAATTTGCAGAAGATAAATTGCATAACTGAGGTGACTAATTCAACTTCAAAGTTCAATCCTAGGTCTCCCATAGCAGTTGAGGCTTAAGCAGACTGAGGTCCCCAGATTATGAATTGGTGATGCTAGCGTGCCATGCGGGATAGCATCACTAAATTCACCCCCTGAGGACCTCATTCTGCAATTGACAGACACACTATTTCAAGGCGTGTTGGAATGTACTATTATTCATTTACCCCCCGCTTACTCGGTTAGTAGTTGTGCACTGAAGCTGACCGGGACGCTACAACCAACAAGTAGGAAAAGGTGATGCTTTAATGTAATCAATCATGAGTTAACCCTTTCGTGACGGGATCAGCGCTGGTGCAGCATTAAAAGGCCCTGTCCCAGTGCATTCTCTTATACAAATGTATGTATATATATATATATATATATATATGCAAGTCTCTCATAGGGAGCATCACATATATAAGAGAATGCAATGGCTGTCAAGGTAAATATTGTTAGGCCAAAATACAGGTCATGTTCGATTATGGGTTTGGTCCGAATATCTTTCACTGACTTATGGCCCTTTTCATAGTTATCAACATTCCAATAAATGAGTCCCAAGATGGCATTAACATGTGTGACCCGCCATATCAAATCCAGTCGGAAGTCGGGATTTTTTATCATGTTTTTTAAATAAATCCCGACTTCCGACTGGATTTGATATGGCGGGTCACATATGTGTACCACACAACAGACTTAGTTCTCATAACCCTATATAAACCACACAAAAATTCCACAAATCTCCTATGCAAAAAGTTGCAAAGCCCACTCTGTGTACGTTATAATTCTTTGATTAAGGTGGTGACAGGGGACTTTTATATTGACTGGCTCACAGATTCTCCAGAAAAACATTGTTCAACAAATACTTGGAAGTAAAGATTTGCACCAAAGTACCCCGCCAGCACATGACAGCGGGTCTTGTATTGACCTAATATTCTGCAATAATGATAAAATCTCCTGCGGCGTGGCAGAAGTATATTTCTCAGACCACAAGCTGGTGTGGGCTGCATGGAATGATAAATGAACTTCATAAAGGTAGAACAAACCCTATTAACATACCTTGTATTTTATATGTCCATTTGACTTAGAAAATTCAGCGTCCGCCCATAATAACATTTCCAATGCTACAATTTAGTGTCACTGTCATTATCAAAATGTATCAGGTTCTATTCAGATCTGATAACCCAGACAAAAATATCAATATTTCCTTATAAACCAAGAGAAATAACCCCAGAATAAAGAGTGCAAACAAAACCATTTAAAGATACGGGCGGCGTTGGCGGTGGGTATGCTATTAAAATATTCAGCTCCGTCAAAAACTGTCATAAACAGAAAGAATAGTAAAATATAGACAGACTTTGTTCCAATACCAATCAGAAATATGGCACAAACAGTATGTTATTGTCAAATGTTTTTCCTTTGTTATGTAAACAAAAGCAAAAAACGTTACAGAACCTGGCTTTTGTTTAGATCCGGATATGGTAAACATAAATAACGTTATTTGTTACTGTTTTCCTGATATGGAAATATCAAGACAGTCAAAGACTGTGGGGTCGCTCACCAGACTGCAAAGACTGATAAGACTGGGACTCTTGAGACCATAACAGTCAGAACTTTTCATAATCACTTTAAAAGAAGTGGATCGAAACAGGATATGTGGCTAGAGAGGCTTCATGTCGATCAGTGAATATCTACCTTTAAATTACCAATGGAACACTACAGATCACCCCCCTCCAGCTCAACATATCCCCTCCTGACCGGGCTCCAGATTCCCAAGTCTTAGGTTGGAATTTCACAACTGACGTCTCAAACTTTCTGAATTGTTCGAAATTTCCAATCTCACAAGCACCTTTTTATAAACTATTTAGACACGTTTGAAGCCCAATTATCCATGAACCCGAAAACACCATACATATGTCAGATTAATCAGTCAGGTAGTTCCAAGGTAGATGTTTTAAGTGAAGTCCCCATAGCCCCGTCATTTCTTAACAGGTTGACCTCATGTTAACAAATCTGAATCTCAGTCACTAAAGGATCCTCCATACTATATGTAAGCTAAATAGTCCAACCTCTCTTGAGAAGACATTTTTAAGTATTACTATATAGACATACAGTTATGTCCCTGGTCCCACTCTATTTAATCTGGTGACCCCATCTGAATAAATTTGAATCCCAGACACCAAAGAACCCTTCATACTAAATATCAGTAAAATAGACCTGATGGTCTGTGTGAAGGAAGCATATTAAGAGGAAAACTGTCCTTTGCTTAACCCCTAGTTGACCAGGTGACCCCATTTAAAACCAATGACCCCATTTGAAGAAAAAAATCTGAACTCCGGGTCACCCAAGGACTGTTCATACCAAATATGAACCCATTCAACCTGATGGTACAGCAGAAGAAGTAGTTTTTAAGAATTACTATGGAGGGCAAGAGTTATGGCCCTGCCTTCATAACCATTTGATAGAGTGACCTCATATAAACAAATCTAAATGTAAGTCACCTATCGAACATCCCCACCAAATATGAACCCATTCAGTCTAGAGAAGATGTGAGCTCAAAAATTACATTTCATTGAACAAATCTGTAAATCACCCCCCCCCCCCCCCCAAAACAGTGGCGACATCCCTGCAAGAATATGACATACATGATTTATTTGAATGCCTATTGGCTCAACAAAATTACCATGACCTTGAAAGCCAGTGCATTCTCTTTTATATGGGAGGCTTCCCATGTGAGCATATATAAGAGAATGCACAAGCACAGGGTCTTCGTTGCACTCACCAGCACAACTCTGGTCATGAAATGGTTAATATTAATAGTAAAAATAAACTTTATCTGTCAAACAGGTAATTTGTATCTGAGATAAACATGGGATAAAATTCCATTCATAAAGCCACTATCAGCTACCAGAATGTCTGGGAGACCTGTTGACATGGAGATAATTAATGATGGCACAAACATTTTGCCCAGCAATACCAATGTATTGTGTTACTCCTACAGCTGTGATAAAAACAAGGATTTACATCCACACCTAAATATATAAACCCATTTGGTCTTTAATATGTATCTGGAGAAGAAAACAATTGATGGACGGATAGAGACATAATGACAGATGGATGGATGGGATAACAGTCTGACATAGAGACTGACAAATTTAATCCAATATACCCCCCCCAAGTTTTCTTTGCAAAATCAGGGTATAATGAGTTCAACTGGATACTGGTGGTTAAGAACATAATATTCGAACAGACAAGCCTGAACAAATTGTCTGACATTTGCAGAATGAGGTCCCCAAAGTGTGAATTTAATGACACAATCCTGCAATGCGGGCTAGCATCACCAAATTCACCCTCTGGGGACCTCATTCTGTGTAGGCCTCAACTGCTATGGGAGACATAGCATTAGATTGAAGTTCTCCAGTTAAAGTTGGTGATGTGCACCCATTGGGCACCTCAATTATGCATTTTATATTCACAAATTAGGGGATATAGAAACAAAACAGAAGGGAAAAAGTAAGTAAAAATGTCAATTTAAGTGCCTATATACTTCCCAGAAGATGAGGCCTAAGCAGAATGAGGACCCTGGCTAGTGTATTTGGTGATGCTAGACTGCTGTGCAGGGTAGCATAACTAAATTCACCATCTGGGAACCTCATTCTGCAAATGCCAGACACACTAAATTCAGGTTAGAGAACAATAATTTGTGTTTATTTTATTTTAATAACACACATTGGCATGAGTGCTAGCTAAGCATTAGTTCACACAGGATCTGTCAGCCTGATAAACATCTCAATTGATGACTGTGTGTGTATTTATATTAACTCTCTCTGTCTGTAGCTAATACAATTGACTTAATCTGCTGGTGGGAGAGATCCTGTGAGTTAGGAGATGAGATAGGGTGGAATGCTGTTGGTTGGGGGCAGGGTGGGGTTCTGGGTCATGTGGGGGGAGGGTGATATTTTTTGTTTGTATGTTAAATTGATCAAGGAGTTCCTGAATTTTGTATTATTATTTTTTTAATTATGGCCCTGGCTCCACCCATATTTGACCCAGTGACCCCATTTGAACAAATCTGAACCCCTGTCATTCAATGACCCCCCCATACCAAATATAAACTAAATCGGCATAATGGTTCAAGACAAGAAGTCGTTATAAGAATTACCTAGGAGGAATATAGTTATGGCCCTGGTTTCGCAACTATTTGACACAGTGACCTCATTTGAACAAATCTGAATGACAGTCACCTAGGGAACATCCACACCAAATATGATCAAAATGCAAAAATGTAATTTTTTTGTTTTTAGAGTTATGTCCCTGGCTCTGCCCCTATTTGACCCAGTGACTCAATTTGAACAAATCTGATTCCCAGTCACCCAAGGTCCCTGAGTACCAAATATAAGTTAAATCGGCCCAATATTTTTTTAGAAGAAGTCATTGTAAGAATTACTATGAGTTATGGCCCTGGTTTCTCAACTAATTGACCGGGTGACCTCATTTGAACAAATCTGAACACCAGTCACCCAAGGACCCTCCATACCAAATATTAGCTAAATCGGCACAATGGTTATGGACAAGAAGTTGTTGTAAGAATTACTATGGAGGAATCGAGTTATGGCCCTGGTTTCGCAACTATTTGACCCAGTGACCTCATTTGAACAAATCTGAATGAGAGTCACCTAGGGAACATCCACACCAAATATGAACCAATTCGGTATGATGGTTTCAGAGGAGAAGATGTTTAAAACAAGACAGTCAATGACTGTGGGGTCGCTCACCAGACTGCAAAGACTGATGAGACTGGGACTCTGGAGACCAAAACAGTGAGCACTTTTCATAATCACTTTAAAAGAAGTAGATTTAAACAGGATATGTGGCTAGAGAGACTTCAAGTATGTAGCTTGGTAAAAAACCACCTTGAAATTGCCAACTGTACACTACTGATCACCCCCCTCCTCCAGCTCAACAAGTCCCCTCCCGACCGGGATCCAGACTCCCAAGTCTTAGGTTGGAATTTCACAACCGACACCTCAAACTTTCTCAATTGTTGGAAATTTCCAATCTCACAAGCGCCTTTTTCTAAAACCATTTAAACATGTTTGAAGCCCAATTATCCATGGACCCAAAACACAATACATGTATGTCAGACCAATCAGTCAGGCCCCTATTTGACCAGGTGACCCCATTAAAAAAATCTGAATTGCAGTCAAGGAAGAACATTCCATTCTATATAAGCCAACTAGTTCTTGCAAACATATTTTAAGAATTACTATGTAGTGAAATAGTTAAGTCTCTTGCTCTTCCCTTATTTGACTTTGTGATCCCATTTTCACAAATCTGATAAGGATAAAAATTAAGTTCCCCAGTTGAAGTTGGTGATATTCACCCATTGGGCACCTCATTTATGAATTTTATCTTCTGCAAATTAGGGGATATAGAAACTTCCTAGAAGGGAAATTTAACTAACAACAATGTAAATTTGATACTATAGATACTTCCCAGAAGATGAGGCCTAAGCAGAATGAGATCGTCAGAGGGTGAATTTGGTGATGCTAGCCTGCTGTGCCGGATAGCATCACAAAAAGCGTGTCTGTTCCTACATTGTGTATGCCTGGCCTCAAGCAACACAATGTATTATACAACAAGCCTTGAAATAGTGTGATAGTGTGTCTGTCATTTGCAGAGTGAGGTCCCCAGAGGGTGAATTTAGTGACGCTAAATTCACCCTCTGGGGACCTCATTCTGATAAAGTCCTCAACTGCTATGGAAGACCTAGAATAAAATTGAATTTCCCCAGTTGAAGTTGGTGATGTTCACCCATTGGGCCCCTCAATTATGAATTTTATCTTCTGCAAATTAGGGGATATAGAAACTTCCTAGAAGGGAAATTTAACTAACAACAATGTAAATTTGATACTATAGATACTTCCCAGAAGATGAGGCCTAAGCAGAATGAGGTCCCCTAATGGTGAATTTGGTGATGCTAGCCTTGAATCAAGCTTTGAAATAGTCTGTCTGTTATTTGCAGAATGAGGTACCCAGAGGGTGAATTTAGTGAGGCTATCCTGCACAGCGGGCTAGTATCACTAAATTCACCCTCTGGGGACCTCATTCTGATAAGGCCCTCAACTGCTATGGAAGACCTAGAATAAGATTGAAGTTCCCCAGTTGAAATTGGTGATGTTCACCCATTGGGCACCTCAATCATGAATTTTATCTTCTGCAAATTAAGGGATACAGAAACTTCCTAGAAGGGAAATTTAACTAACAACAATGTAAATTTGATACTATAGATACTTCCCAGAAGATGAGGCCTAAGCAGAATGAGATCTTGAGACTCTAGATACTTCCCAGAAGATGAGGCCTAAGCGGAATAAGGTTCTCAGAGGGTGTATTTGGTTATGCTAGCCTGCTGTGTAGGATAGCGTCACTAAATTCACCCTCTGGGAACCTCATTCTGGCTCTGCCAGGCACTCTGAGAAAATGAAATTAATCTGATTTTAATGACCACTGAGTGATAATATAAACAACAAGGGTGCTTCATTGATAACACCATTAATCTCATTTAAATTATGGATGACATGAATACACTCCCTGGGGACTCTGTCTAAGGCTGCAGAATCTTTATCTCTCTATCTGCCTTGCCATGTCTATCAGTTCATAGGAGAGTTGCCTTGTAATGGGAATTTAAATAAATATACTTTATTTACCTGTGAGTTAGGATATGAGATAGGGTGGAATGCTGTTGGTTGGGGGTGGGGTTCTGGGTCATGTGGGGGGGGGGGGGGGGGTGATATATTTTTTTTGTATGTTAAATTGATCAAGGAGTTCCTGAATTTTTTATTATTTTTTGGGGAATTATGGCCCTGGCTCCACCACTATTTGACCCAGTGACCCCATTTGAACAAATCTGAACCCCAGTCATTCAATGACCCCACATACCAAATATAAACTAAATCGGCTTAATGGTTATTGACAAGAAGTCGTTATAAGAATTACCAAGGAGGAATATAGTTATGGCCCTGGTTTCGCAACTGTTTGACACAGTGACCCTCATTTGAACAAATATTAATGACAGTCACCTAGGGAACATCCACCCCAAATATGATCAAAATGCAAAAATGTAATTTTTTTGTTTTTAGAGTTATGTCCCTGGCTCTGCCCCTTTTGACCCAGTGACTCAATTTGAACAAATCTGATTCCCAGTCACCCAACGTCCCTCAGTACCAAATATAAGCTAATTCGGCCCAACATTTTTGTAGAAGAAGTCATTGTAAGAATTACTATGAGTTATGGCCCTGGTTTCTCAACTAATTGACCGGGTGACCTCATTTGAACAAATCTGAACACCAGTCACCAAAGGACCCTCCATACCAAATATTAGCTAAATCGGCACAATGGTTATGGACAAGAAGTTGTTGTAAGAATTACTGTGGAGGAATAGAATTATGGCCCTGGTTTCGCAACTATTTGACCCAGTGACCTCATTTGAACAAATCTGAAAGAGAGTCACCTAGGGAACATCCACACCAAATATGAACCAATTTGGTATGATGGTTTCAGAGGAGAAGATGTTTTTAAAAAAAGTTGACGGACAGACGGACGAGGAGTGATGACTATAGCTCCACCGGAGACTTCGTCTCAGGTGAGCTAAAAAAGTTGACGGACTGACAGACGGACGACGGACGAGGAGTGATGACTATAGCTCCACCGGAGACTTCGTCTCAGGTGAGCTAATAAAGAGCGTTTATATCATTTGTGTATAATTAACCAATAGAATTGCGCTGTGTTATGTAAACAGAAGCAAAACTTCTGTAACACAAGCAGGTTCTTGTTTACGTACACCATCGTACGTCTTGATGACAATATACTATTTATGCGCTGATTATGTTTGGCATATGAACAAAATTATATATATTTTAATATTCCTTCCGTTGATGGCCATTTGAGCAAATATGAATATTTCTGTAACGAACGCCACCTGTGCCTTTAAAACTTCTTTGGAAGCCCTCAATATGGTGAATGTTAAGTTTACAAAGTAGAATAAAAAAATTAGACGAAAAACTTGTTACAGAGAGAGGAGAATCTCAAACAAATGAAAACTGGAATATAAAATAAAAAGCTTTGATGACCAGCAGACAAATGTGTTCGAAAAACAAGAGAAAGATTTGAAAGAATTGCAGAGAAGACTGGAAGATAATATCAACAAGAATTTACTGGAACTAACGCAAAATAAGACTAAAATCAAAAACAGTATAAATAACAACATAGTAGCCTTAAACATACCAGATAAGCAAAGGGAAGAAGAAGATATGGCAGAAATAGAAAACACGATAAAAACGATAATGAAATGTGATATGAAACATGTGTCAATTAAAGAGAATTGGGTTATTAACAGAAAACAAACATCGACCAGTACACATTAAGCTGAACAACGTTATAGGGATAAAAGAGGCGATCAATTTAACATAGGAGAAACTAAAATTGATGGACACAACAAAGTATATTTCAATAGAGAATATGCTCAAGAAAAGAACTTAATGACTCGAACAAACTTAGGATAGAACTAAGAAAACAAAGAGAAAAATATCAAAACAAAAACTTCCGCATCCATAATATGGAAATAGTGGAACAATGAATGGACTTTATATTGACTTGTGAACTAAAAACAAGTACTGATTGTGATGTTTAAATTTCAATTTCCGTTGCGTAATACGGGAACTAAGAACCGTATGGTTCGTTCCTAAATAAATTGATAATCCATGACTGAGATATTTGCACGGACAGACAGAAAAATCTAATTTCCAGATAACTAAGGAGAGTAACTATAGAATGTAAAATGCAAACAACACCGATTGACACTTCATTGAAAACTCTTGCGATCGTGAATATACATGCCAAATTTCATCAGGATCCTATAAACCATGGCTGAGATCATCAGGCGGACAGTTAAAAAATTTATATTTCCAGATAAACTAAGATGAATAACTCCAGAACGGAAAATCTGAACAAAACTATTGAACACTCCTCTGAATGTCCTCATACCAAATTACATTTAGATCTCTGCTCGGATGGAGGACCATGGGGGGGGGGGGGGGAACTAACCCATGGCCACGATATACAGTAATGCTCTAAGTAATCGACTTCTTAACCACAGCAGAATTATGGGTAACTTTTCAGGATTTAGTCGGAAATATGGCTTGTTGCCATTCATCGGAAAGCTCTCGGCGAGAGCTTTCCAATGAATGGCAACAAGCCATATTTCTGACTAAATCCTGAAAAGTTACCCATAATTCTGCTTTGGTTAAGAGGTCGATTACTTAGGGCGTTACTGTATGCCCTGATAGTCAATGCATGGTCAGTACTATAAACTTTCTACAAATTACTAGACAGTAGAATTTTGAATAATATAATCAGCCTAAAAATATATTACATGCATATTGTATGATGGGATTTTATTAGCTCAACTTGAGCTATTGCGATGGGTTGGCATTCATCGTCTGTCCACGCATCAATAATTTCCTTTCACACCCTACAGGGCACATCCCTCATTCGATCATCACCAAACTTCATATGAATCTTCGGGGTGACCTCGAGATGGGAGCCAAAGATTTTTTCCGAAATTTGATGAAAAACATGGCCACACCAGCCATTTTGAATCTCAAATTTGAATCCAACCTTGTTGCCCACATTTATTGGAGAAATGTTTTGAAAATTTACATGCATATTTGGGATCACCTCCAGATGGGTGCTATCACATTTTTTCCGAATTTAGTTTAAAAACATGGCCACCAGCAACCATTTTGGATTTCACATTTGAATGCAGCCCACATTTGTTGGAGAAATTTTTTAAATGAAAATAATTTCATCTACACAATATAATCCCTTCACTGAAACTTTGACTTTCCTTCTTAATCATTCTATTGACTGCTGAGCAAAAATTTAATGCCTCCCCAAGTTGAGTTACTGTTTTATTGACACTTTTATTAATATTGTTTTCTTTTATCTTCTCAAGATTCAATCGAAACAACCTAGAGTTTTGAACCACTGACTTGCACTTCAGTAAACCTGCAATTCATATGTATAGAAGTAAGCTTGTAATTTACAAAAATAGAAGTTTTATAGTACTGACCCATGTATACCCCCTTTGGAAGGTGGGGACATAAATTAATTTAAGGAAAAAAACAAGGCATTTTTCCACTAATAAGGCATTTATTTATTGAAAAGCAGAAATCTACAAAGCACAATATGTAATTAATGGCAGTGTCAAGACAAGAAACAAATCATATAAAATAACATGTACGTTTGTTCAGAGTGTCGATAAGGCTGCTATTAAAATCTTTGTTTGCCCATTCCCTACCCAATGTACAAAGTTTGGTGGGTAGGTTGTCTTGATATTTTTACTTTACATTCTTCGTTTTCAACCTGAATTTCTTCAAGAAGATATCCCATCATGGTATTTTTCTGTTCTTCGTAGAAACTGATAACTTGAATAAGATTTGAAAAATCATTTAAATTTTGTGAAATTCAAGTTATGACCTATGGCTGAACAATAAAACAAATTTCATGTCTATGAGGTTTATAAATTTTTTCCAGTAGGGGGCTTTTTCTTGGGCAGGTAGGGAGTGGGCAAATAAATAAAATTTAAATTTTGGCCAAATCGTGAGATGGAGTGTCAGCAGTAAGTTACGGTCATAAATGCACGTTATTGAGCTACGTTATAAAAACTACATGAAATAAATGTTCTTGGATTTAAAAGTTTGATAATATTTATATTAATAATAATCCGTCCATTTATATAGCGCATTACACAATAAGTTTCAATGCGTTTAACATTATCAGCACATAATAATATTTTGCAAAAACTCAATTGATATTTGGAATCTATTGATGAGTGGTTGTGCATCTGATCTATTAATGTGCTAATTAATTTTGTAGCACCCAGTTTATGAACTATCCCAGTAATTGAGTTACTGAATCCACTGATTCATATTTCAAAGTAAGTGAATTATTTAATTAACTTCTCTCATATTTATAAATCGGAGTGTAACCTCAGAATGCATGAACAAAAGATATTATACATTCAATCATCAAATTAATTTCAAAGGGAAGTAAAGCTAAAAGTTTGTTGCAGATGTAAAATAATAACCAGATATTTGAGAGATGTGAAGATGAATTTCAATTGTCATTTTTTCCTCAGGGGCATCGGAAACAATGATACAAATTCCAGAAATGGGACAAGATATTTCCACCACAACAAAATTTTAAGCACTTTTTAGGAAAACGCTCATAATTCGCTATTGCTATTTCAATGCTCTGGATCATATCATCATAACATGGCACTTTCCGTGTTTCTGTGCCTCCCATCACTCCCACAGTGGAAGGCAAGAGGCACAAATGCCCCCCTTTTAGACTTTATCACATGTTCCGGCACCCCTGATTAACCCTTTCAGTGCCAAGTCCGATTTTTCTATCAACCCATATACCCTGTGCCAATGCATTCTCTTATATATGCGAGTCGACCATAGGTCGCCTCGCATATATAAGAGAATGCATTGGCCTAACAAATTTTCATCATTTGTTATTATTTTTTACAATTTTAATAATTTTTTATTATATTCTTTAACAGACTTATTTTGTAGGTTTAGTGCCAGGGAATCTTACTTTTTCATGGGCATCAAAATTATTACTATGAATACTTGGTTATAGTTTTGAGTTATAACATGCCCCTAAGGTTTTATCCTGTTTGTTTTTAAATTCGCTATAGCATGCTTAAGCCTTAAGCATACCCAAAAATAATTCAACCCAAAAAAATCTTTTAAAAAAACCAAAAGTTTTTATTTTTTTTATTTTTTTAGGGCCGATTTTACAGACCGTAAATTAGGGCCGATGAGATCGGCCCCTGGCACTGAAAGGGTCAAACTGTCAAAATAACAATTCCGTTTTTAATAATCAAGAATCTCATATAAATTCAGCAGGAGCTTTCACATAAATATTTACAGATACCTTTTAAAATTGTGAGAAGTTTTGCTGACGAGCCATTTGTAGACATATTTGAAATGGCACTTACACTTCCAATGCATATTTTGCACACAAAAAAAACTCAAGTTGACCTTAAGATATTCCTACTAGTGATATGGATACAGCATGGCATACCATAGTGGCTGCAATATTTTACCCCATAATTTTGTCATAATTGTTAATTTATATGAGCCAAAATGTATAAGAGTAAAGGGTATGAAAGAGATTAGCTTACTGAAAAAAATTAAGATTTCAGTATTTATTATCTCAATCATTGAAACCAATTAATATAGCCAATGAATAAAAATTAAGCATACTAGTATCTTTTCTCATTAAGGTATGAATAGCGGTGGAGGATCTACAAGTTTCCAATGTAAATTGACAAATTTATAATTGAACTATGAAATTTGAAACATGTATATAGAATGAATAGATATATGACATACATATCTTAGAATATTTTTTGGTAAAACAGGTTGGAAGTCAAAGTGCCATTTTCAGACAAAAATAAATTAAATTCACATTTCTCACATTAGAGGGGAAAATAAATAAGGATACAAACAAGATTTGACCAGAATAAAATTTACAACAAAATTCTATAAGTTAATATATCACCGTGTGTAAATATCAACAAAAATAATTATTTCAGTAATCCAAGAAGTGATGAATGATTTTACACTCATGGAATAATGATTGCAATCCAAGCAGAAGTCATGAATGATTTTTTTTAACTCATTGAATAATTTTTGCAATCTTTTCTAGACTGAACACACAGCTGACGAGAGTCATATTTTGATTTAATTTCAAACTTATATTTTTGTTTGGCAAAATTGCCAATATACTTAATAATTATTGTAGAAAAAGAGTTGAACAAAACAAAAAATCAATTTGTTGAAAATAGCCAGGATCAGGCACAAGTATGTGCCACTTTTAATGTGTGTTGCCATTGCCAACGAAAGTCATGTGCACGTTCAAACCGTTCAGAAGTTTTGTGTCCAATATGTGGCATACGAAACATGTAGCGAAGAGGAATAATCCAATATTCTGCAAACCGAATGACCGATCAACGCTGCGCAAGCAGAGCTTTGTCTGGGCGGGAAGATTTTAAAATGATTTAAGCCAAATATGTGTATCACATCTCTTTTAGGCATGTACAGCCTGTCGTGGTGTAACAACGGAAATTAACATGTACGTACCATTCATCAGGATACAAGTAATGTGTGGATTAGCACAGAAATGACCAATAAACACAATAGAGTTGTCTCGCCTTCTCTGTACCGACTATTTTACAAGTTTCACCAGTATATAATAAACCGGTTTGGCGCCATAAAATCTACTGACTGTTCCCACCATGTACATCTCTATGGCAATACCATAGTAACACACGTTACAAGTTACACGCACATGTGGCTGATCATGGCTATTATTAAATGATATGTTGGTACATGTACTTCAATCAATTTCAGGAGGGATGTATGTTTTTAAGCTTGGACGAAATATAACTAACAAAATTCAGAATCCGCAAAAGATTTTGATGAGCAACAATAACAATATCTTTCAAAAAATCATAAACAGGTTTAAAACAGGCACAAATGGAGGAAACAAATTAACCCTTCACGACGGGGGTTCATGGCGGGAGCTGTGCTGGTGCAGCATTAACCCTTTCAGTGCCAAGTCCGATTTTCGAATCAACCCATATTTCCTTGATCATTTTTCAAATTTATTGATTATAATAATGTGATACATTGATGGAAAGAGCTCTAAGAGCTCTTTCCATCAATGTATCACATTATTATAATCAATAAATTTGAAAAATGATCAAGGAAATATGGGTTGATACAAAAATCAGACTTGGCACTGAAAGGGTTAAAGATCCTGTGACAGTGCACACTATTATATATGTGAAGCTCCCATACTCTTATATATGTGAAGCTCCCATAGGGAGCCTCACATATATAAGAGAATGCACTGGCTTAAAAGGTCAAGTTATATATCATTAGGCCAATGTATTCTCCTATATATTTGAGGCTCCTTATGGGAGACTCGCATATATAAAGAGAATGCATTGGCACAGGGTTTTCAAAAAATTTCAGAAAGCTCCAGTCATGGAAGGGTTAACAAAAACAAAGAACCTTGGTATGAGTAATCCTTTAGCTACATTCAATCTGTTGGTAGGTCATTAATAACTTAAAGATGGTCTATCTCTTCTCTCAACTGTCTCTATAGATTAAGGGGAATCCAATAATAGTTATAGTCAGAGACACCTGACAACTGGGAACTTCTGCCACCAGGTAAGAAAATTTAGCTATATTTAGAACATAATGTTTTTTATTTGAAATATATCTTTTAAAACACTGTTAGGTGAATTACCAGATGTTTCTTTTTGGTAATAATCATTGGAACTTGTCTTGAAAATGAGTTTATAGAAATTTTATTGTTGTTGTTGGAAGTTCAACCAGGAAGAGATAGAGCATCTTTAAATTTGGCCTCCTTAAAGCTGAGTAAATTTGATGTTCGCGTGATTGTTAACCCAAAATATAAATAATGTAAATCATTTTAATTGTTATTGTGGTATATCAGATAGGAATTAACT
Source organism: Siphonodentalium dalli (assembly GCA_032622095.1). NCBI lineage: Eukaryota > Metazoa > Mollusca > Scaphopoda > Gadilida > Siphonodentaliidae > Siphonodentalium > Siphonodentalium dalli. The sequence goes on from CP136061.1 coordinate 31,504,944, forward strand.
TTTCCACAAATATTGAAACATTATTTTAGTCAATGTAAATTTGATATATTCATTTAGGGAAATGCTACATTTGCGATATCTTAACAGTATCAATCAGAGAGATGTCATGTACTCAATTCATACACAGATTTGAAGCAAAAACACAGATAACTTTCAATCTCAAATAGTCGTTGGAAAATGTCTTTAACTCTTTCATGACGGGGGTTCATGATGGCGGCTTAGCGCTGGTGCAGCATTAAAGATCATGTGCCAGTGCATTCTCTTATATATATGCGAGTCTCCCATAGGAAGCCTTGCATATATCAGAGAATGCACTGACTTGCAAGGTCAAGGTAAATATTGCTAGGCCAATGCATTCTTTAATATATGCGAGTCATATATAACAGGATGCATTGGCACAGGGTTTTCACAAAATTTCAGGAAGCTCCAGTCATGGAAGGGTTAAATAATGGAATATCAAGTCACAATTAACAACATCACGAGTGAGTGAGAAGATGAATTTGCACTATTAGAATGAAATGCCGGTTGTCAATGCGTGCTGCTTTTTGTGGAGTATGTCGGCACACACCGCTTGGGTAATCATATCTGTGTCGCCGATAGTCAAGGCTCAGATCACATAAAAACAATGGAAAGTCTTCGCTATGAGATGATTCTCGATGATATCTCTGAAACAACCTGAAAGGAGATTATAATTGGATAAATGTAAAGGAATAATCAGTAAAGCCCTAATTAATCGACTCTTTAACCACAGCAGAATTATGGGTAACTTTTCAGGATTTAGTCGGAAATATGGCTTGTTGCCATTCATCGGAAAGCTCTCACTGCAAGTTAGTCTGAAAATATGTGCCTTCAAACTCCAATTTGATGCAATTCTACCCTAAAATACCTGGAATAAAGCCTATACCAAAGCTTTCGGCATAACTGATGACACAAGTCTTCAGAGTTTCCAAAATAAAATCCAACATGACATTTTGTAGACAAACTCAAAATTGTTTAAAATGAAAATAGCAGAAACTGAGCTAGGTACTTTCGGTAATAATACAAAGGAAATGCCCCTTCACTTGCTATATTAATGCCCTACATCAAAATCCATTTGACTGAAGCTCCAGGAAAAAACATCAGTTAACATGTAACGTCATATTAGATATATCACCTATATCTGTTATACTTGGAATAAACAATTTAGATGTACTAGACATGTGTATACTTTTGTATAAGAGGTATATTTATACATGTAAACTAGAAATGACCCAGCCTTCTTTAATAGGGCTTATTGAGAAAAATCAGACACAAAAGAATGGTAGAATCCATGGGCCCAGTCATAAAAAAGACTAATAGAACAATTTGCTTAACCCTTTACCCAACAGAAGGGCCCTGTGCCAATGCATTCTCTTATATATGCGAGTCAACCATAGGTCGCCTCGCATATATAAGAGAATGCATTGGCTTAACACATTAAAAATTATAAAATTGTTAAAAGAATGTAAGAAAAAATGGTAAAAAGTGTTAAAAAAAGATTTTACAGACCGTAAAGATTTTTTTTAGGCCAATGCATTCTCTTATATATGCGAGGCGACCTATGGTCGACTCGCATATATAAGAGAATGCATTGGCACAGGGCATAACTGTAACTATCACAATGTGGTCAAGGAGTCGGTTCCAATGATATCCATATTTGTATGGTTCTATTGAGACAGACCGAAGATAATTTAGGCTGTTGAAGCTTTATTTGGCCGGTTTTGGCCGGTTTGTTGGGTAAAGGGTTAAAAGAGAGATGTACAGCAAGTGGTAAAACTACTAGGGCAGCACAAAATTTATAACTTATTATTAGAAACTCACATATGTTCAACCATACCCCACCTGAATGCAATATTGGCTGACCCACACAGTGAGAGTCTCTATATCCAGAATAAATTAACTCACCCAGATGAAATAATTACAATTTATTTTAAACCCTAAAACTAAAATACACTTATTGTATCATCTTTGTCTTTTGTACCATATCAAAACAGCTGATACGAAAAGTGTGCAAAGTAACACACTTTACTATATGTTAAAAAATAAAAAAAATAAAATGTCTGACCAAAATGCATCGATATTTAAAAGACTGTAGATCATCAACAATTATTATTCTGCAAATAAAAATACTCGCCCAAGTTTGTTTGTGTACAAAATAAAATTCATGCATGTATTTTCAGGGTCTCATTCCAAATCCAGTAGCTCCTTATACTGTACCTGTTGTGAAGGTTTGTCTGCCAATAGCCCCTTGTGACATAAAGTATATAGGGGTTTCATAGAAAAAAAAGTCATTTTAATAGTAGGATCCTCTGAAATTCCTTAAAATGATCAATGCCAATTTTGTTCTACATGTATCTTCAACTTTGAATTGAAACACTGTATATACATCACTAAACAGTGGACAGGCAATAGATCATTCTTATTCTGAATTACAGACATGGAAGTGAATCAATATGATAATTAAGTTTCCTTACCTCATGAGGGATGGAAAAGTCATTCAGTATTTTCTCTCCCACTGAAAAATAAAATTATACTGATGGTCAATACACATACAGATATCCCCCTTCAGTAACAGCCCTCCCACTTTATCAGTTGTTTACCCTTCCTCAGGTGCCCTCCCCACTCACTAGCGACCCTCACAAGTCATCAGTTGTTTACACTTCCCCGGTTGCCCACCCCCATCATTAGTACCCCTCACACTTCAACAGTTGTTTACACTTCCCCGGGTGCCCACCTCCCTCATTAGCGCCCTTCACACTTCCAACAGTTGTTTACCCTTCCCTAGGTTGTCACCACACTCATTAGCGACCCTCCGACTCCTTCCTCGTCTGCCCACCCCACTCATTAGCCAACCTGCCACTTCACCAATTGTTAACACTTCCCCAATCCCCAGGTGCCGACCTCCCCCATTAGCGCCCCTCACACGTCATCAGTTGTTTACCCTTCCTCAGGTGTCCACCCCACTCACTAGCGACCCTCACAAGTCATCAGTTGTTTACACTTCCCTGGGTGCCCACCTCCCTCATTAGCGCCCTTCACACTTCAACAGTTGTTTACCCTTCCCCAGGGCCCACCCCACTCATAAGCAACCCACACACGTCATCAGTTGTTTACTCTCATATATAAAAGAATGCACTGGCACAGGATCTTTAATGCTGCACCACCGCAGCTCCCATCATGAAAGGGATTTACCTATCTTTATAATTTAATAACACATATGGCTGCATTTATTGGGTAAACAATACTTAGGTCAGGTTGCCCCATTTCAATGCTAGGAAATGTGATGTAACCTGGTGACATGTACTTAATTGCCGCTAAAGTGTATCCACCTGACTTACCATAATATATCACTCATAACATACATGGTGTTCTGACAGCAACCAAGTAAACAACAGACGTTTAAATAACAATATTTTATAGCCTCCAGTATAACCCACTAATGAGAATGCACTGGACTCTCTTGACACACGTATTGTATATTGCTACTCATCAACATTATGTAATGTTCCTTCCGTAAAAATAGGTTAAGTATTCAACTTGTCATATAAGTAAGAGTATAAAATAAGGTTAAGTACATGTATTTAACTTGCCATATAAGTAAGAGTGTAAAATAAGGTTAAGTACATGTATTTAACTTGTCATATAAGTAAGAGTGTAAAATTGATTGTGAAATGTTTTAGACGACATGCATACTATGAGGTGATGAACATTAGAACAAGAAATCAGTCATTGAGCGATAGATACATCACACAAGGCATTTCATAGATAACAATTATAGTTGTAATTCGAGAATGGCTATAATCATGTCTGATCCCCACTTTAACCCTTTACCCAACAAACCGGCCAAAACCGGCCAAATAAAGCTTCAACAGCCTAAAATATCTTCGGTCTGTCTCAATGGAACCATACAAATATGGATATCATTGGAACCGGCTCCTTGACCACATTGTGATAGTTACAGTTATACCCTGTGCCAATGCATTCTCTTATATATGCGAGTCGACCATAGGTCGCCTCGCATATATAAGAGAATGCATTGGCCTAAAAAAAATCTTTTTTTAACACTTTTTACCATTTTTTCTTACATTCTTTAACAATTTTATAATTTTTAATGTATTAAGCCAATGCATTCTCTTATATATGCGAGGCGACCTATGGTCGACTCGCATATATAAGAGAATGCATTGGCACAGGGCCCTTCTGTTGGGTAAAGGGTTAAGCATTACCAACTTCATGAATGTTTCAAGCAATTTTAAGCATCTCATTCAATGAAATTCCTTCAAGACACACGTTTTTTATATGGACGTCATTGAATTTGTCATGCATATGGTAGGGATTTACTATACTTATCTTATGCAACATACATATACATTTCAAAATTTTCATGAACACGACATGAATTAGCTGGACATAAATAGTCTGTATGAACCCTGTATGTAAACCAAGCCTGGGTATAGTGTGCCTGTCATTTGTAGAATGAGGTCCCCAGAGGGTGAATTTAGTGATGATATTCCTCAGGGTGGGCTAGCAACACCGAATTCACCCTCTGGGGATCTCAACATGCTTAGGCCTCATCTTCTCTGGAAACTTTCTTTATCGTTAAATTTCTATAGAAACTTCTTCACCTATATTCTATTTCTTTTTTAGTTTAGTTTCTCTATATCCCCGAATTGGCAGATGACACATTGCATAATCAAGGTTCCCAATGGGTGCACATCACAATATTCACCATTTGGGAACTTCAATCTGACACTATGTCTCCCATAGCAGATGAGGCCTCAGCAGAATGAGGTCCCCAGAGGGTGAATTTAGGGACGCTATCCCGTACAGTGGGCTAGCATCACCAAATTCACCCTCTGGGGACCTCATTCTGCATGGGCCTAAACTGCTATGGGAGACCTTGGATCAGATTGAAGTTCCTCAGTTGGAGTTGGTGATGTACACCCATTAGTCACCTCAATTATGTATTTTATCTTCTGCAAATTAAGGGATAGAAACTCAACAGAAGGGAAAAAGTAACTAAAAACAATGTTACTTTGAGACTATAGATACTTCCCAGTAGATGAGGCCTAAGCAGAATGAGATCCCCAGAGGGTGAGTTTGGTGATGCTAGCCCACCCTGAGGGATAGCATCACTAAATTAACCATCTGGGAACCTTATTCTGCAAATGTCAGACACACTAAATTCAGACTTCAACGGCTGTGTCATTTTGATAGCCACACGTAAACCTTTGTCAATGTATGCATGTGATCAAGGGCTTAGTCCCAAGACCAAGAACAAAGTAGTGCAATAAAGTCTTCCCATGAAGGTATTACGACAGCAAACAAAAACGTTAGTATCTGGATATCTCATAATTCACTTTAGAGCACAATCCCATTGTTACATACGTCCCCCAATTTTTGGTAAAGCACACCAATTTCCAAGGTGTGTTCAATATCGGCCAACGCACAAGCTGTGTGTCATGGTCAACACATGCTCAAGGGCAATTTCCAGCTAATCCTATTGTGTGCGGTTAATTGCTCTCTAAGTTGGCCAGAGCATGAAAATAGTTCTTCACCAGAATAAATCTCATCTTCGACCTCGATGATTCTGGTGTAGAACTTTTTTATGCTCTAACCCTTACTTAAAGCAGCAACGAGAACACCCATATGTAGACAGACAAACTTGTTAAAACTACATACCCTGGTCTCGCAGCAAACTAAGCAGTGATATCACACAGAGAGTCCTGTTTGACAATTTTGTTATTGTCTTGTCCAATATTGAAGTACTTTTGGTGCTAAAGACTAATTTATCATGGACCTGTGCTTAGAAGACTATACATTTATTACATACCGATAGTTGTATTCTCACTAAAAGCAATGGCTTTCAAATGTGTGGTATCCTGACTTTTTTTTTGTGGCAAGCTACGTCATGACTTTTCCCCAGGCGACGTAACGAGAATTTCTTGTTTTAGTGATGCCAATATTGTTGCAAAACAATGAATTTCATCGAAAAAAACTTCTTATTATTAACAATTTCATTTGTGATTGGGGTATGTAATAAATATAGAATCGCACAGTTTTGGGATGAGGAAGTGATTATCGCCTTCGGCCCTTGGGGTATTCATCCGCGAAATGCTCTTGTGCGATAATCACTTCCCCATCACAAAACTGTGTGGCTCTATCTATGTACAGCAATTCCCTAAATAATCGACTCTTAACCACAGCAGAATTATGGGTAATTTTTCAGGATTTAGTCAGATTTAGTCGGAAATATGGCTTGTTGCCATTCACCGGAAAGCTCTTACAGAGAGCTTTCCGGTGAATGGCAACAAGCCATATTTCCGACTAAATCCTGAAAAATTACCCATAATTCTGCTGTGTTTAAGAAGTCGATTGTTTAGGGTATTACTGTATTCACACAGAAATCAAAGTCTATCAATCTATCATTTATATTACTAGTTCATCTTAGTTCGAAAATCAAGAACAATGTACGACAGTAAAGGAAGCCGGACAGATGAACCACAAGGATTATCAAACCCAGCCTTCCCTTGAAGGTATTACGACAGCAAACAAAATAGCCGCGATCTCGATGTGGTATAATTCACTTTAAAACACCACCCAGTACACCCATATGTTGACAGATAAACTTGTTAAAACTATAAAGTCCTCCGTACAGAGAATAGAGTTGTTAAAGTAAACAGTTCTTTAGATGTGTGTATTTATGAATGCTTTGTCAGGGTTTGACATGTCCATGTGTTAAAGTTGTGAGGTGACAGACACAACAGACATGAGCAATGCTTTCTCCATCATATCGTACATCAAGTGCATGTGAACTTAAATCAAATAAACTGTTAGGCTAGTGGTGTGTAAGATACAATGAATTATCATGCAAATTGATAAAAAGAGGTTTAGAAAGAGAGAGAGAGAGAGAGAGAGAGAGAGAGAGAGAGAGAGAGAGAGAAAGAAGTGAGAGAGAGAAAGAAAGAGTACAAACATAACATCAATTGCATGCTTTCAACTTCTTTTAGCAGATGTAATATATTAGAAAAAACATGCACACACTATTAACAGACACTACCAGTAAATATTTATATGTTGGAGTTGTCATATGTCTGGTATCACGCCTGGTCAAGTGGTCCTGCAAATCTGCTATGATGTTGGTGGTTCATGCTGAATTATTATGATGCTGGTAGGGCAAAATGATGCAATTATGAAAAAGTACCGTTATTTTTTTCTAAAATTGTCATTTTCTCTGTTTGTCTGATCCAAGCAATTTGAGAAAAAGCCATTCAAGAACGTATATATATTTTTGAAAATTTTAATAATGGCTGCGCTGGTGTGTTTCCAAAATGGAGTGAATAGCCATCTTGATTACAGTCGATTTGCAACATCTAATACCACCAGTATTAAAATATTTTGCAATATGTATGCTGTTGAATGTTTGACACATACAATGGCTTTTCCTAGATATGTTCAGATTTTCCGAACACCGTGAAAATGATTACTCTAGAAAAAATAATGGTACTTTTTCTTAACAGCATCAATTTGCCCTAATAGCATCATAGCTTTCGGCAGGATCCCCCCCCCCCCCCCCACAACATCATAGCAGACTAGCAGAACCACTTGACCAGGTGTGGGTATTGTAATCCTGTTGTGGAATTGGCAACATTATTGCTTTATGGCAACAACATTGAGTATAGATGTGAAAAGAACATGCCTTATTATATCAACTAACAAACCTAGGACATGTCTTGTGCATATCATGATGTAATGATTGTCAATCATTGCTAAAAAAAAATAGCATCTTGAAAAGAGTGTATTTCAACAAGCCTTGAAATAGGGTGTCTGTCATTTGCAGAATGAGGTCCCCAGAGGGTGAATTTAGTGATGCTACCCTGCATAGCGGGCTAGCATCATCAAATTAACCCTCTGGGGACCTCATTCTGCAAATGACAGACACCCTATTTCAAGGCTTGTATTTCAATGTTGTTGAGAGTACTAGATGTTCAAGGACATATTTTTGTAATGAACCATTCTATGGGAATGTTTATCTGATTTATCTCATGTTGTATATACATTATATTAGAAATAAAATATGTTTACACCAATTGCATAATGACCATTAACATCAATGGTTCCGCACACAGCCGTGCATGACATCAATTCCACAAGGAGAATCAAGATAGATTCTTATCTCTGTAGCTGTGTGAGAATCAATATTAATTTTCATGCTTAATTTGGCCAGAAATCAGATTTTCAACTACATGTACCTTCTGTAAAGTACGAATTACCTGACAAGGTACATGTAGATTATATGCAGTAGATGGCTCCAAATTATATTAACATTTAATAAACCTCAACAGTTCAAATGTCATCTTGAGTGGTTGAATTCTACAACTGGATTATTCAATTAATTAAGAGTGCCAGACAGAACACATGGGGAAGGGCGCCTGCACAAAACTCGACATCGAAGTGAAATATCATTTTTTGTGAGATTTGAACATGTTATCAACAGAAAGGATTACTTACCCTAAAAACTTAATACTAGAATTTAAAAAAAATGTTACTTGTATTACAACCTAGTCAGTAAATTTATTAGCTAAATGATAAAGGTCAATAACTGTTTAAATTTTCTCTCTTTCATTGTGTGGGTCAGGTCTTCATTTTAGGTAGTTTTCATCAAAATGATCAAATGCTGATCACAAGGTTAAGAGTACAAGAATTTGCATTTAGACATATATTTATATCTATAATCTTTGTGTCTAAACATTCAATTAAATGACTGGAGAGTGGAGATTAACCCTTTCATTATTGGAGCTTCCTGAAAATTTGCTAAAACCCTGTGCCAATGCATTCTCTTATATATGCGAGTCGCCCATAGGGTGCCTCGCATATATAAGAGAATACATTGGCCTGACAATATTTACCTTGATCTTGTAAGCCATCGCATTCTCTTATATATGCAAGGCTCCTATGGGAGACTCGCATATAAAGGAGAATGCACTGGCACAGGATCTTTATAATGCTGCACCAGCGCAGCTCCCATCATGAAAGAGTTAACAAGTTCTAAACAATAGAAACATAAAATAATTGTAAATTCACCAATTGCCAGAACAAGAAAATTTGTCTACAGAAATGTATGTTTTCAATTTCCATTGGAAATTCTCATTGGAAATTCTAAGACTTTAGCAGCTGAAATTTGGTCTGCATATCTACCAATGAGAATGCAGACTTGTTGTCATTAGGTTATGCACCCATAAAATAAATTATACATGTATGAATGAATCCAAATTCTTGAACTAAACCAACCATTTCTCATATATCAATGGACAGATTATGAAGAAACTTTACCTGACCTACACAATGCATTTCGTCAGAGAATGAATATTTAAACAAATGATCCTTAAAGTTTTAAAACGTCTAAATTTTATTTACACATACATACAGTTCAGACAAATAGTTTTAGTAATTACAATTTGTATGGTATAGATTCAGTTATTTACTATATTAATTGATTAGATTAGAGGAGTGGATATATTAGAACAATACGGTATAGGGCCTTAACAAACTCTATCTCACTTTGTATGTAAATATAAGTTAGTTACTAGTTAGTTAATTGGGGTTTAATTTCACTTTTAATGACTATGGTAATATCGTGACATAAGAGGATCATCTTCGAGACCTAAATTGAGAATACGGCATTAATTTATCACTTCTCCCACTTTTCGATGAATTCTATTTCAGACAGTGAATACCATGGTCCTTTTGTTTACTACTGGTACATGTCCCGAGTCTTAAGACTATAAATATGGTGCCATCATGCTCACCCAGGGACCACATGCACCAAAGGGAGGGAGGGAGGGAGGGAGGGAGGGAGGGAGGGAGGGAGGGAGGGAGGGAGGGAGGGAGGGAGGGAGTGGTGTAATTGTAGGTGAATGGTTTGATTTGTTCTATTAATTTGGACTTACGGATGCATACTGTCAAAAATTCTGTGGCAAACACTTTTGCATTTTATCCATTTTGTCAGAATATACTTTCGTATTCCACAAAAATAAAGGAAAAGCAATTCATTTCTTACTTATTCGAGAAAAAAATTGTGAAGTTTTAAACTATGATATTTCAAGATAATAGATCATGCTTTGTTTTGCACAAAAATCAAGGAAAAGCAACTCATTTCTTACGTATTCAAACAAAACTTGCTAAGATTCAAACTATGATATATCACATGCTTTTGTATCAAACAAAAATCAAGGATAAAAAACCTTCTTGCACAAAATTTTGGTATCTCAAAACATGAGATTCACTCATGGGTCTACTAAACACAATATATTTGCATGACAAACTCACGCAGGGAATGCATCCTGCGGTTTCAATCAGGAATGTAAAACAGATGCTAAAACAGGTAAATACTTTCTAAAACTACAATAATTATAGGGAGGTTATACAACGTGTTACCTGTAGAAGTCCATTATTAATCCTCCTATTGAGATAAGAATTAGAAAACATCAATGATATATTTATAAAATTTATATTGTGCCCAATATCGTTTGGGCAGGAGTCTGGGAGAATATAACTATTACCGGACCGGAATATACATGAGCTGAATTTATGGGTTTTTTTTTTATTTAACACTGATCCTCAATGTTGCTATCTTTCTATGCCAAATTCTAACAAATCACTTCATTCTTAGGTGGAATCTATACAGTAATAAGCCACATTTGATGCCTGATTCAATATTAGATCAAATTGTAAGATGTTGAGTTTAATGATAATTATAGTTATATCTGGGAATATCATGCTCATAATTGATATAGCACTCCTGCTTGGCACCGAAAGTTGGCAAGATTGAGGTTCAGTGTGTGCATAGAAACCCCTTAAGATAATTCCTACTGATATAAAACACAACACTGATTCATAAACAGTATGTTAGAACAGAGACAAATACAATGTAGTTACCAAGCTATAAGTGCATGACATCTTGTTACAGTAAGTAAATTCAAAGGTATTTAATATCAATTTACAAGGTTTGTCAAGGGGTACCATTAAGAAATTTTTCTTGCCAAATGCTTACGTTTTTAGTTGCGCACACATCCCTGAAAATCAAAGCCAATCAACCCTTTCTACACTAAATACTCATATTGATGAGTAGTTTCCACACGAAATATTCAGATAATAAGTTCAATGGTCGTTTGTTGAACTTATTATCTGAATATCTCCTCCCAATGATTAAGAATCTTCTACACTTGTACTGTCTGTTATCCTCTTTGACATCTGCTCAATTTCCTGAACACCCCTCCAAATGAATAATAGACTATTCCAATGTATACTTTATAACTGAGTGGGAAAATACATTTAGTACTGAAAGTGTTAAAGGTGACACCTGTAAATTACATGCTTGTTATTATGCATTTTGCAGTTACTCATAGAATTGAATTAATTAAATATTGACAAGCGTGAAATGTCTCTATTTGAACACAAAACACTTGTGTGATTATCTTTGAAAATTAGTCACACCTAACAGTATGTTGTCAGATTTATAAATAGGATATATGAGTAGCTTAACATATATGAGGTTTATTTTCATCTCTATAGCCCAGAATATATAAAGTGATCAATCTTATGGAAAGGCTGATAAATGCTGAATAATAATACAAGAGAAAATTTGTCTAAAGATTCTTATTGTCTTCAAGTTAGAGGAGTATCCATAATTCAAGAGCAAAAAACCTTTTCATCTGTTGTATGATATTTCTTTCGTTTCGTAACATTAAAGACATATTATGGATTATTCGGGCAATGAAATTAGGAAATCAGACTTTTATAATTAACTCATGCAGAGTTCTAATCCGGCATCATGTGTAAATTGTTACTCACTAACATGTACATGTATACATTTTTCCAGCGATAAGCAAGTTGATGTCATTGTGACCTATTTAAGATGTTTCTTATAATTTTCCAAGCATATAAATTTACCCTGTGACTTCAAGGTTTCAGTTTTTCTGCATTTAGCAAGTTTATCTTGCCACCTTTATCCATAAATAGAAGACAAAGAATCAATGATAATATACTCAGTTTTAAGGTTAGAAGGTCAGTCTTGAGTTAAGACTCTTGACAAATCAACAATCAATAGTGCAAGGTTAACACATTATACATAATATAATATTATACATGTACACTGTATATTTATATACCAGTAGGTATATATAACATATGTCAGGTTATAAGTTTAGTTGGGACATACTAAACAAACATTCACAAAAATATATTAATATTGCCATAAGTTCAGCATTCATGAAATGAGGTAAATTCACAGAAAGGGATGGTTTCAAGATGTTGTGATGGGAAGGAAAATTTTCATAGATCACATTTAATATATATCTCTTGTTGATCCAGTGGTTGATCACCAGATAGTGGTTTTATCTGTACACAGAGTCTTGACATAACAATTTGTTTTGTTACTTTTTTTAATGACACGTTGTCTCCTCATTAGAAACAACTTCGCCAAGTGTCAACAGATTCCAATAAAACATCGCGACACGAAAAATCTTACGGACGACTAGACGGACAGATGTACAGAAAAGACAAACATTAAAAAGAAAATTTCGAGGGCATAAAATGAAGCTATCTGTAGTCATAAAATAGGGTTTTTGTAAAAATTATCTTATTGTTGTAATTGTGACCTGGAAGAAATTTGTTATCTTTAAATAGGTTAGCATCTCTCAAACGCATGTATAACATACTGGAGGGAATGGATCATGTTAGTCGCAACGACCATGGTGGAATTGATTAAACAAAGGAGGAGATACACAGTTAGACGGGTAAACACAAGTTAATAATGGGGGAAACAAAACAAAATTCAAAATCAACAACGCTTCGACAGACATGTTTAATTTAGAATCATGCAGTACACAAATGTGAGTCAATATGGTCAGTAAATGTACTTCAACACTTTATCAAGTTAACCCTTTACCCAACAGAACGGCCCTGTGCCAATGCATTCTCTTATATATGCGAGTCAACCATAGGTCGCCTCGCATATATAAGAGAATGCATTGGCTTAACACATATTAAAAATGATAAAATTGTCAAAGAATGTAGAAAAATATTATAAAAATTGTTAAAAAATGTAAGAAAAAATATAAAATTGTTAAAGAATGTAAGAAAAAATGGTAAAAAGTGTTAAAACAATATTTTTTTTAGGCCAATGCATTCTCTTATATATGCGAGGCAACCTATGGTCGACTCGCATATATAAGAGAATGCATTGGCACAGGGCAAAACTGTAACCATCACAATGTGGTCAATGAACCGGTTCCAATGATATCCATATTTGTATGGTGTTATGGAGACAGACGGAAGATATTTTAGGCTGTTGAAGCTTTATTTGGGCGTGTTTGGCCGATTTGTTGGTTAAAGGGTTAAGTATCGGTAATGAATTGCCACCACAAAACAAAAGTTCTCAATTTATAAACCACCCACATTGTCTGCTAGGAAATTTCAAGAATAATATTTAAATTTAAATGAAAAGAATATTTTAACTGTTAACCCTTTCATGACGGGAGCTGCGCTGGTGCAGCATTAAAGATCATGTGCCAGTGCATTCTCTTATATATGCGAGTCTCTCATAGGGAGCCTCGCATATATAAGAGAATTCACTGGTTTACAATGTCAAGGTAAAAGCTAGTAGTGTTAGGCCAATGTATTCTCTTATATGTGAGGCTTCCTATGGGAGACTCGCATATATAAGAGAATGCATTGGCACAGGATTATCAACAAATTTCAGGAAGCTCAAGTCATGGGAGGGTTAAGATATTTTTTTATTTATTACTTGATCTACCCATAGTTTTATTGACCATGACATGGAATGTTAAATATAACAAATTAGAATAGTTTTGAATTAAAACCAGAAAAATGGGAAGAATTAATCCTAGAAGACGATCTACAAGTTTGCATTTCACACAGCTGTATCACTTAATTTAAATACCACTCTATTAAGGTCTTAGATTCTTCTCAACCTTTCCAACACATGTAATATCTAAAGTTCCAACTGTTTTTTTTATTAACAAAGTTCAAGATGGACATGGCAAACATTAGATCAATTATAAAATCCAAGTGTTAATATTTCAAAACATTTTATTCCACATCGTCAGTGCAACGCGCATCTACTCAACCAAAACCCCACCAATCAACCAGCCTGTAAATAGTGTGTCTATCATCTGGAGTATGAGGTCCCCCCCAGAGGGTGAATTTAGTAATGCTATCCTGCACAGTGGGCTAGCATCACCAAATTACCCTCTGGGGACCTCATTCTGCTTAGGCCTTATCTTCTGCGAAGTATCTATAGTCTCAAATTAACATTGTTTTAGTTATTTTCTATGTCCCCTAATTTGCAGAAGATAAAATTCATAAATGAGGTGACTAATGGGTGAACAGCACCAACTTCAACAGGGGAAATTCAATCTGATCCTAGCAGTTGAGGCCGAGGCAAAATGAGGTTCACAGAGGGTGAATTTGGTGATGCTAGCCGGCTGTGCGGGATAGAGTATCTAAATTCACTGTCTGGTGACATCATTTCGAAAATGACACACTATTTGCAGGTTTGCTCAACTGACCGAAACCCCCACCAACCAATACATATTACCGACTCCCATTAAATATAAGCTGAAACTTCATGTTGATGCTGTCGCCGAGGGTGATGACATAAATAACATCAATCATTCACCAGTGTTGTTGAAACTAGACAAAGATTTCATTGCAATTAAGTATTAAGTGCTGATTGTAATGAAATCTTGTTCCAGTTTCAACATGACTGATCATCTGCTTGCATTGAAGCTAAGCCTTAAAATAGTGTGTCTGTCATTTGCATAATGAGATCCCCAGAGGATGAATTTAGTCATGCTATCTCGCACAGCGGGCTAGCATCACCAAATTCACTCTCTGGGAACCTCATTCTTAGGACTTAGGCCTCAACTACTATGGGAGACCTCAGATCAGATTGAGGTTTCCCGGTTGAAGTTGGTGATATTCACCCATTAGTCACCTCAATTATGAATTTTATTACAGAAGTAACAAAAAACAATGTTATTTTGAGACTTCTGACACTTCCCAACAGATGAGGCCTAAGCAGATTGAGGTCCCCCAAAGGGTGAATTTGGTGACAGCTAGCTAGCATCACCAAATTCATCCTCTTGGGACCCTATTCTGCAAATGACAGACACACTATTTCAAGACTTCATCGATACTTCAATAAAATTGAGATTAACAATTACATTATCAACGAAATTCAGTAAACAATTGGGCTTAACTGGCACAAAGATGTGGAATAAATACAGAACACAACTTGCATCAGAATATCAAATCCTTTATCAAACTCGTTACTGATGGCAAATAGTAAGTCACATATCACTAGACCATTCTGCAACTCATTTGGTAAAAGATTCTCGATTAAATTACACATTGTGTTCTGTCTATGTAAACAACAAGTACCCGTATATATTGTTATTTGTTAGGCAAAAATAAAATGGATACATGCGTCTGGTAAACTGCCCACCCCAAACTCAAATGCTGCACCCAAAAACTATGTTTTCTTGATTTTAGCCTTTATGTTGATAGAGATTTTTATTTTCACTGATCATCGTCAATACTCTATAGGCATGAAAGTTTTGTTTTTTTCAAATTACACTCTCCTCTTCTGTCTTATCTGTGTGCAATTATCCCTTAGGAAATGTTCAGATAATAAGTTCAATAATCATAAGTTGTTTGTTGAACTTATTATCTGATCATTTCCCACAAATGAATATGAATTTTTCTGTATTTGTATTATGGTTTAGTATCATATTTTCTGAACATCCCTCCAGATGGAGAATAGACCTTTCCGATGTATACTTTTATAACCGAATGGGATAATCCATTTAGTATAGAAAGGGTTAAATGGATCCATTCTTTAGTTTTCTTAATTGTTTTACCAATATCTCATTTCATAGGGGTTCATTTTGCCAGTTAGTAAGGTAACTTGCAGCAAAATAAAATGGAAAACTGCTTGACCGACCTAATTTATTTTGGACCTGTTACCAGAAACACAATTCCAATTTATTTTGGTCTTACTGATGTACAGTAATGCCCCAATTAATCAACTCCATAACACAGCAGAATTATGGGTAACTTTTCAGGATTTAGTCGGAAATATGGCTTGTTGCCATTCATCAGAAAGCTCTCCCTGGGAGCTTTCCGATGAATGGCAACAAGTCATATTTCCGACTAAATCCTGAAAAGTTACCCATAATTCTGCTGTGGTTAAGGAGTCGATTAACTGGGGCATTACTGTAGTATGGCTTTATGAATCATGAGTTATCTATAAAATTCAATTATCATGCATTAGTTGATCACACCATGCCTTCCACTCTTACCCCTCGTTCCCTCGCTTCTCTACGCATTCGTCGTCTGCGCTCCAGCGGTGTCTCTCCCTCCGGTGATCCTTCCTTTGCAGGAGATTCCTTCTTCTTTTCTTCTTGTTTTTCCTCAGCCTCACGCTCCTCTCTTCGAAGCCTCCTCCTACGCTCTAATGCCGTTTCACCCTCAGGGGAACCTGCTTTTTCCTTTGGCTTTTCCTCCTCTTTTGGTTTTTCCTCTTCAGCCTTTTTCGCGGCTTCCTCCTTTTCCTTAGCCTTTTTCTCCTCTTTCTCTTTCTCTTCTTTCTCTTCAGCCTCTTGAGCTTCTCGCCTCAGTCTTCTCCTACGTTCCATCGGCGTCTCTTCTTCAGGTGTAGCCTCACGCTCTTTAGGCTTCTCTTCTTCTTTTGGTTTTTCTTCCACTTTATCTTTCTTTTCAGCTTCTTCTTTCTTTTTAGCTTCACGCTCTTCTGCCTCTTGTGCTTCCCTCCTCTTACGACGTCTTTTTTCAAGTGGGGTTTCATTCTCAGGTGATGCCTCCTTTTCTTTGGGCTTAGATTCAGCCTCTTCCTTAGCTTTAGCCTCTGCCTCCTCCTTAGCCTTAGCCTCCGCTTCTTCTTTTGCCTTAGCCTCTGCTTCTTCTTTTGCCTTAGCCTCTGCTTCCTCTTTCGCCTTTGCCTCTTCCTTAGCCTTTGCCTCTTCTTTAGCTTTAGCCTCCTCTTCTTCCTTAGCTTTCTTCTCTGCCTCTTCTTTTTCTTTAGCGTCAGCCTCTTCTTTAGCCTTAGCATCTTTAGCCTCTGCTTCTTCTTTATCTTTTGACTCAGCGTCCTCCTTCTCTTTAGCCTCCTTTTCCGAGGCTTCCTTTGCTTCTCTCTCTTCAGCCTCCTTGGCCTCACGTTTCAATCGTCTCCTTCGTTCCAGAGGAGACTCATTTTCAGGAGTTGGCTCCCTTTCCTTGGGTTTTTCTTCTTCCTTCTCCTTTTCAACAGATCTTTCTTTCTCTTTTTCCTCGGATGGCTCCTTAGATTTGTCCTTTTCTTCTTTCTTTTCCTCTTCTTTATCGGCTTCTGTCTGTTTTCTTTCTTCTTCCTCCTCTCTCTTCAGTCGCCTCCTCCTTTCCATAGGAGTCTCATTCTCTGGGGTACCTTCCTTTTCTTTGGGTTTCTCCTCTTTCTTTTCTTCTTCTTTCTTTTCTTCTTTCTTTTCCTCTTCTTTGGGTTTCTCCTCTTTCTTTTCTTCTTCTTTCTTTTCTTCTTTCTTTTCCTCTTCTTTATCGGCTTCAGCCTGTTTTCTTTCTTCTTCCGCCTCCTCTTTCTTCAGTCGCCTCCTCCTCTCCATAGGAGTCTCATTCTCTGGGGTACCTTCCTTTTCTTTGGGTTTCTCCTCTTTCTTTTCTTCTTCTTTCTTTTCTTCTTTCTTTTCCTCTTCTTTATCGGCTTCAGCCTGTTTTCTTTCTTCTTCCGCCTCCTCTTTCTTCAGTCGCCTCCTCCTCTCCATAGGAGTCTCATTCTCTGGGGTACCTTCCTTTTCTTTGGGTTTCTCCTCTTTCTTTTCTTCTTCTTTCTTTTCTTCTTTCTTTTCCTCTTCTTTATCAGCTTCAGCCTGTTTTCTTTCTTCTTCCTCCTCCGCTTTCTTCAGTCGCCTCCTCCTCTCCATAGGAGTCTCATTCTCTGGGGTACCTTCCTTTTCTTTCTCCTCTTTCTTTTCTTCTTCTTTCTTTTCTTCTTTCTTTTCCTCTTCTTTATCGGCTTCAGCCTGTTTTCTTTCTTCTTCCTCCTCCTCTTTCTTCAGTCGCCTCCTCCTCTCCATAGGAGTCTCATTCTCTGGGGTACCTTCCTTTTCTTTTGGTTTCTCCTCTTTCTTTTCTTCTTCTTTCTTTTCCTCTTCTTTGTCGGCTTCAGCCTGTTTTCTTTCTTCTTCCTCCTCCTCTTTCTTCAGTCGCCTCCTCCTCTCCAGGGCAGTTTCATTCTCTGGGGTACCTTCCTTTTCTTTCTTTTTCTCTTCTTTTTTCTCAGGAGTTCCATCCTTTTCTTTCTTATCCTCTTTATCTTCTTTAGAATCTGTCTCATCCTCACCTTTTTCTTTATCTTCATCTTCTTTTTTCTCGCCATCCTCCTTTTCTTCACCTTCTACTTTTTCCTTGTCTTCATCATCTTTTTCTTTATCTTTCTCTTCATCTTCCTCACCTTCACCTTTTTCTTTCGTTTCTTCATCTTTGTCACCAACTTCTTTCTCCTGATAAAAATTAAATAAAACATGTTAATGAGATGAATGAAGTAATTTCCAGTAGATTATATGTACTTTTCAATAAGCTCATCATAAATAAAAATATTCCATATTTTAATGTTCTTAAATTTTGAAAGACATTAAGATCAAGAAGCATTTGATAATAATTATTTCTAGTATAGTTAGCAGTAGTTAGGAGATCTTTAACCCTTTACCCAACAGAACGGCACTGTGCCAATGCATTCTCTTATATATGCGAGTCAACCATAGGTCGCCTCGCATATATAAGAGAATGCATTGGCTTAGCACATATTAAAAATGATAAAATTGTCAAAGAATGTAGAAAAATATTATAAAAAATGTAAGAAAAAATTAAAAAATTGTTAAAGAATGTAAGAAAAAATGGTAAAAAGTGTTAAAAAAAGAATTTTTTTAGGCCAATGCATTCTCGTATATATGCGAGGCGACCTATGGTCGACACGCATATATAAGAGAATGCATTGGCACAGGGCATAACTGTAACTATCACAATGTGGTCAATGAACCGGTTCCAATGATATCCATATTTGTATGGTGTTATTGAGACAGACCGATGATATTTTAGGCTGTTGAAGCTTTATTTGGGCGTTTTGTTGGGTAAAGGGTTAAATGGAAGTAAACCAACTTTTTACAAGTCTCACGAAAGAGGGCATTTACCAAAGAGCAAAGAAATATTTAAGAACTAATCCTTGGTTCTTTCATGATACGCTCACACTGCAAATTTAGTGTGCAAAACCACAAACAAATAAGCCAATAAAAGTTAAGAAAATGTAGAGGATACCACTTCTCTAGTCTATACCATGTCACACGCTATGTGTACAATATTCTATGCATAAAATGTAAGGCCTAGAAGTACGATTTTAATACATTTCAGAGGTTAACCCTTTCATGACGGGAGTTGCGCTGGTACAGCATTAAAGATCCTATGCCAGTGCATTCTCTTACACATGCGAGTCTCCCATAGGGAGCCTCGCATACATGTATATAAGAGAATGCACTGGATTACAAGGTCAAGGTAGATACTGTTAGGCCAGTGTATTCTCTTATATATGTGAGGCGCCATATGGAAGACCCGCATATATAAGAGAATGCATTGGCAAAGGGTTTTCGCAAAAGTTCAGGAAGCTCCAGTCATGGAAGGGTTAAAAATATATTTTCTTTTTTGTCTCTTTATGTAACAAGAACTGCCAGAATAATTACACAGAACAAGCATATCACCATATAACTTATTGCATTGCATGGCTCTATGAGAGGGAGATTCATTTGTTGGAGCACAAGATCTGAATGACTTAGAAATTACAGACCGGCTTGAGACACAGGATCGGGTGTTTTTTTTTTTTGTCAAGGCAGTCATTAATTCAAAAACCAACTCATTTTAAATAAATGTTTAGAAAATTAATGTTCACATCATTCATCGGCAAATGAATGCCATAATTATACTCATGTGAACAGCTGTTAGAGAAAGTCATGTTGTTATACGTCAGTGTCAAATGATAATAACACAAGACATACCCGTACCAGGCCACAAGGTGGGTTACAGGTATTGTACGGTATTGTACGGTACAATACGGTATGTACTAAAGGAAATTTTCTTGAAAGTAAATAAATCTTGACAACATATTTTTTTTAATATAAACTTCCAATTAATCAACCCTTGAAATGTCCAGTTATAGTCTGATTAATGAAATACAGTAATGCTCTAAATAATCGACTCCTTAACCACAGCAGAATAATGGGTATTTTTCAGGATTTAGTTGAAAATTCTGAAAAATTACCCATAATTCTGCTGTGGTTAAGGAGTCGATTATTTAGGGCATTACTGCACATGTATATCCTGACTGGAGAGTATTAAGGAACTCTTTTTCAAAAGGTATTCATGACTGAAATAAAGGTTTTTTTTTTTTTCAGTCTCTGAATTAACCCTCTCTTTTCTAAAGACGCATTGATGAGTAAAGACGCATTGATGAGTAGTTCCCTCAGGAAATGTTCAGATAATAAATTTAACAGTCAGCCATTGTTGAACTTATTATCTGAACATTTACCACCAATAAATAGGAATCATTACTGGATCATGAGTGAAGCACTACAACGCTATCGATCTGAAATGTGCCCTCTAAGAGACCAGTACGGACCATTGCCATCTTAACCCCTTTCATGATGAGAGCTGCGCTGGTGCAGCATTAACCCTTTACCCAACAGAACGGCCCTGTGCCAATGCATTCTCTTATATATGCGAGTCGACCATAGGTCGCCTCGCATATATAAGAGAATGCATTGGCTTAACACATTAAAAATTATAAAATTGTTAAAAGAATGTAAGAAAAAATGGTAAAAAGTGTTAAAAAAAGATTTTTGTTAGGCCAATGCATTCTCTTATATATGCGAGGCGACCTATGGTCGACTCGCATATATAAGAGAATGCATTGGCACAGGGCATAACTGTAACTATCACAATGTGGTCAAGGAGCCGGTTCCAATGATATCCATATTTGTATGGTTCTATTGAGACAGACCGAAGATATTTTAGGCTGTTGAAGCTTTATTTGGCCGGTTGTGGCCGGTTTGTTGGGTAAAGGGTTAAAGATCATGTGCCAGTGATATCGTACTTTGTGCTTGTGAAGAGATATTTTAAATGTGTATGTTCTATATAAAATTATTGTCGCAAAAACCCTGTGCCAATGCATGCTCTTATATATGCGAGTCTCCCATAGTCAAGGTAAATAATGTTAGACCAATGCATTCTCATATATATGCGAGGCTCACTATGGGAGACTAGTGTATATATAAGAGAATGCATTGGCACATGATTTTCGCAAATTTCAGGGTATATAAAGTCTTTGTATTTAGTATATCAATTTTTTTTAAAGTGATAAATTAGATTTGACAATTATATGGGCCTTAAAGATATAACTTGGTTGAAAAATTATCCAGGTTGATAAAATATATACATGTATTAGATATTGATGAAACAACATTCAAACTCACAACAATAAAAGTACAGTCAAATTCACAGAGTAAGTGCAAAGGTCAACTAAAATTGTGTTTTTTCTCTTATTAGAATTGAAGTTGAACACTCAACCATAGATTTGCATTAAGATTGACCCTTTCTTTACTAAATACTGATTGTTGAAGTGTATTTACCTGTATTTACTTATTATAATGGTGTCAAGCCTTGAAATAGGGTGTCTGTCATTTGCAGAATGAGGTCCCCAGAGGGTGAATTTAGTGATGCTACCCTGCATAGTGGGCTAGCATCACCAAATTCACCCTCTGGGGACCTCACTCTGCTTAGGCCTTAGCAGAATGAGGTTCCCAGAGGGTGAATTTGGTGATGCTAGCCCACTATGCGGGATAGCATCACTAAATTCACCCTCTGGGGACCTCATTCTGTAAATGACAGACACCCTATTTCAAGGCTTGAATGGTGTTCATACACTTTATCGTGGTAATTAATATAAATGGGCTTTTGTATTGCATAATACTTTTTGGATCACAGAATTGATGTTACAGAGTAAATTGAACTTCAGTGTGATTCAGTTTAATTGAAATATTGCACATGTATATGATATAATAAGTCCGTGATTTTTTCAGAATAAGTGCGGGAAAGTTGACAGCTCTTAAATTGATTTAAAAGAATTGTTTCAGATCGGAGACCTACACACTAACCCTGCACATGCAATTACAACAATAATAAACAGAATGCAATGGAACTCTCAATGAAAAAGAAATATCAAACCAAAATTAAGAAATAGATTATTTCTATAACGGTACATGTATATGGGAAATTTATTTACCATGAAAAACAACCATATAATACAGTAAACAATAAAGAAATCGCTTCAATTGAATTTCAGATGACTGGTTAGACCTACGGTAAACTGAATCAACTCAAATTACAGGCACCATTTATGGCAACAGCCAATCTCGAAGTTAATAACTTCTGGTTTGTAATTCGTTCATCGTAACTGAGAATATTATCTAAAAGAGATGTATAAAAGCTGCTGGTAGTTTATCTCCAATCATTTATTTGTAGGTATGTTCAGCTAATAAATTCAACAGACTGTTAATAACCAATGACTAGCTTCTAAACCAAACTGGCAAATTTCAGCCTAAATTTTTTTACTGAAAGTAAGAAAATATTTCTAATATTAGACTAAAATGGCATGGTTTTCCAAGGTTTGAAAATTAAAATAACACAAAAAACAATTTTTTGACTGAATAACCATCTGCTGTTGATACGAGAATGAAATATTCCCTGTGTCACCATGTCACATCCCTTCATGCTATGTTATTATTATAAGAAAATTAGATTTAAACCCAATATAATGAATAATATCCAGGTACAAAACAACCACAGATATATGTAGGTACCAATCAACCAAATATTTGACAAAGGTACCAATCATCCAGGTACCAATCGTCCAGGTACCAATTGTCTAGAACCCACTGCCTTAAGCTGTTCGTTGAACTTATTATAAGAACATCTCTACAAACTAATAATTGGAAATCTGTATCATGTTTCTTAGCTTAATGTATGATTTTATTATTTGAACATCCCAGCAGAGGAAAAATAATTGATACATGTACATACAATAAAAATTAAATTGGAAAATTCTTTCAGTATTGAATCGTGTGTATACATTTTCTGTATATGGTTGACTTTTCATCAAATATGGAATAGCAAAGCCTTGAAATAACTTGTTTCATGAGTCATTGTCACTGAAAGGTCGAAACATCACCAAAATATGTTACGACAGGCTTAAACCCTTTTGTATAAGTCGTAATGACAGAACATAGATCAGTTGGTGATCAATCACATAAATGCCCAATTGAATCCAACAATGTCAAGGATTGTCACTGTTGCTATACAGTAATGCCCTAAGTAATCGACTCTTTAACTACAGCAGAATTATGGGTAACTTTTCAGGATTTAGTCGAAAATATGGCTTGTTGCCATTCATCAGAAAGCTTTCCATTTGAATGGCAACAAGCCATATTTCCGACTAAATCCTGAAAAGTTACCCATAATCCTGCTGTAGTTAAAGAGTCGATTACTTTGGGCATTACTGTACATGTACATGTAGAAAAGACAAGAATTTATTTTTTCTGAATTATGCAGGCAAATGCGTTAAACTGACAGGCTAAAATATTATTAAGTCTAATAATAATAATTATGAGCAATTATAGAAAAAATTCTTAAATTATTTCAAGGCTTGAAAAGAAGAGAATGAACACAAACAGTAAATGGAGGATAGGCATGCTCGGTAGGGGGATGTCAGCACACGGAACACACTGAAATAAAAATGATGATTATTATCTGTAACAAACAACAAATTCTTGCGATTAGTTTAATGTATTCGCCTCCGATGGGAAAAACCCTCAATTATAAATTACCCATATTTGTATTCCATTCTACAAATATTCCACCAGCCTGCACCCCCCCCCCAGTACAGTGATACAGCTACTGTATTAAAGGATAACCTCTCATTTATTAGCCCTTCCATGACTAGAGCTTCCTGAAATTTTGCGAATACCCTGTGCCAATGCATTCTCTTATATATACGAGTCTCCCACAGGGAGCTTCGCATATATAAGAGAATACATTGGACTAACAATATTTACCTTGACCTTGTAAGCCAGTGCACTCTCTTATATGTGAGGCTCCCTATGGGAGACTCACATATATAATATAATGCATTGGCATAGGGTTTTATGCAAAATTTCAAGAAGCTTCCACTTCGATTTATTTGCTTAAAAGATTCAGAAAAAAATACAAATGCAGAATGTAATGCGAATGCATTGAATTCCAAAATGTTTTGATATTCGTGTGTCATATTAGTATATAACCAGGCATGTAACCACACCATGCTAAAACCTTTCTGGTACCTCATCTTTTTTCTCATCATCCTCGTCCTGAGAAATAATAGAAAACAATTAATTACAACTGATACAAATTTCAAATTCTACTACAATACAAACAGATAGGTGCATTTTTAGATCACATGTAGACACATATCATATTAGACCACCAAAGTCAATGGCAAAGAAAACTATTTTAGAAAAATTTGTGGTTCTTTTAACATATGAATCTTGTTATTTCGGAGGTAAAATATGCACCAATCTGTTTGCAATATAAACTCAGACAAAAACAATCTAAATAATGTATATTTACATATTTACCTTGAATTTCTGCACTCAAATGACGATATCTTCTCTAAGAAAAATTCACTTTACTTTTGGTCGCAGACGAAAACTGATGGCAGTAGGTAGTGTTATCTCTAGATAAATTACGCTGGAATCGACATGCTGCCAGCTACTGTGGCATGACTTCTGATCCATGCATTTCTGCCCTAAGCAAGGTACATGGTTTATGGGGGAATCCCTCATGACAATCCTAGTATTGGATAACATGTCAATGGTGACCAGTTGAGAGTATCACATTTTCATCACAAATAGCACCAGTATTGTTGTTTTAACCCTTTCAGTGCCAAGTCCGATTTTTGTATCAACCCATATTTCCTTGATCATTTTAAGAGCTCTTTCCATCAATGTATCACATTATAACAATCAATAAATTTGAAAAATGATCAAGGAAATATGGGTTGATACAAAAATCGGACTTGGCACTGAAAGGGTTAATCATGTGTCTTCTGATTGTACTTACGAGAATTAAAATTTCTATCATACTGTTCACAAATAGCACTAGTATTGTGTGGTTTTATTCATGTGTCTTCTGATCATACTGTTCTACTCTGCATGTATCTTATCAGTATGTGAGTGGATACTCTCAATCGAGCCTGATTATAGCAGAATGAGGTCTCCAGAGGGTGAATTTAGTGACGATATCCCTCATAGTGGGCTAGCATCACCAAATTCACCCTCTGAGGGCCTCATTCTGCATGGACTCATCTGCTATCCACTAAATTTACCCTCTGAGGATCTCATTCTGCAAATGACAGGCACACTAAACTCAGACTTGATGTACATGAAATATTTAAGACATGATTTACATTTCTGTAGAATTCAAGAATCATGTTTTCTGACATACATTACAATGTACTACAATGGATGAAGTTGGAGTTTTCAGCAAAAGTTTAACAAGCAGGTATTCTACATGGATTCTAATAATTTACTTATTTGAAGTACTTTAAGAATGTACATCATATATGGTCAATTGTCCTATTAAGCAGCAATTAGGCCACGCAATTCAATTTCCCATTTCTCAGGCCAAAAAAAAGATTGAAAAGCAGGTTTACATTTTATTTCTGGGGCAGACACCAATGAAGCACTCCACCTCTTAACTGTGGTAAAAATGGGCAGACCGAACCTAAATTCAAACTTGATCTGTAATTTTGTATGAGCAATCCATAAATGGTACCAAATTTGAAAACAAACATAAAGCTACCGGCCGTGTAGGGTATCACCCAGAAATCAAACTAATTGTCATATTATTAGTCACCAAGGACCATAACTCAGGTAAAACTAGGCTGACGGAACCCAAACTCGAACGTGACCTGTATTTTCATATGAGTAATCCATATGCCAAATTTGAAACAAACAGATAACTATAACTCTAGCGATCACCTAGAAACCAAAATAATTGTCAAATTTTAAGTCAAGAAAAACCATAACTCCAGTAAAAATAAACAGACGAAACCCAAATTCAACTTGACCAGTATTTTCATATGAGTAATCCATATCAGATAAAC
Organism: Siphonodentalium dalli; assembly: GCA_032622095.1. NCBI lineage: Eukaryota > Metazoa > Mollusca > Scaphopoda > Gadilida > Siphonodentaliidae > Siphonodentalium > Siphonodentalium dalli. Next base: position 31,531,303 of record CP136061.1, read on the forward strand.
AATCAGATAACTAAAACTAAAGTTATCACCGGAAACCAAAATTCTAAGTCTACAAGGACCATAAGCAAGCCTTGAAATAGTGTGTCTGTCATTTGCAGAATGAGGTCCCCAGAGGGTGAATTTAGTGATGCTACCCCGCATAGTGGGCTAGCATCACCAAATTCACCCTCTGGGGACCTCATTCTGCTGAGGTGTAAGCAGAATGATGTCCCCAGAGGGTGAATTTGGTGATGCTAGCCCGCTATGCTGGGTAGCATCACTAAATTCACCCTCTGGGGACCTCATTCTGCAAATGACAGACACCCTATTTCAAGGTTTGAGTGAGAGAAATGAGAAATTGACTTTGTGAATGGAGAACAATAATCTAGATACACACCCCAGAGAGCTCCACGGATGCCTCGGAAACTTCATTTTTGGCTGGTGCCATCTTCAGGAAGCCGTACAAGTCATCGTTTTCAATATGGTCCGCAAAATCCTCATAATCCTGCAATAAAATGCTACTAATATCAATTTGAAGCACAAGTTGCAAATAATATTGTGTTAGCGCTCAGTCTGATATAGAGTACTAAGTAGTAAGCATTGTACATGTACCCTGCTAGACAAAACAAGTGTCCACTTAACCGCGGAGCAGTTAGTGTTACCACCGCGGCTGAAATGCAACTACACCACGGCTCCACCGGGTAACTACAGTTGGGCCGCCGTGTACTTGCCGTTCTGCCATGGTGTAGTTGCCGCGGTGTATGTTCATTAAACTGAAAAAAGATGACACAAAACCAGAAACTAACCATGGTGTACATGCCGTTTGGCCGCGGTGTAGTTGCGTTTCGGCTGTGGTGTACTTGCCGTTCTGCTGCAGTGTACTTGCTGTTCGGCCACGGTGTACTTGCCATTCGGCCGCGGTGCTCAACTGCAGTTACGAACTCTGACACCGTGGCCGAACGGCAAATATACCGCGGTGCCAATGGACACTTGTTTTGTCCAGAGGGGTATGTTATGATACGAATGTGCTGATTCTCTGAATTTATTTTCTGTGAATTAAAGTGACGTACTTTACAATTAACATGCACTAGTACATGTATGTATTCACTTTTTTCATGTTGATGGGGATCAAAATATTAATAGGGCAATATTTCATGAAATACTTGCGAACAGTTGTAAATTAAACCCCAAGCTTGTTTCTGATGTAATTTGGATAATTTTCATTGTGATTGGTGTGAAAATATACCCCTAAATGCAAAACATTTGAAACACATACATGTACGCCAACCCCATGTAGGGTTTATTTTCCTTGATCAATCGATAAGATCGCTGTCACTGACAACATTTTGCCCACATTTTGAGGATTTCCGCGAAATTAATATACTGGTACTAGTATATACTAAGCAAACAGAGCCACATTGCCGTTATCAAGCACACAAAATATCAAACAAAGTTTGTGTAATTTCGTACCTTAAAGGTACTCAATCCGATTAGACGTTCCTAAATTACTCTTTCATTGGCTTTGGGGGTAAAAAATATTTGATTCGAGTCGAGGAACCCACCCATCAAAGCTCAGAGTGATTAGATATTGATTTTTGAAATCTATTAATTTTCGGAGATGTGGGCCACAAGTTGGCAGAACCACGTGCTCAAAACGGACAAATTGTGGGTGTAAGATGGATAACTCTAAAATCAAATGGTTATTATTGTTAACAGTACCCACTTGATTTTAGAGTTATCCATCTTACCCCCGCAGTTTGTCTGTTTTGAGCACGTGGTTCTGTCAACTTGTGGCCCACAACTCCGAAAATTAATATATTTCAGAAATCGATATCTAATCACTCTGAGCTTTGATGGGTGGGTTCCTCGACTCGAATCAAATATTTTCTACCCCCAAAGCCAAAGAAATAGTAATTTAGGAGCGTCTAATCGGATTGAGTACCTTTAAGTTTGGAAACTCCCACTAGAACCAAAAAAACATTTGTGTGCTTTGGTTGAATTGGTTCTCCTATTATTGTATCAGCGCACATCTAAATGTCTAATTGCACATGGACAACAACACGCATGGCAAACAATAAGTCAAGTCAAACAAAAGAGTTTTAACTAGCTGCCATTTTGCTGTATTTGTCGACTGATGCTGGTGATATAACAATGGCTTGGTGATGGGTATTATGTTATTTCGGATTTATGCATATTTGGTTAATTTTTGGCATAAGAAAAGCCATGCACCGACGGTATGCAATTAAGCAAAATTGACTGTACATGTATATAGTTTATTATTTAAGTTCTTGGCCCCATGATCTGGCCTCTATTGGATGACAATTTAACCCCCAAGACACTCCCACCCAGCGGATGCCGGACAAACTTGTAGCAACAACAGGCTGGAATATACATGTACCGGTAGCAGTACATGTATATATTTTAATTTTCCAACCAATATTTAGTGTAATGTTCCGGAATCTATTTTTGTTAAATGTCATAATTATTAATTGACTTCAATCAATATAAGGAGGCAGTGCAAAACTAAATAGTTATTGATCAGACAACATCACAAAACTGTCAGGCACAGAATATATATCAGGGTTTCTCATGAGGACCAGTGGGTCCCCTTTTGGGTCCTTATCCCCTAGTTCATGTTTCTCCTCAGATACATTGTCTTTGTTTGATTGAGGTACATGTATGATGCACACATCACCTGCATATTTCCCACTAAATAAAACCAAACATGCTAAAACACGATAATCTACTCGCCGGATAAAGGCAATCACCAGTTAATTGTTTAAGTGGTTTCCCAAAGAATAAAATGCTTTAATTGATACACAAACAAACTATTATATTATCTGGAACAATACATGTAAGTACCGGTAATGCTCAAATTAATCGTCTCCTTAACCACAGCAGAATTATGGGTAACTTTTCAGGATTTAGTTGGAAATTTATGGCTTGTTGCCATTCATCGGAAAGCTCTCGGCGAGAGCTTTCCCATGAATGGCAACAAGCCATATTTCTGCACTGTACCATTATATGTATAGTGGGATATCATTGCTCTCGAAACTGTAAATATCAGAATTGGGACTTAGAGCCTGAATTACTAGTATCAGATATCAGCATTTAGTAGCAAGGACCAGAATTTCTCCAAGCGGCTATATGGGCCCAGAACCCCCAATTGCTAGTGGAAACCCTGTATATATAGAACTTTTATACAAGAAATATTGTGTGATGTAAGTACCGGTATGCATTCGACAACATATCAAAACTACAGTAATGCTCTAAGTAATCGACCCCTTAACCACAGCAGAATTATGGGGAACTTTTCAGGATTTAGTCGGAGATATGGCTTATTGCCATTCATCGGAAAGCCCCAAGAGCTTTCCGATGAATGGCAACAAGCCATATTTCCAACTAAATCCTGAAAAGTTACCCATAATTCTGCTGTGGTTAAGGGGTCGATTACTTAGGGCATTACTGTATATACCGGTATACACCTTTCTTAATGCAGGACATCTCGTCTGGGTGTTATAAGGTCTATTTCCCTGTTGCTGTATTAAATTGTTATTATTAGGTGTATATCAATGACTGCAATATTACAAAACATCTGGATCAGAAGCTTTTGTTAATGAGCTACATGTGACTGATGTGTGTCTCTGAGTGCAGGGTGCTGAGCGATGGAATGCACCATGTGTGACTCTTACTGAGCAATGGAATGCACCATGTGTGGCTCTTTAGCATGAATTACCATAATTTAGGACAGCAATCTTATACATACCGGTATATATAAATATGCATGATCCAGATGACCAGGTCTCAAGGTGGTTGGTCAGTAATCTAAATCAACTAACTTTTGCATAACAAGTCTGATCACAATATGAATATATTTACCATGTGTCTGTAAGGCCAGTATAAAACAATTACCAGATTAACACCCAACATTTTTTTTTTAATTGGGGTGGGCAGACAATTTTTATTATTTTTTATATGTTATTATTACAAACATAAATGGTCATGGTCACTTGGTCAGTTCTATAAATAGTAATTAAATACAGTAGAAGTTTATTTAAGTACCCAATTTGGTCAAAATTGACTGATTAATGCAATGTACTTTGAAGGTTAAAGCATGAGAAAAAAAGTTTACATCAAATATATCCCATAGAATTACGAGAATCAAAATGAGAATCATGATTCTGATTCTCATCGGACTTTAAAGCCTAGAAAACCGCTGAATAGATTTAAAGAATTCTTAATTTCTTGCATACATGAGGTCAAAATTTAAAAAATAATTGTATACACTGACCCCACCTACTAGTACCCTAAAAACCGCCCAACTCAAATATTTTACTGACTTTCCAGAAAATAGTTTTTTTTAACTGGATGATAAACACATGAATAGAATAAATGAAATGTATTGAAAACTGTTTTATTTGTTAATAACATACTAAGAAACTTCAAAGATATACATGACTATTTTATATGATATTTAGATATCAATAGAACATTTTTTAGTAATTTCGATACCAAATGGATTCTCCAACTCAGTTATAAAAGTATACATTGGAATGGTCTAATATGTACCGTTACATGTACAGTAATGCCCTAAGTAATCGACCCCTTAACCACAGCAGAATTATGGGTAACTTTTCAGGATTTAGTCGGAAATATGGCTTGTTGCCATTCATCGGAAAGCTCTCAGTGAGAGCTTTCCGATGAATGGCAACAAGCCATATTTCCGACTAAATCCTGAAAAGTTACTCATAATTCTGCTGTGGTTAAGGAGTCGATTACTTGGGGCATTACTGTATATGGAGGGGTTTTTCAGGTAAAATAAGCAGATGACTGATAACACAAGTATAGAAGGAGTCCTATATATATTTATTGGAGGGAACTGTTAGTTATGGTCTTTTGTTGAATTTATTATCTGAACATTTCCTATGGTAATTACTCATCAATGAAAGGGTTAATTATCCAGCTAATTACGTACCTACATGTACCAACTCATTCTTGAAATTTTGGATAGAATAGGGTGAGGAGAAACAATGCTATTTAAAATGTGGCCTGAGATAATATGGCTAGACAGAATGGAAGAAATAAACTATACTGCCCTAAGTACAGTAATGCCCTAATTAATCGACTCCTTAACCACAGCAGAATTATGGGTAACTTTTCAGGATTTAGTCGGAAATATGGCTTGTTGCCATTCATCGGAAAGGAGAGTTTTCCGATGAATGGCAACAAGCTTATTTCTGACTAAATCCTGAAAAGTTACCCATAATTCTGCTGTGGTTAAGGAGTCGATTATTTAGAGCATTACTGTAATTGATCCAGTATCTGGGGTTATTATTCGTTTATAACTGCGGTAAAACCATAATTTCACCGCAGTTAACGGTTCCGTGACTGCCGTGGCCCCGTTATTAAATACGGTAAAGAAACCCTGGTTATATTCCTGGACTGCCACTACAGTGTAGCTAACTGCTGACACTCAGCGAATTTCATTCCTATGACTTACATGTATGTAAATTTGCTCGAGTCGCAATTGTACTGGAAGTAACCGTTTCATACTAGTTGATGATTACATGCATTTTAACCACACAATCCTCTGGTTGTCTTGCAGTTTATATCCATGTTTAACCCTTTACCCAACAAACCGGCCAAATAAAGCTTCAACAGCCTAAAATATCTTCGGTCTGTCTCAATAGAACCATACAAATATGGATATCATTGGAACCGGCTCCTTGACCACATTGTGATAGTTACAGTCATGCCCTGTGCCAATGCATTCTCTTATATATGCGAGTCGACCATAGGTCGCCTCGCATATATAAGAGAATGCATTGGCCTAAAAAAAATCTTTTTTTAACACTTTTTACCATTTTTTCTTACATTCTTTAACAATTTTATAATTATTAATGTGTTAAGCCAATGCATTCTCTTATATATGCGAGGCGTATATAAGAGAATGCATTGGCACAGGGCCCTTCTGTTGGGTAAAGGGTTAAAGTATAATAAAATTTAGGTTTAAACATGGAGCCACCCCGTTTCGATGAGTCATTTACATAGGGTAGTACAGTAGCATGAAGAAAATAATCCTTAATGAAAATTTTTTGAATGTACGAAATTTCAAACTTAACCATACCGTAGGATATAAATTTCCTCTTGGACAATTGGACAAGTAAATGAAAATCATTTGGTTGATAATTGATAATCGCTGATTTGATTTGAGTTAATTACGGCATTAAATTTAGAAATTACCAAATATCCATATACAAAGGGGGGTAATTAATGTCAAAACAACTTTGAAGTCATTCTTATAAATGCTACCAATCTATAATATTAGTACTGTGTGTTTAGTAAGGTCCTAATGTTTAAAGTCACCCAATATATTGTGAGAGGAGACAATTACACCATGTCATTATCCAGAATCCAAATTTGTATCGTAAAAATTTCTTACATGGAACCTTTGTTTCATGTACATATGTTGCAAATCCTCAACCTGTTTCATCATGTCTTTTATTATTTCAACTAGTCAGAATCCTCTAGATGGAAAAAATTGTAGGAGGTACCCAAACCCAGGCAGAAACATGGACAAAGAGGATTCATAAAATCCCCCATAAATTATTTTTTGGGGAGGGGGTCCATCTGCCTTAACCATTTGTTGGGTGAGAACGTCATATATGATGTCACATCCATGGGTGATTATATTATTGCAAATAAATTGAGTAATATTGTAACAATTAAATCATACAGACAACATTATTAAAGCACTGATAGTAAAGGAAAATAATAAAATAGAGCCCTGCGAATCAGACATTTTCATTTCGAATCGAATCTCGAATTGAATCAGCCAAATGATTCCGAATCGCATCGAATCTCAAATTGAATCATTAAATCAGACATAACAAAAGTGAAGATGTAGATAAGTGGTCGTTGGTATATATGTAAATATTATCCATAAATGGATCAAATTTGCATTTAACCAATTAAGTGCACATTCGTGCGGCTCTCTGCTATCATAAGCAATAATGAAGTCAGTAAGCATTTAAGTAGATGAAGTTCGACATATAAAACTTACGTAAGCGAAATATATGTCATTACAACCGGTAACTGTAAAATGACATAATTGTCGTTCTACCTGCCAAAGAATTAAACATAAACAGTTGAAAATTTTGAAAAAGTGAGGGTGTAAGACAAACCACCCCCTCTCAAACTCCACCTTCCCCACCCCCTCTCAAACTCTACCTACCCCACCCCCTCTCAAACTAAACCTACCACACCCCTCTCTGAGTCCACCTATCCCACCCCTCTCAAACTCCACATACACCCCCCCTCTCAACTCCATCTACATGTACCCCACCCCTCTCAAACTCCACCTGTCACCATGTTTTTGGGTACATGTCACTAAAATTCAGACCAATTACATATCAACAATTTTGATAGTTATCACAGGGAAATGATTAAATAAATAAGGTACATACTCCACAATACTCTTCGTCGGCGAATACTTGTGGTGGCAGGGCAACTTTTCCATTCCTGACCGTGCTCTTCGATCTCATGAATTTCTTCTCCTCATCGTTCCTCAAATCGGCGATGTCGATTCTTTCAAAATCTATTTTATGACTTGTCAACACATCAAGAATATGAGTCTGTTGTTTCTTGATCTGTAGGAAAAAATACCGAAGATACCGGTATGACAACACTTGTGCATACCACACAATGTGCAAAAAAGTTACTGGTACATTTCTCTTGAGTGCCTAATAAACATACATGTACGATTATTAAAATCAAGGTAAAATTCCCACCTGTACGATCGTTATTTGGTCCTGTACGTTTATTAAATTAACCAAAAGAAATAATTCACCAATCTTAAATTGTGTTATTCATAGATAAATGAACTCTGATTGTTGACAGTGATCAGTACACTGTAGATTCACAGACCTGGCTATCCATCGAAACTATTTCTGTCCCATGGCATCAGTAAACCAGTCAGATGGTGCATTTTGTTGGGATGTATGGTACTAATATTTCCAGTCTGTACGTTTATTACGCCCTGTACTAGTATTCAGTTACGCGACATTTCCAACCTGTACTATTATTCCACCCTGTACTTTTATTAGGCACTCAAGAGTACTAGTACCGGTATGTATTTATATACATGTAAATAGTAAACTTAGTTAGGCACCATATTCAGACAGCAGGCCTCAAGAATTGGTGCCAGATATTTGTGGAATGAAGTCCCCATAATGCCCATATGGTGAATTTAGTGATGCTACCCCACATAGCTGACTAGCATCAGTAAATTCACCCTGTGGGGACCTCAATCTGCTTAGATCCTATCTTCTCTGGATAGTATCTTTATCTAATATCAAATAAACAAGTGTTTTTGTTTCTTTAGAAACTTCTTTAGAAAGACTCTTTCTTTTTTTAGTTTAGATTTACTATATCCCCAAATTGACAGATACATAACTGAGATGCCTACAAGTAATGTGCATATCACCATCTTCAGTTCTTCACCATCTGGGAATATGAATCTGTGTCTAGGTCTCCCATAGCAGATGAGGCCATGCAGAATGAGGTTCCCAGAGGAACCTCATTCTGCAAATGTCGGGTACTATACATGTATTTTGAGGCCTGTCAGACAGGTTGGCCCTATAACTGCAGCTCCATTTTAATATACTCATTGCTGGCGAATCATTAAAGTACATTGTTCAATAATATTGTTTATTACATGATCGGACCCTTATTCCATTCATTAAACCTATTCTATAATAATGATATACATGTACAACGGTCATTGTATAACACAAAATAGTGGCTTTTTTTTAGTGCCAGGTGTACCCAAATGTATTGTTGTGCAAACATGACCTTTGACTTCCTGCTTGTCGTCTGTTTACAATTATGTATGCTACATGTATGTATGCAAAATTGAGATTTGTGACTATTGATGACTTAGTTTGAACAAATATTTCATTACATTTGCCAGAGTCTTATTTATCTGGAACTATTTCTTTATGCAGGCAAACAATGCATAGTAACGTGAATGTCATCGTGGACCCCGACAAACAATGCATAGTTATGTGAATGTCATCATGGACCCCGACAAACAATGAATAGTTATGTGAATGTCATCGTGGACCCCGACAGACAGGCGTACGGTAGCTAGAGTAGAGATTCATGACATGGTCTATCATATACTGTACTAGTACTGTGAAATACATTAATGAGCAGGTACCGGTATGTATTTATACATGTAACCCTGTAACGAGTTGTGGAGTGGGGAGGACTATACTGGAATTAGCTTGTCCATACATTGGGGCATCTCTACAATTGGGATGTTCTGGGACTTTTTTCTGGCTCATGAGACTTTTTGAAAGTCCCACAAATTGAATGTATATTGCCTCATTATTAGGTCTCACAAACATGTTAAAATTTAATTCAGACAAAAGTCCCAATACCCTATGTAAATCTTTTGACATGGACATTTTGGACACTCCTGGGCAGATCCCTCATGGTAGTGAGACTTTCAAAAAAGTCCCATAATCCGGAAAAAGACCCAGAACATGCTTGGCTAGTATAAAAAATTTCCCTAAGTTGTCAGGAGTTATGACCATTTTTGGACTTAAAATGCGCCATTTTTTTTTCTTTCTTTTTTTCTTATTGATAGCATTAGTTCTGGATCTTCAGTAGCCTTGAAATAACAGTATTTAGTACCATGGGAACCTGTGCACCTGAGATTATGAGGTCAGTCCAACCTTTTTTTTGTGGAGTTATCCCAATTTTTCGACTTAATAATTTTCTCAAGATGCATAATTTTGTCTGAGATTTTATTCCTACATTTGTTCAGTAAATTTTGTTTAATTTGGCACAGATATTTAGCACGAAGGGAGTCCGTGCACCTGCGATTACGAAGTCTGTCTGACCTTTTTTTGTGGAGTTATCATCATCTTTTGACATAGAAAATTTTCCCAACATGCAGAACCTTGTCCGAGCTTGTATTCCTACATTTTCCGGTGAATCTTTTAAAACTTGGCACAGAGGCTGATTGGCCCGGGCAATTTTGTTTGCAGTTTTTCTTGACTGCCATAGTGGGTATCCTTACTCCCATTGAAACAGCCCACCTCTTGACTTAATACATGAATTACCAAGAAATTATATGACATGAATTATATTTTTCAATGTATCAATTAGTTTCCAGTCAGAACATCAAAAAGTTCCCAGGTTTTGAACATGTGGAATATTGATCTCTACAGGCATAGCCAGAGTATCTAGAGATTCGTAGTATGATCTTGTCTGGCATATCCTATATTCAGAATGTGTGTAGGTGCTAGCTCAGTCAGTCACAGTGTCAGAAAGTATGAGCACTTCAACTTGCTCAAAATACATTTAGTTTTGTGAGAATCAAATGCTGAATCAAGTTAAGGTAAAGGACTGAAAATTGAAAAAAAATTCGCAATAAAATGCTAAATGAAGCCAATTGAACTTTGAAGGGGAAATATTTCAATTATAATTTATATTGACAAGTTTTGGTTTGACTTTGACTTTGTTGCAATGTTGGCAAATTGTTGCAGACATTCGTCTGTTCATAATTTATGCACAAAACAAATTCTGAAAAGTTCTCCGAATGGATAAACAACAAAATTAGTACATATTCGAAAAATAATATACTCAAAATTGGCCGGATATAGTGAGTTGGATGCTGTCATTCCTGAATGTCAAATGATTTTGTTCACAACTGTACGATGTACTGCAGTATATATCAACTTACATCTCGGTTGCTTGCCAAATTTGTCACATACACCTTCAAAACCATGTTTACTGCAAACTGTAGACACTATGCATATGAAATATATCCTGAAAATGGAATGTGGCACTAATCACACAACGTGAAAGGTTTTCTACCAAAAGATAGAATGCGAAGTGAAGCGACTCCCATAAAGTGAAGTTTCCCGAAAAGCCTGTACACAAAAATCAATGACGTCATTGTGTCTTCCACAATAATGTTTTTGGTAAAATCAATATATTGAATAGGAAACGGACAATATTGAAGCTCTCTCGCGGACAACACATACCCATCACATCGTTATGTTAACATTGATTCCGATCTACGTAGGCCTATATACCACAGTATGTGACATGGAACACCATGGAAAGATGGAAAAGATGAAGAGATGTTCTATCTTTGATCTCACGTATCAGTTGAATCTTGTGTTCAAAGATCTAAAGGGACAGTGATTAGCCATCAGTGGGGCCGAGTGGGCGAACCCGCTCATCTCCAATTTTCCGAGCGGATCCGGCTGATAAATTTGGGTGGGGTCGCCTGGTGTTGTTGGTGCTCTATAGTGATAGATAATATTGATTAGCAAATATCATAGCAAATATCATAGCAAATATCTACTACAAAAGTGACATAAATAATATTGACAATATTATCAAAGTTATAATACAATGTTGTGTACATTATGTGTTTTCCTGTACGAGTCTAGGTTGTGGTGAAAAGTACGCGTCCCGTCCACTATCACTTTTCCCCACAACCTGGACGAGTACAAGAAAACACATAGGCCTACTGTACACAACATTGTAAAATGACAATTTTATTATCCATCTGCATATTTATCGAATTAAATGACGTCACGGAGTCCCGATAACTTTTATTAAAGTCATATTGGACTTGTAATTATTCGAGCCCATGGAATATGACTGCCGGGAGTCCAATATGCCTATGACTTTTTCCCATATTATTATATTGTGATGGCTTTTGCCCAATCATAAATAGTATTAGTTAAGGGATGGATAATAATATACAATATGGACAGGGGGGGGGGTCGGGAAAAAATTCCAGACACGTATGCTACTTTTTGTCGATGACCACTTTTTGGAACCACCCACCCGGGCCACCTCCGAGGCTCCGACCCCAATTTTTTTCCCATTTCATATAGTTTTTTCCAGCCATGTTTTGACACCCACCACCTTGTGGAACGCAAAACACAAACATACAGAGAAAACCAGGACCAAACCTCCTACATTGAGATTCAGTGAATCTCGTAATGAACAGCAGGACTGGTCTCTAGCAGTATATTATTGACTGCAGTGGATTTTGTCCCTAGAAACATGTAGGTGCAGTCAATTTATTTTAAAGCTTAGTATATGAATAGTACGGTGGCTGATTTGCGACATACTCAATACATATATTATCTCGAGATCTCGACATAACATGCATATTTAAACATCTGATGTATAGTGGCAATGTGACAACAACCAAGATGGAACGCAAGCAAGTCGCTCTCTATATAATATAATGTTAGACCATGGCTTGGAGTTGACTACGCGAATGTAGTGGCCAGTTGGAAAGGTGTAGTTCAGGCTCATGAACTACACCATTCACACTGGCCACTACATTCGCGTAGTCAACGACAAGATATGCTCTAATCATTATATTATATTGAACATTTAAGGACAAACTGACGTTCTAATATTTATATACCATCGAACATTTTAGTGCTAAACTGAAGTCATTGTATTGTGTCCAGGTTGCATTCAATTCCTTCTCGTCACAAAACCTATTAAGCAGCTTTATTGCTATTGTGAATAGCAGCTATGCCTGAGTGGGTAACCAGTCACTGACAAAGCGCACACGGGTAATCATAATTAATAGTCACCGTTTTAGTGCCAAAATGTGTGTGGTAGTCCTTTTTGGAGACCTTTTTAGTTTTTGTGTTTTGTTACTTTGTTATGGACATTTATAAAGATATTATGTCTATACACCAGGTAGGTGATATTGATCTACACCAGATAGGTGCTTTTGTTTTACACCAGATAGGTGATATTGTTTTACACCAGATATGTGATTGTATTATATCAGATAGGTTAAAGTATTATATGCCACGTGCCACCCAGACTCATCGGACATTACTAAAACATGTTTATCGCACATATAGCAATACACTAGAGCACACAGGAGCACCAATGGGAAATCAAAGAAAGTTAATGTTACGATTGATTCCAATTGATTCAGATTGGTCAGGATTGTTAAGAATTTTATAACGTTCACAGTTTATCTTGTATGAATTCAGGAATCTTGTATGAGTCCATTATTTCTATTGGACTGCTCAAGTGTAGCATGTGAGAGTAAAGCATATAATAAAAACAAACCTACACTTTTAGTAGAAACCTGTATTAACTCATTCATGACTACATGAGATTGTGAATTATTACCATTTTCTATCTCTTTTGTCACATATGAGATAATTGTGTTATCCACTCACAAGTCTAGGTATGTTACATGTTTTTTTCTTTATACATCAGTGTATACATCAGTGTTTAATGTCCATGTTTGACCAGATTTGGCATTAAATTTATTTCTTTGAAGTTATCCTTATTTGATGTTAATTACATAGAATACTGCATGGGCGATTCAGCTGCATTAAGAATACTTTCCCTTTTCCTAAAGAGGCACAAACCAACATCCAATGGCCCTAGCGTGTTTAGTGTTGCTGCAGTTCCTTATTATTGATTTCTTAGTGTTACAAACCAGTACAAACTAGTAAAAATCCAATACAAGGAGGTGTGAACACTGGTGTGAAGGGAAAAAATAATTTTGTCACGGAAAAAAATGCTTTGGGCTTATTTTGACACCCACCACCCCCAGGATACGTGTCGGAAAATCATTTTCTGCACCCCCCCCTAATATGGATGGGATTAACTTAAGAGACATTATATACGGTCTAATATAATAATACAATAATATGTACATGTACTTGTATGGGGCTATATGGCTATCCATGCTTCTCATTCTTTATGAGGCAAGCATGCAAGAGTATCGTTCATCAGAACCGAACAGATCTTAATATAGTTATATATATCATTTGCTTTTGAAGCTTTAACGATTTTTGGGTTAAGTAGTATTTTAAGAAAATCTCTCGATAAGGTGCTCAATCTTTTAGTGGTCATAAATTGAGCCACGGATGAGTGCAAAATACACTCATGTGCTCAATGAACGATGCAAACAAGATGGTAATTATATAGTCCAAGTCTTCTCGTACTAAAACTAGCTAAGATTTTGGTATGGAGATGCTAGTGTTTAGTCCGAGTTCCAGGCCCATGCATTTCTATGACACGACTTAAGCGTTAGTGACCCGCTCAAATAAAACCACAATTATATGAAATAAAATATCACAATTGCTACAATAAACGGATAGTTTCCGCAAAAGACATGCTATTTGATCTGAAACCCACATCGGTTGTGAATTGAAAGCGGTAATTTAATGTGAAAAGAAACTTTTGCCGCAGTGTTTACATATTTTTTAAAGTATGCGAACTCAGTTGACCTTGCGAACTGCGTTCGGCATTTTCCGGTGAAAATATTCCGTTGATTTTCAATCAACCACGCACGATGAATTCTCCATTGTAATCGTAATTATACGTGACAATAAATAAATAAATACATAGATTAAATACATATTGAAGATATAAATGTAATACATTAAATAAATTACGGGAATTACAACCATCTCACAGTTTAAAACAGTGTAAACACAATGAGCATTAGAATATCATGGGGGCCGCCATTTTGTTTGTTTGGGTCACTAACGCTTAAGTCGTGTCATAGAAATGCATGGGCCTGGAACTCGGACTAAACACTAGCATCTCCATCCCAAAATCTTAGCTAGTTTTAGTACGAGAAGACTTGGACTATAGATCACCGAGAAAATTACCGACAGAAATATCAATGTTGTCGAGGGATATCACGCGAGAAAATGTGCGCTCTTATCATAGTGCGCTCGGAAACCTGGGTGATACGATCGGGTGCGGTCTGATACGGTCGGATTTTAGTTGGACAGACTAAGAGAGCTCAGTTTCAAATCTCCCCGGGAATCAGTTCTATTTCGTTCCGTACTGTAAAAAAAATCTGCTGTCGTTATTTTTAATCTACCAATACACAAATATCTCTGACGTTTATAACAAAGGGCTGTTTCTTGTTGCCTGGGTAGGTAAACAGTTCGGTTTGCACTTTTATATCCAAAATAGCGACGAACAAAAGGCTATTGAAACACATGTGCCGGCATACCACGACAGCCTAAGTACAGGAGTGGGTATTCACGCAGCATTCCATCGTTTTTCGTGAATCTGTGACTGTGAGTGTGAAGCATAAATAAGTATGTTTTAAAAGTAAATTCACCTTCACTTCAGTAAGTTCAGAGACTGAAAGTGTCGATAGTGGTCAACCCGACGTTGCTGAATTAATTTTGTCAGTGTTATCACAATATCGGTTCGTTAAATTATTACTTGAGAAGTTGAGTAATTATAGTTATACATGTATGTTATGTTTTGATTATTCATTGATTTTCTTTGTTGTTGTTGTGTTCTGTGATCACTCTATGAGTCTATCGTGAATTTAAGGTCCCTGGTGCTGTGTCGTGTGTAATAATAATTTGCTTGACCCTTGGTTAGTTGGTACATGTATGTTAAACACTTGATGCTGTCCTCGGTGCTTTTTATAAAGTGAAATATTTTTTGCCAAATGTGAATTATTTATACCATTGGCAAATTTGGCAAGTGGCAGCGCGAACCCTGGACATACATGTAGTCATAGGGAAACGGGCCCACTCGCACCAGGGCCCACTCGCCCCAGTCGACCTGGGCCAGCTCGCCCCGGGTAAGCTCGCCCCAAGGGATAATGTCTTATTTAAGTTGGTTTTCTTTTGTGTCTTTTTGCTTGATTTCTCTCTCACTCTCTCCCTCCCTCTGTCTCGCTCTAAGGGCTGTCAGGAGATATATTGGATAGTTGGGTAGTAGTGATAATTATTTAAAGAACATATATACATAATAACATGAACGTGAATGAATATGTAAAAAATACGACGACTAATATAACGGAATGAATATGATCAGTGCATACATGTATGAATGAATGGATGATGAATTATTCTCCACAATCTCCACTGGTTCAAAGTCGAGCACCACATTGGTAACTGCATGATGGTCTAATCTGGTCACGACTTCTTTGAACACCTTCACGTAGTCGGAACGTGTCCGTCTTGACATAAAGACGAACACCAATGGGAACTGTTTCCTTTTTCCATCCTTCTGGACAAACGCATGGATGGACTGAAGTGGACTCGATCTCGTGCTAAAAGGGGCTCCAAGAATCTGAAATGATAATAGTTTCAAAGAATAAATAAATCAAAATTAAACATTTGAATTAAAATATTTATTTTTTTTAAATTTGAATTCGATGAAGTCGATGCTGCCACAGGAGGCAATCGTCGCACCGAAGAGCATGCTGAAGTGGTCTAACTTCGCTACCGCACTTGCAACAACAGAGCATCTTTGTGGTTATTAAGTCAGATAAAAATTGCACTGCTTTTAATATATACTGTATGTGGTCGGCATATGAAAGTGATTATCTATCACACGTTCTGAAGCCATCTCACCCTCTGAAGTGTGAGGTGTGATTAGTCGGCTGGTTGTTTTGATAGGATACGAATGGGGACAATAACGGCTAAGGGTTTCCCAAACTCCAGAGATAGTGAGATGAACTCAGAGAATAAGAGAAACTTTAATATCAAGAATGTGAAAACAGATCATCATTGTTATTTATGAATTCGCTGGTTCGTCGTTCAGACCAACTAATGTGATATAGGCCTACTGGCTATTAACTTTGCTAACTAACGTGCCTAAAGTAATATAAATATCGAAATTGATGGACATAACTCTGAAATATATTATAATATGAACTTAAAAAATTAATATATCAATATAAATTAACTTATTTACAACTTTAATACAAATGTAATACCCGGGCCAACTCGCCCCGGAAAGGTGGGCCAGCTCGCCCCAAAAACTGCCTGGGGTGAGTGGGCCCGGATCCAGTCATAGTATTGGTCAGACTTTGTGTCGCCATCTGCATCCCCATTGGCATTGCCCACGAATCAACCATTGATGCCACTATAGTATAGGTGCTCTGAGAATGATTCCAGAAGCAAAAGAATCTCAGACAAAAATTGAAAAACACACTGGTTGAATTTCGTACCTCCGGCTCTGCTCCTCTACGATGACGTCATGGATAATACACGCGTTTGGTATGATGGCTTGATATATAAATTGTACAGAAAAGGTCTCGCGGGACATATACTCAGAGTTATTGCTGACATGAAGAGTGTTGTGAGATACAACGGTCTTCATTCCGGATCATTCGATGTAGAACAAGGGACTAGACAAGGTGCCGTCATGTCATGTTTCTGTACCTTGTCTATATCGATGACCTTCTAGCTACTTTATCCGACGCACCAGAAGGTCTCCACATCGACGCTGTCTCTTGCAGTTGCCCTACCATGGCCGATGATATATGTTTGTTATCTTATTCGGAAGGGTGCTTGAAGAACATGCTAAACACATGTCACAACTACAGTATTACCTGGAAGTTCGAGTACTCATTTTCCAAAAGCGAGGTAGTTGTTTCGGGCCAAAAACGTACCGCCCAAGGCAAGCACGAGACAGCTCGATGTGGAAACTCGGCGAAAACAAACTCAAAGAAGTGGAGAGCGTGGTACATCTTGGGATACCACAAATTCAGAAGTCCGATCGTCAACCAAATATAGATAGAGCATGTGAACTAATGCGTAAAACCTTTTTCGGTGCATGCAGGTCGGCCACCACAAAAAAGCTATCACCAATATCTCAACTGATCATACTAAAGCATGTTGTACTCCCAAAAGATTTATTTGGCTGTGAGATGTGGTATCAGCTATCAGAAGCAAATTTCCTGCAACTCGAACGATCTTACTGCATGTGTCTCAAAACAATTCAGTGTTTACCGACAAGGACAAGCACGGAATTGGTCCTGTCCCTTTTGGGTGTCAACCCACTGAGAGTAGAAATTGAGAATAGGAAACTCTTTTTCATGGGTACCCTGATAAATTTACCATGCACCCATCGAGAAGCTCTTCGAATTCTCCTGGATACTTACTGTATAATCGCCCTCCTTTTGGATTTCTGGGAGATATTATCCCCATTCTGCGGAAACATAACTTGTATGAGTACCGGTACCTGACCACATTTGCAGAAACGGGCTTCTTTCCCAACCAATCACAATGGAAGACTACTGTGAAACAATACATGACGTCCTCGTCCGAAACATTTCAAGTGGACAATGTACATGTACCGGTAGCTGCTCTCGATTTCTTTCGGAATGTGAAGCCACGTCACACGTCCTCCTGGAGGGGATGGGAGTTATGTTGGGCCAATCTTAAGTATCTCACAATATCAGTTCGAATGGCTAACATCCTCAACAGGACGACTTACGACAACAATTCTCTTTGCAAACATTGCGGGCAACTTTGTACCATAATCAAGTAGATCATATGTTCTTGCACTGCTTCTCTCCGCATATCACGGATCTCACAAACCACTTCTGATATCGAATAATCAATATCTTCGAATAGCTAGAATGACCCTATATGTACATGTAGATGTACCTTTCCATTCATTGCTGTCACGGCTCTATGGTAGGAATCAATATAGCAACAAGTTATGCTACAATTTCATATGTTTTTCTATTAGGCCTACATGAAGTTAAATTTTAGATTCAGATCAGTACATGTTTGATCTAGTGTTCATTTCCATGCACAAGAATACCAAGATGGATTAGGCCAAAAAAAAAAAGAAGCAGCTTTGTTTATGGTTTCCCTACCTACCCAAGAAAAAGGCGCCTACCCAAAACTTTTTATTGGACTGTAGACACAGATAATTTTCTTTTGTTCAGTGGGTAGGACATCGAAAGGTATCTTAACAATTTACAAACCTCTCCTATAAAAACGTTAGATTGTTTTATTAGTCTAGTGCTCTGACTAATTCAAGATAACAATATTTATTATTGAACCGTTCATTTAATCTGAATTGTGAAGCTTTCTAGATTTAATTGTCAATGACCCAATGGAATTCGAATAATTTGAAGAAAACAAATAATTCCCTACCTACTTACCCTAATTATTTGAAACCATGTAACCCTAAACACAGGTATTATTTATTTTGGCCTGAATCGAAAATATTTGAATCCTATGATCGAATCGGAATCAGCAGCCGTTTTCGCGAATCGAATCGAATCAAATTTCGAAGCTTCACGGGGCCTTACTTTGCTGATCAGAATAATTGTTTTATTTCTCTGAAATGTGTGCCTTATGCTTGAGGTTGAGAATTTGATATGCAAATCTCTTCTATATTTACAGGAAAATGAGAAAAGAAGAGATTAATCTACATGTTTGATAGATGCGAAAGCAATATAGATTTCTGATATTGAGAACTTTGCAGTTGGAATTATTGAAGGAGATTTCTCTGGATATTATTTATAACGACTGTAAATATGTCTGACAAACGGCGACAGAATAGCTATGATGATGACACCTATGATTACAGCGATGACTCGTTTGTGGATGATGATGAAGATAATAGCAGCTATTTAAAGAGATCAAAGAAAGGAGGAGCAAGTGAGTTCATCTCTCTCTTCACTCTTAATAATAGTTTAATGTAAGGATCTCTCTCTTCACTCTTAATAATAGTTTGAGGTATATTTAGGAAGGAACAAATATTTAAGCATGGTTTCCCAGTCCTTACCACTTAAGTTAAGTTCTCTCGCTATTCAGGACATGTGTAATTGCGCCTGAAATATAACCGTAAGTTGGGTTTTTCTCAAACAAACTGTCAATGTGTGATAGACCTATGTCCAGTTACACTTTCACATGCCCATAATTTAAGTGAGATGGGAAAGGTTCTAAATATTGCTTCAAATAGTTCAATAGTGAATATTGAATGACCATGAATATTTTGCGAGTGCATACGGGTGCGGGAGCAATTGCTTCCATCTCCTGGGAAGAACTGGTTTCTGCTAATCCAAGTTTACTTCAGCGTAAACCAGCTAGTGAAATTGGTTGGAATAATACTGGTTTACATCGAAGCCCCGTTCAATGGTTTATATAGCGGGCTGTATGCCCAGTTCCAGTGGCATGATTTTTCATCAATTTTAATTGTTTTTACCCTATACTTCAATACATGATGCTGTATATCGGAAAGAGTGACATCTAACACTCATAAAGATTATTATAGTCTAACTTTTGTGTTAACCCTTTACCCAACAAAATGGCCAAAAACGCCCAAATAAAGCTTCAACAGCCTAAAATATCTTCGGTCTGTCTCAATAACACCATACAAATATGGATATCATTGGAACCGGTTCATTGACCACATTGTGATGGTTACAGTTATGCCCTGTGCCAATGCAATCTCTTATATATGCGAGTCGACCATAGGTCGCCTCGCATATATAAGAGAATGCATTGGCCTAAAAAAATCTTTTTTAACACTTTTTACCATTTTTTCTTACATTCTTTAACAATTTTATAATTTTTTCCTACATTTTTAAACAATTTTTATAATATTTTTCTACATTCTTTGACAATTTTATCAGTTTTAATATTTGTTAAGCCAATGCATTCTCTTATATATGCGAGGCGACCTATGGTCGACTCGCATATATAAGAGAATGCGTTGGCACAGGGCCGTTCTGTTGGGTAAAGGGTTAAATTACACATACCAGTATAATGTGGCATGTAATTAGGAGTAACATCAGTTTATTTACATTTAAATAAGACACAAAGTATATGTAAAATTGGAAACTTTCTTGCTACGGTATACTGAGTGACAAACAAACCTACCCAAAATCAATTACAACATGCCGTGTTCATGATGACACATGCACTGTTAAATTTTCCAGTGTTTCTGCTAGAGAGGCTGCAAGTCCCTTTTAGAGTCAGTATCCCCTCACCCAAATTTCTCCTCCGACATATTCCCCTACCCAGCCCACAGATTAATGCCTACATCACCTGTTTATCTGCCGCTAAATAACACCAACAGTCTGGCAATTCTGAGCTCCAGTGAACCATATTGTGTGAAAAGAATGCTTTTCAGCGCTACACACAACAATTATTGCTTTATTCTGAAAGATATCGAACCAGACATTGCTAAAAACCACTTGGTTTATACTGCCTGGGTACGTCGCGATTACAGTTGTCAAAGAACACACTTTTGAAGTGTTGTGTCTGGTTCTTATTTATGATTATCTTGACGAGGTCCAGATGTTACCCACTCTAGGGGTGATCAGAAATATTTCATGGTAAAATTGTTTTTATGTAATGTTAGTGAAGTTATACATAGAAATAAATAACAATCTCCTCTACCGTTGTCGGGGGCAGTACGAAAAATTGTCAGTACACTTCTTTTATCCACTGATTTAACTTGATGTTTTGTCGGAAAATTGATTGTATCAATGGTTATCTGGTTATAAATGACAACACCCTTACATTACTTAAAGGGGTACTGTACCCAAGATGTTGTTGTTGGTTTCTATAATCCCCGAGTCGGAGAATAAGGTATCAACTTTTCCATTCTTTGAAAGTCTGTTGAGTACGAAGTAGTATTACGGATGGCAAATTTACCGGAATGCAAAAATACAAATTGTGGTTGTCGAGTAATTTTGGTACAGTTTTCAACCAAATGAATCAAATAAAAATTATATTATATGCATAGTAGTCCCATATACTCATTTAAGTTATTGTATCGTCACTAGTCTATGAGTGGCTTGAGTTTTCTCCCCGTATAACAGGGACCAGCCTAGACCAGATTTTCAGGGCGAAATGACTTCGCCCTACTATAAAACTAAGGCGAAGTGGCCGTTCTATAGGGCGAAGTGAGTCGACTAAATTTACATTGATCAGTACAACAGCAGGAGTCGCTATAGAACTAAAATAGGAGAGATGTAATATGTCAATTAAACTTATGAAACAATGGTTGAAATATGGAGTCTTTATGTTCACTTCACAACCATAATAACTATTAATAATACCCAAAAATAATTGTGAGAGGATAGCAGCATTTTATATCATAATTGTGGGAGAATGACAGGATTTTATTTCATATTTTTCGGGTTTTTAAAAATGCCAACAATATTTATCAAACCGAAACGAAATGAAATCATGAAAACTTTTACTGCGCTCTATTAGTAATCCCGTTTGAAATTTTAATATGCTTCACAAATGAATTTGTTTTAAAATTTCTTCCACCAAACTCCATAGAGGGAGTGATGAACTGACACATTGTGAGAGCTGTGAGTTGTAATCTTCATTGTAAGGTGTGGTAATCACGGTAATCTAAAAATCACAACAACCAGATTAACACTTGAGACCCGACACCTGACAATGTTTTCACAGCTGCCAGTAATCAGACTCCGTTGTCAACATGCTTCCAGATTGGAGAAATACAGGTGTTAATTGTTTTATAACACCCTGATAGTGGAGTATTGTGTGCAATCACAGTTGACAATTGTAAACCAAGTAATTATCATAAATTATTTGGGGCATTTTGCCGATTTTCGTCAGTCAACTTTGGAATTTTCAGGGCGACTTGAACTTCGCCCGACCTCAAACATAAGGCGAAGCGGACGACGCTAGGGCGACTTCTTCGCCGACGTTGCCCTCTCGGCTGGTCCCTGCCATATATGCATAATGTTTCAAACGATCGTGTGTGCAATGGGTTTACTAATCCAGTATCCCTCAATTATAATTTGATTATGTTTTGTAAATGGAAATTCGTATTTAATTTACGCCATTTTATGGCTCCAGCCATAAATTCAATTTATATTAAATTATTAACTTTTAAATTATTAAATTTTAAGATAGCCTATTAACCTGAGCGTTTACAGAATACATCTTCGACTCAAATTACTTATGTTTCTATATAGTATCGATAATAGATCGTTGTTATCACCGGAAATTTATTGAAAATGGCGTACAGTACCCCTTTAACCCTTAAAATTGTTAAAAAATAAAACACAATTACGGTTCTTTAACTTTACTTATATTACCGTAGACGTTCAGAACTTGGATTTAAATTATCGACTGATTTACTATCGGTAAATTCTATTAGATCATACAGAGTTTGTTAACGGACTGAGCATTCCCCCAGCGGCTATAGGGGTACTATTCATCCAAGCCCTAGCGGAAACACTGAATTTTCGCAGTATTACTGTTATGGGCTTTTTAAATTATAAGTGGTCACATATTACTTGTTAGTTAAACATTAAGTCTTAATACAGTTAATGGTGATTTTAGGTGAGTGGGTCATCAACGCTTAACCCTGATATCAATCGCTATATGAACGGGGCTATGACGTAAACCAGTATTACCCCAACAGATTTCACTAGCTGGTTTATGTCGAGGGAATCTTGGTCTAGGTATCCGCTAAAGTTAAATGTTTGGGACCATTATTAGCTCACCAGAATCTATGGAGGAACTACTGTAACTGCATAGTCATCACTCCTTATCAGTCTATACTCCATCCATCAACAATCTTCTACTCCATACTCAAAGATCAAATTGGTTCATATATTGTGTGGATGGTGCCCAGGTGACTGGGATTTAGTTATGTTCAAACAGGACCACTACTGTAGGTTAAATATGGAGGAACCAGGGAAATTACCCTTTTTCTTCCCAAAAAATGCGGTGAAACTAAAAGTCCCTCCATTTTCTCAAAAACCGTCAGGCTTTGATGGCTTAAACACCTCCAAAAAGTAATCCCCCCACCTCATATAGTACCATGTAGCTTCTATGTTACTGACCCAATCGTATTGAAATTTTGAATGAATTTAGAATATTGTAAATGCAGCACATTGCAGAGGTAATTAACCCGATTGTCTTCTAACCTTCTAAATTCTGGGTCAAGTTCGAAGTACTTTACGCATGCATTACGTTCGTGTTGTTCATGGAAGGGGTTGTTGTCAGTGCTGAATATTTTGTTCTTGTGTGGTTACTAAAGTTCTGAATGTCGCTTGATTGGAAAATTAACAATTTAAAAAAATTGCACTTTCAACTTTGACGCTCAACTGCATTGAACATTGATGGGTTAACTGGGTTAAATGTCACCGAACTTCTACCTGCATACGATTGCCTTGAACTTGATCAGTTGTCACGCTGTGGGAATTCAGGGGTATGGTTTTGAACCACCCCATATCTGATTCACTGCATTCACCCGAAAGGAGCCATATCCCAGGGTTATCGCCATAAGTATATTGGAGGCAAGCAGGTCGCTCATAGGATGTGTTTTTCTCAGATTGGAATGAGAAAACTCATTTTCATGAAACTGGCTATGTGAAGATCGAACAAGAAGTGAAATACCATAAATCACATCTTGAAGGCGGGACCGTCTGGTGAACAATCTGGCATTAAGATAGAGATTTTCGTCAGATTAGAAGTCTATTTTTGTTAAAATTATCATTCAAATTTGTGTATACAAATCCTGATTCAGAGTTAAATTTTCAAGTGGATCAGATATACAGGTGGTTCAAAATCATGCCACTAAATTCCTTCAGGATGAAAATTTTTTAAGTACCGGTACAAGAAAAATCCACACAGAAAATGGTTGATGACACTTAACCAACAACGATTAACCAGTTAACCCATCAACATTTGATTTTGTTGGCATCAAAGTTGAAAGTGTGATTTTTGAAAATGGTAAAACTTCCAATCATAGCGACAGTTAGGAGAAGATTAGAAAACTATGGGGATAATTAACTACCACAGTGTGCTGCATTTATTGTGTTCCCAATCCATTCAATTTCAATATATTCGGACAAATAACAAAGGAGATAAATATGCTACATGTATACAGAGCCGCACTCTGTTATTTTGGGTTAGTGATTATCTCATGAGATCGGATGGCAGAAGGATACCACAAGAGCCGGATGCTCAAAGATACCAGGGTACAACCATAAAATATGTGTCAAATTCGTTTTTGGGTTCCGTCTGCCAATTTTGTTCGGAGTTACGGACCTTTTTCTACTTTGAAGTTTGGCTTTGGTTTCCAGATGATATTAGTAACTTGATTTAATTTTAACCCTTCCATGACTGGAGCTCCCTGAAATTTTGCAAAAAACCCTGTGCCAATGCATTCTCATATATACATGTATGCGAGTCTCCCATAGGGAGCCTTGCATTACATATATAAGAGAATACATTGGTAATAATATTTACCTTGACCTTGTAAGCCAGTGCATTCTCTTATGTATGCGAGGCTCCCTATGGGAGACTCACATATATGCGAGGCTCCCTATGGGAGAATGCACTGACACAGGATCTTTAATGCTGCACCAGTGCGGCTCCCATTATGGATAGGTTTTAGGTCATATGGGTTAACTGGACAGAATTAATTTGGTATAGCTATGTTAATATTGGAATGTCACTTTGAGATGCTTGATTTTGCCCATATTGGTGGTTTGAACCTTCAACCTTATACAAATAAGTGCATAGAAGAGTCCACTTTGTATGTTATTCAAGATGATCAATGTACCCGGTATACAGCAATATAAGCTTGCCATGAGCAAGAAATTTTTATTTGTCTCAATCACAAATGAAATAATTCTCAGTATCCCTGGGTATTAAAAAATACTAGATTATCTTACCGTTATACGCAATACAAAAGTATTGCTACAGTTTTATTGATAAATTTATGATAACTTTCAATGCTTGAAAGTGTCGGAAAACAGCTAGGCATTAAAGGTACTCAAACTCGATTCGATGGTCCCCATATCATCAGATTCAAACAACAAAATTTTCTTAAATACCGCTTCAGTTATCAGAATGGATTAATTTCCCAAAAACAATGTTAACCAGAGTCAACTATAGTATAAAATTGTCCAAAACCTGTTACTTATCAATATTTTATTCAACAAAATTCTGCTGGTTTATCAAATATCTGACACAAAAAAGTCACTTGATTTTAGAGTTATCCATCTTCATCCGCAATTTGGTCCGAGACCTTTTTTCGTCGAGTTTTACTGGGCAACTAAATATTATTGGTGGTGAAAAATAATAGATTAAAAAATCTATATCTGATCACTCTTGAGCTTTGATGGGTGTGTTCCTTGACTTGAATCAAATATTTTTAACCCCGAAGCCAAGGAAATAGTAAATTTGTGAGCGTTAATTCAGATTATGCAACTTTAATATAGTTAATGTAGTTACTTTCATTGACTGTCCCTATGAGTATGTTGAATTTCAATAAAAATAATTTTTATTATATTTATAATAACAAATGTTGCTTGCTGTCAACAATCACAACTGTCTTCTTCCGATTTGCGAGAATGTTCATACCTGTATATTCCAGACGTGAATCAGTATACAAAAGAAAAGTGTCGGCACATAGATAGAAAGTGTAAATTTCTATATCTTCACAATGGGGGATTTAGATTATTGCCCAGTAGTTGTCAGCGATGTCTTTCAATAATCTATTGTTGATCTTATAATAAGCTACATGTATTATAAAGTGTAATATTACCGCACTGTAACAAAGTTTAAACATTTCAATGACCATTACAGGCCTGTTATTTCATTTGAACTCAAGCCTTGAAATAAGAGTGTGTCTATCATTTACAGAATGAGGTTCCCAGAGGGTGAATTTAGTGATGCTACCCCACACAGTGGGCAAGTGTCACTAAATTCACCTTCTGGGAACCTCATTCTGCTTAGGCCTCAACTGCTATTGGAGACCTAGGATCAGATTGATGTTCCCCAGTTGAAGTTGGTGATGTTCACCCATTGGTCACCTCGATTATGCCACAGGCACTTTGTAGAAAACAGTGTTAACATAATATATATATATATGACAAGGTCAGACAATGTTCGGTTTCCCATTCCCGAAATTTGTTGCATTTCTGACTCACCGAACCGATTATGGTCGCGTAAACGGCATTGTCGCTTGTTTTTCTTCTTTCAAAAGTGAATAAAAACCTCCTTACACTGTCAAATGCAGTGGAATGTCTAAAAACAACTTTTGTATACTTTGAAGTGAGAAAATTTCTTCAAACCAAACCATGAACATGCACTCCACGGTTGGTGATTATTGGAATACCATAGGGGAACACTCCGACGTTCGTACTCAGATTTCACAAATATTCGTACCTTGCTTGCCTGTACCAAGAAAATGACCAATTTGATTCTATTTGTCGTTATAAATATTTATTACCCCATTTGTTATTTCTTTTCATAAAAATAAAATAAAACAAGTCGAAGATGATATGTTAAAAATGTTTGAAGCATGAATTTGGCGATAAGTTGTTATCAGAGTACGTTATACTTGTGATAGTTACGTTACGCACACGATATTGGCAAATGTGACTCTTTCACATTGGTCGAAAAACACAATATATTTTTTCGGACGGTCATTTCGTAAACAAAGCCACATGAATATCGACCAATCAGAAAGAGGGCATTATATTGCCACGATGAATGGTGAATCGTCCCATGTTTATGGTCACATTAGAAAGATTTCTAACACTTGAACGTATAAAACAGGTTTATATCGGCATTCTACAGCACTTTACATGGTAAGGAGTGTTTATATCACTTTTGGAAGTAGCAATATACGCGACAATGCCGTTAATCCGACCAAAATCGGTGCAGTGAGTCAGAAAATCAACGTTGACGTCGTTCGGTGCTATTCGGTACCGAATTAGAGACTCCCCCTGTGGTAGTATATGAGGTATATATTTCAATATGTTTTTGCTACAAGTTCCCCGTGGATTATGCATTAGGGGATATTGTATACAAACTGAAAAGAATGGGAAAAGTAACTAAAAACAAAGTTAATTTGAGACTATAGATACTTCCCAGAAGAGGGGGCCTAATCAGAATGAGGTCCCCAGAGGGTGAATTTAGTAATGCTAGCCCACTCTGCAGGGTGTCGTCACTAAATTCACCCTCTGTGGACCTCATTCTGCAAATGACAGACACACTATTTCAAGGCTTGTTTGAACTTATTCCTTGTGATATTCATTCCGTGATGTTTATAAAACTATTTTCCTTCATGTACTGATAATATAGCATACTGTATTAGGTTCCCACCCTGGAGAGAAGTCAGTAAAAGCCAAGGAGCCAGCTGGCAAGGTCAAACCTAGAGGTAGATTGTGTGTACTAACAATGTTTGACTGTCTTGGTGTTCATAATCACTTGGGTCACATGATTCATTGTTAAATTCATGTACATGTATTGACAGGAATAGAGCCATAATAAAAATAACCATACCTACACAATCATGTAACCTACTCAAAATATATTTTACTAAATTTCCTGACAGGATGATACATACATGTATAAAAATTAGAATTCATATAGAAACACTGTTCTTCTGTTACGGTACGTACACGTATCTAGATCAGGGTTCATGCTGTCATAGCTACCGGTAGGCCAAATTGGTCAATGGCCAATTTTTTTTCAAAATGGCCAAGCAAAAATTCATTAGGCCTAAGTTTTTTTTAACCCAAGAATCAGAAATCTAATACAAAAACCCAAATTGATTTTATAACGGGACATAAGAATCATCTGCTAAAATAATTTACAGTGCTTTTAACATTGACTGGGTCAGTTAATGTATTAGGTGATACAGCTTAATTGGTAACAAAGGGCTCTCAGGGCAGTGCGCTATCAAACAATGGACCACCACTATGCAATAAAACAGTAATGAGGATTAAAAATTAACACTAATGAATCCTTTGTCTGTCATAAGGCTGAATGGTAGATGGTGGGTAGTGGTATATTGTCAAATGGCAATGGTGGCATTAAAGAAGTCTAGACACAGTATTTGAAGGGATGGACCTTGAGTTGTGTGATTAAATGTTAAGTCACTTTGGCACGGTGTCGTCATATATTTATTTCACTTGGTTAAGCAGATTTATATTATTTTAATTAACATTGGACCCACTGTATACACGTTCTTGTTCGGCCACCTATATTACTTGTTCAGATTTTATAGTTCTTATATTTTTATATAGAATATAGGTAGTCCATATCGCAACACCCAGTCTTTCTTAGTCCTTTCCGTGATGTTGGGGATTTAAATTATATTGAATGTTAGATATTAAATTAAAAAATATTATTCAATAATTGTGAGCACAGTTAATGAGGATTTAATTTGGCCAAACAAAATCAGAATTGGCATAAAAAACTCCTTAAAGTGCAAAGACATGACCGAATGTGTAAAGAGCCTATCTGTAAACAGAATGTGTAAAGAGCCCATATGTAAACAGAATGTGTAAAGAGCCCATACGTAAACAGAATGTGAAAGGTGGAACAAAACCACTGGGTTTTTAATTTATTGATCAACTGATTTTAAAAGTGAATCTTTTGTTTAAATACTCTCAAGTGCCTTATAATAGTGATAGCCCACAATTTAGGCTGAAATTAATAATAGTGATGGAAATTTCACTTTTGTCTCAATGTCAAATAATAGTGATCATTGGGAATTTTCTCAAAAATTAATAATTGTGGTGACACTATTATTAAGTACCTGAGAGTAGGTAAACAAAAATACCAATCAAACAAAGAGGAAACCTGCATGTTTTACTTTATTGTTTATGAGCTTATTGTGCCTGTCATTTGCAGAATGAGGTCCCCAGAGGGTGAGTTTAGTGATGCTATCCCACATAGCAGGCTAGCATAACCAAATTCACCCTCTGGGAACCTCATTCTGCATGACCTTCTCTGCTATGGGGACATAGACTCAGATTGAAGTTCCCAAATGGTGAATATTGTGATGTACACCCATTGGGAACCTCGATTAGCAGAATGAGGTCCCCAGAGGGTGAATTTAGTGATGCTAGTCTGCTATGCCCGATAGCGTCACTAAATTCACCCTCTGGGGACCTCATTCTGCAAATGACAGGCACAATAAACTCAGGCTTGGTCCCCTATGATGTGGCTGCATCACTACCGGCAAGTTACTCCTATTCAAATTTTCTGGTTTATTATTTGCTTGTTAATAAACCAGTGCTCACACTCTTACGTAGTACTAGCTGTGGTACCATTGCTCGGGTAAAGAATGAGTAAATTATTACTGCCGCTTCAAGCCATTTAAATTAATTATTAGTCACCTGATGTAAACATCACCTACATGTACATATTGCACAGTACATACTCCCCGGTAAAGTTACCTCAATCTTTTAAGTTGATAATGAACGCTCTTTATTGCTAATTGTTAGTGCATCTTTAAGTCATCTGAGGCCCCTATCCTGTGACACTCCCCAATTTTCCACATATCTTCTGAATTGATTACAAACGCTCTTCATTGATTATCTGTGTTAATATAATTTATTAGCCCCCTTTAAGTCATTTGAGTAAAAGGTGTCTATCCCATGATATTAGCCTGGTCAGATGACCCCTGTGTACCAATTTCCCTACATATCGTCTGATAAGGAACGATCTTTACTTTATTGTTCATACATGATAATATAATTTTTAAGTTCCAATGGTACTCCCCCCCCCCCCCCCATTCACAATTTACCCCCTGCATACCAATTTCCAACAACCATGGTCCAAACATTCTGAGTATATAACCAATTATTTAATAAAATTGTTTATTAGTGCTCATTTAAGTTGTCCGAGGTCAACAGCACCTACCCTATGACACTCCTCAGGTCAATTTACACCTGTGAATCAATATTCAATTATTAGATTCGAACCATTTTGGGTATATAATTAAATATTTAGTTAAAATAATTTTAGTGCCCTTTTAAGATATCTGATGTCAATGGCATCTATCCAATGAGACACCCATGTCAGTTGACCCCTCTGTAAAAAAATTCAGCTCCATGGGTCCAGCTGTTTGGTCGCCTATAGCCGGAAAGTTAAATTATTTAGTTAAATTAATTCGTAGTGCCCTTTTAATACTTCTGATGTCAACAGGACCTATCTAAAAAGATTCTCCAGTTCAAATTACCCCTATGTTCAAATTTTAAGATCTGATGGTCCAGCTGTTTGGCACCTATATCTGGACAAACAAACAAACAAATAAAATTGAGGTTTATTAGGATTAGTCCAAGTCTTCTCGTACTAAAACTAGCTAAGATTTTGGGATGGAGATGCTAGTGTTTAGTCCGAGTTCCAGGCCCATGCATTCCTATGACACGAGTTACGCCCAGGATCTGTGGCGGGAATCTGTCGTGTATTTTACTCGATTTACCTAACAAAGCAATACATGATGCTATATACATCGGAAAGAGTGACATCTTATGATCATAATGGTGTATAATAATCTAACTTTAATGTTAAATTACACATAGAATATTCCGGTTGATTGCCACAAACATCGTTGTTTTTTCTGTTTGTTTACTTAACTGAAAGCCGAACTCAGGTTCCGAAGAACTTCGGCATTGTCCGGTGTTTGTTTTGGCCGAGACGAATTTCGATACAAAAAAATGGCGGCCCCATGATATTCTAATGGTCATTGTGTTTACACTGTTTTAAACTGTGAGATGGTTATAATTCCCGTAATTTATTTAATGTATTACATTTATATCTTCAATATGTATTTAATCTATGTATTTATTTATTTATTGTCACATATAATTACGATTACAATGGAGAATTCATCGTGCGTGGTTGATTGAAAATCTACGGAATATTTTCACCGGAAAATGCCGAACGCAGTTCGCAAGGTCAACTGAGTTTGCATACTTTAAAAAATATGTAAACACTGCGGCAAAAGTTTCTTTTCACATTAAATTACCGCTTTCAATTCACAACCGATGTGGGTTTCAGATCAAATAGCATGTCTTCTGCGGAAACTATCCGTTTATTGTAGCAATTGTGATATTTTATTTCATATAATTGTGGTTTTATTTGAGCGGGTCACTAACGCTTAAGTCGTGTCATAGGAATGCATGGGCCTGGAACTCGGACTAAACACTAGCATCTCCATCCCAAAATCTTAGCTAGTTTTAGTACGAGAAGACTTGGACTAATTAGGATAGATAGTGTAGTAACTTCAGGATCTTTGAAAATAAACTAAATATCTCCTCTTGCTTCATAGAGATCAGTTCAAATTAGTGATATTAATAGATGATCTTTAAATACATTTGAATGTCTCATTTGCTCTTTGCAATCTTCAAACTATTATAAAGGGTAAAAATAAAGAGATTTTTTTGAGGAAAGTAAAAAAAAATAACAGCTTTCACATCACTTTGGGAGAGAATATACACATATTCCCTTCAAAAGTCCCGTTATATCAGTTTCACTAAAGTCACCCCAAAAAATGGCCACAATGTTCAGTGTTTTGCTTATCGCACACTCTTTATGTGCTTATATAAACAAACGTTAGACTCACACAAAGTGTGTTTTGTGGGTAATATCGAATTCATGCATTATACTATACTATTAGTATATTCTTCGGTAAATTATCTTAATTTGGTAACTTTTATTTCTAAATTATAACAACCAATGCCATCTGTGCCTTTAAGTGAAAGTTAATAGCACTCAGCACATGTTGCATAGTCCTCAATCTAATAATTTTGGCTCACAAAACCTCAGCATGGAATTCAGTTTGACCCAGGGATATGGAGATGTCTTCTGTGTGTCCTCAGCATGGCATGTTATGTGACGTGGGGGATAAAGTGATGTGTTCTGTGCACCTCAGCGTGGCATACTCAGTGACGCAGGGACACAGAGATGTATTCTGTGTGCATACTCTCACTAATGGAAATGATCCTCACATGGGTATTGATCAAACACACTGATTGAAGATCTTTAAGTTTCAGTCAGTTCATTGTCGGTATAAGCTTTTGTTGTCCATTGAGATATATAGTTACCAATCAATATTGTAAATATTTTGATTTAGTGGACACGATGATTCTGACAGGCCTCGATATTCTGTTAGTTTTTACTAATTTGGACACTAGTTAATATTCGTGATAGGACTATGAAACGTTCTGTGTATCAGAGAAATAATGCCGGTACAAGTTTTCACTTGCCGCGTATTGACAATGTTCCTTCGAGCAATTACGGTATGCATCATGTTATGGATTTGTTAGAATACCGGTCGTAGCTTTGCTGTGAATTTATGATTAGTGTTCTTCTAATGTCAGCTACTCATGCACTTATCATTTATCATATATAATGCATAATGCCATCTGGGGTGATTCTGATCACGTTATATGGTTTACTGTGTTGAATTTACTACAGTGCTGACATTTGCAGTGGTTTTATATATATCATTCGGGTTGTTCAGAACTTGTTCCAGTGTTTGAATTAGAACAGCACTTCTTGGTTCCTTGTTGACACCAGTAATATACAGTAATGCCCTCGATAATCGACTCCTTAACCACAGCAGAAATATGGGTAACTTTTCAGGATTTAGTCAGAAATATGGCTTGATGCCATTCATCGGAAAGCTCTCACTGAGAGCTTTCCGATGAATGGCAACAAGCCATATTTCCGACTAAAGCCTGAAAAGTTACCCATAATTCTGCTGTGGTTAAGGAGTTGATTATTTAGGGCATTAATGTAGCCCTCAAAAACCTACGTCAATGCTGTAAAAAAAGCTGTAGAAGCCAATATAGAATTTTCTGTAATTCTAAAGCAATGCCATAGCCAGGTTCAGTTACAATTTTTATACCTGGAGTGATATATTTTTGTTTAACTCTTATTACACTATTTGTTTTACTCTTTTGAATGTGCTAGTCATTTTATATTTGCAGTGGTTTTTGTCTAACTAATGCTAAACTTACACGCAGGATATGTCAGTAGATGTACAGAAGTTGCACGGTATTTCCTTGAATTATCTATTAAAATGGTGTTTGTTGAGTAAATGAATCATTGCATGAATTTTTTTAATTCCTATGTTATATTGACATTGTGATTAAGCTTGACTACATCCATCTACCCTTACCTTACTCTGTTTTTTAAATCTTGCAGTACTGTTATTTGCTCACCGTCAACGAAAATCCAAAAAGAAATATTTCTTATTTATGAAAATAAATGCTATCGTATTGAATTTTTGCACCAAAATACATGGATAAAAAGTGCACAATTTTAAAACTGAGAGAAAATTAAGGACATTCTATCTCGTATCTCTTCCTGGCAGCACTTCTAACAACAACAACAACACAATTTTCTTTGAATTCCTTTTCCTGACATGTTTCAACAATTTTTACCAAAATAAACATCTGGTGTCACACATACATGTATTTGACAGTTTTAACAGATAGATTTCTAATCATAGATGCTGTAATGTTCTAAAAATAGCTACATTTTCTGTCCCAATTCATAAATAATAATTGAAGAAATAAAATATTTTCTTTTGACAGAAGCTCCTATTGCCTGTTCTCTCTGACTCAAAATTAATATTTTATACACAACAATCTATACAGAAAGTTCAGGGAAGCAATCATCCTTGAACTAGTATGGGTGAACTAGTGCAGGTGACATTTGCAGAATGAGGTCCCCACAGTGTGAATTTAGTAATGCTATTACGAATGGCAAGCTAGCATCACCAAATTCACCCTCTGGGAAGCTCATTCTGCTTGCCTCAACTGCTATGGGAGACCTCGGATCAGATTAAAGTTCCATAGTTGAAGTTGGTGATGTTCACCCATTTATGCATACTAGTCTAATGGGTGAACATCACCAACTTCAACTGAGGAACTTCAATATGATCCTACTACCAGATTCCCCATAACAGTTGAGCCAAGCAGAATGAGGTTCGCGGAGGGTGGATTTGGTTATGCAGGGTAGCATCACTAAATTCACCCTCTGGGGACCTCATTCTGCAAATGTCAGATACACTATTTTAAGCCTTGAATATAATGACTGTTATTACAGTCCTGCAGAATGCTGATTTCAAAATTGTGTTTAACTGTTTTTCGTTTACCTGGTTTGTGCTTATGTAACCCATAGGTTATCAGAAGAGTTACTCAACTTGTTATTGTCACTAATCATTACTACAATTAACTGGTATTATTATTAAACTGCTTATGGGCATTGGATTACTAATGTTGATTGTCTCATTTTTGGGACTTTATTGAGTAATAATTAAGGTGAGAATCAGTAACTACAGAAACCTTAGTGTGACCCTGTGTTTCATTCGCGGCATTTTCATTTTAGGTAACCTCCAAGTCTTTCGCCTCAAATTTGCAGGCCTGTATTACATGTATACCGTAATTATGACTGTCCTCCTAGTCTAAAGGCTAAGCAGATGCATATTCAGTGTAGATTTATCTTATTCTTCACTGGACTTTTATATAAACTTCGGCTGGTTTTATTGACATACTGTACTGCAGCTGTTTGTACTCGCAGCCTCCATGAAGTCTCCAATTCTCACACATCTATTTTCATCTTGAAAACATATTTCTGATTTCTTATTGTAAAAAGTATTGATAACATATTTCCGATTTCTTATTGTGAAAAGTATTGATTTTCTTGAACAATTTGGGTGATTCTCAGAGTAAAAATGTGGTTGAGTGTATATGGTAGATGGTTCAATAATTGTCCGGGTTCTTGTGAGTGCAATAGTTTGTCAAGGTCGTCTGAGATGCACACATACAATTCTGTACTTTTTACCTTCCATTACTGAATATATTCTCCAATTCAATTATAGAAGTATGTTGATGAACAGGGTGGTTGTTTGAAGAGTTTTAACCAGTCTCCTCCCAACCGACAATATAATTGTACATGAGTGGGGCAGGCTTAATTGTCTTCATGGTGAAAAATACAGTAATGCCCTAATTAATCGACTCCTTAACCACATCAGAATTATGGGTAATTATTCAGGATTTAGTTGGAAATATGGCTTGTTGACATTCATCGGAAAGTGAGAGCTTTACGATGAATGGCAGGCAACAAGCCATATATCCAACTAAATCCTGAAAAATTACCCATAATTCTGCTGTGGTTAAGGAGTCGATTAATTAGGGAGTTACTATACATCACTATAGTGTGGTAATAGAATAGGGATTATACTGATTGAGTTCGCACAGTTGATCAATAAATGACTAATTTATCACGCTAGGCAATTACCATTATTGTACGAGATGTGATACAATTGCACTTAGTTTTTTCTGTGTTGCAATCAGAGTATTCTTAATGAATATGTCTGACACACAAGCATTATAGATGGTCTTTCTCTATTGAATCAAAATTAGGCCAAAAAGAAATAATACCTGTGTTTAGGGTTACATGGTCCAAAATAATTAGGGTATGTTGGTAGAGAATTTTTTTCTTTTCTAGAAAGCTTCACAATTCAGATTAATTGAATGGTTCAATACTAAATATTGTTAATCTTGAATTAGTCAGAGCACTAGGCTAATAAAACTTCTAAACGTTTGTATAGCCTCATATATAAGAGAGGTTTGAAAATGGGTAAGATACCTTTTGATGCTCTTCCCACTGAGCAAAAAATTATCTGTGTATACAGTCCAATAAAAAGTTTTGGGTAGGCACCTTTTTCTAGGTTAGGTAGGGAAAACCTAAACAGATGGGGTTTTTTTTGCCTTACAACAACAACATAATTTTAATAAAACCCGATTTCAAGACTATAAATACTTTTTTCTGTGAATAAAACAGATAAAAGTGAAGATTGTGTATATTATTTGTCTATAAAGGCATTTATAAAGGTTTATTCCTGCAAAATATCTGAATCGAAATGGCATTTCGCCTTGATGGAGAGTGCTAAACAAGATAGAGTTCTCCCTCTTGCTACGATCCAAATGCACCTAAAGTTTCTGTTCTAAAATTAGCCAGTAAAATTGTCCCGAAAGGTTGTACATATATGTATTATACAAGAAAAGATCAAAATAAAATTAATAGTAATTAATAGAAGCGTTTCTAGACAGGTGTCTGATTCATATATTATTATTTTATACCCCAGAAACTATTTAAAACATGTTAGGAAGAGATAGACCAATTTTAATAACTGTTCTTTGAGATTTAAAAAAAAAATGAGCTATTCATTTAGATATCATAAAAAACTTATGGACATTCATCATTCTTGGTAACAGAAAAACTGGTTTCCAAACATTTTAAGTTCTTTATTTTAATATATGTATCAATCATCATAAATTATTTCCCTTGAGAGCTGCTGAGAGGCCAATTAACTCTCGTTGTAGGAAGAGATAGACCATCTTTAAAACCTAGATGAGGTTGTAGTCCTCTCCACTCAATATTTACATTTTCAAAATTTACTGTGACCCATTTTCATTTTCAAGTTTCTTAAATTTTGTTTTTAGCCACATAGATATCAATTTGTCTATTGTTCATTGATGTAAAATAATAGTTTGTTGCAAGTATCAAGTTATATTAAACAGGCCAGGAACCTACTCTCAGGTGCTTAATAATAGTGTCAGCACGATTATTAATTTTGGAGAAAATTCCCAATGATCACTATTATTTGGTATTGAGACATAGAGTGAAATTGCCATTACTATTATTGAGCTATAATGATTATTAGGCAACTGAGAGTACTAATACATCACCAATCATGTCTCTAACCTAAGTGATTTTTATTTTTAATTTATTTTAAACATATTTAAATGTTTGTCTGACATTAGTCTGACATTAGTGACATAGATTCCTGGCCCTAAACATCTGAAGCGACTGTATATAGATTACATTAGTGACATAGATTCCTGGCCCTAAACATCTGAAGCGACTGTATATAGATTACATTAGTGACAAAGGTTCCTGGCCCTAAACATCTGAAGCGACTGTATATAGATTACATTAGTGACATAGATTCCTGGCCCTGAACATCTGAAGCGACGGTTTAGAGATTACGTTAGTGATGGATGTAGGTTCCTGACCCTGAACATCTGAAGCGACGGTTTAGAGATTACGTTAGTGACATAGATTCCTGGCCCTGAACATCTGAAGCGACGGTTTAGAGATTACGTTAGTGACGTAGGTTCCTGGCCCTGGACGTCTGCTGCGACGGTTTAGAGATTACGTTAGTGACGTAGGTTCCTGGCCCTGGACGTCTGAAGCGACGGTTTAGAGATTACGTTAGTGACGTAGGTTCCTGGCCCTGGACGTCTGCTGCGACGGTTTAGAGATTACGTTAGTGACGTAGGTTCCTGGCCCTGAACGTCTGAAGTGACCATTTAAAGATTACATTAGTGATGTAGGTTCCTGGCCATGAACAACTGAAGCGACTTTTTGGAGATTACATTAGATGTATAGGTTCGTGACCCTGTTAAAAAAAGGAAATAATGGCAAATTTTTAATAGTAGAATAACGGGAATGTTAAACCAGCACTTTTGAAAATGAGACATTATGGGTGCATGGCCCTGGGGGTTACTTCAGGACCCACCCCATTCTTCAAAAACACCAACCCAATGTGAAACAAATCTACCTGATTGGTACCGTATAATTCCATATATGACACTTACCTTCATTCATCTTAATCTCAGCATGCTTCCTTGTTGACACCTGTTCACACACATTTTTCGCTACTGATGAACAAAGGACATGTTTATTAAAACGCCAGTAACATCACCAAGGAAAGTGCTATTGATTGAAATGTTCACTGCTGCTTGATGACAACAATCTGTATTTGTTTTTTGTGAATAAGAATATAATGAATAAGTAAAGATGTAGAGACAGTCCTCGTGGTCACCATGTTAACAACCCATTGTACTCTGGAATGAACCACGTCCACATATTTTCAATGCATGTCGTTTCTCCATTGGTTACAACACAATTTGTTCATTCTGTTTTGATTCTCTGAGATTTATCCTGAACATTTTTGAGGTGTTACTGAATTACCATTATAGCTTTTTTTGAAGATTTTCACACAATTTCTTCAGGAGATGTTTCGTGCAATTAATTCTCTGATTGACTGACGTTGAGGTATGTGCATGAGTGACTAAGTGGATCTTATCCTTTGATTTATGTGGATATCCCCAATCTCAGAAAGAGTTGGTGGTACAAACTGATCCTTGTAATTCTTTATGTACCATCTATATTTTGCTGTTAAATTTGAAAATTTAACCCTTTCTTTACTAATGGATTCTCCCGTTCAGTTATAAAAGTATATATTGGAATTGTCTATTATTCATCTGGAGGGATGATCAGGATATATATGTATGAGCCGATGACAGATAATATAAAGTGCAGAAGGTATCCTGGTGGGAAATGTTAAGATAATAAGTTCATACAGCTGTACGATCAATGGTCATTCATGGTATAAACATTTTGTAAGAGATAACTACTCGTCAATGAGTATTAAGTATAGAAAGGGTTAAACTTATTATCTGAACATTTTGTAAGGGATAACTACTCGTCAATGAGTATTTAGTATAGAAAGGGTTAAATAGCTATTATATCAATTTAATTTCATCAACATATTTCCTGATATGGCACCTACAGTCTTAAATTGTCTGCCAGATGATAGAAAAAAAAATGCTTGCTTTTACTTTAAAAATGAGGGTGGGGTCTCAGTTGTTTCTCCATGATCCCCTAATGACCAGCTTGGTTTAAACCGACACAGGAAAGTGCCAAGAAGTATAAACAATGGTAGACAACAAAAACAGTTTTCAGTGCAAATAATTCTAAAATTGAGTTCTGGGCGTTGTATTTGAACTTGGGTGGGCCCGGGTTACTGGGAACACACAGGTTTGAATCATCACAGGAAAGTGTCAATGAGTGTAAACAATGAGTGACAATGAAAAAAATGTTTAGTGCGAAAAAATTATAAAATTTAAATAAATAGTTTTTGGCGTGGTGTTTGAGCTTGGGTGTGTGGGTTACTGGAAACATACAGGTTTGAATCATCACAGGTACTAGTAAGAGCCAATGAGTGTAAACAATGAGTGACAATTTGAAAATATTCTAAAATTGAGATCATTAGTTTTTGGTGTGGTGTTTGAGTTTTAGACGGGCGGGTTACTGGAAACACACATCCATTCTATTTTGTCCTAATATAATTAGCAACTCAAACATTATGCATCACTTTAGTGTAGATGAAATTCGAATAGGTTTTCTTTTATGTCTGATATACCAGTAGATCACATGTCAAATCATAAAGAAATATTTATTGGCTTGTTTGATTATTTTCCTGCAGACCGACCCCCATGTGTCTATATTCTTATCTATGTGATATACACTGTAATATTTATTAGTATCCTGCAGACCAACCCCCGTGTGTCTATATTCTTATCTATGTGATATACACTGTAATATTTATTAGTATCTATTGGAAATCACTGTTTGCACAAGTCCAGAGTATAAGGAGCTTTTTGGACTTGATTTTCCTTTGCTTTGTCGATCAATTGTATAAGTTATACATGGAATTTTAATTGCGCACCATGCAGCACCATGAGTACTTTTGAGGGCCACTGTTTTCTGTTCCTTTTGTTTGTATTTGAAAATAGAGCATTTAGATCAATATAGGTTGGCATTCATTAAAGGAATAGGTCTTGCTTGAGATTGTTCAAAATTATTATTTTACATTGCTCTTCATGGCAAACTTATCTTCACTCGCATTGGTTTAAACAATATATATTTCTACCCTCAATTTATTCATGTATACATGAAACAAGACATTGAACAGTATGATTTATATGACAGATCTAGCGCTGAAGTTATCTCCTCAGAAAAGAAAAGCATGCAGAATAGTATGTAGAAGGAGCATATGGCAAGAGGCCGAGTTAAAGAGAACAGGTTGAGGGGAAATGAAAATAACAAGAAAGCAAAACATTGAGAATAGTATAATTATTATGCATCAGTTGAGGCAGAAGAAAAGGAAAGAGTGGGACAGAGAGTGAGTTACATGTACATGTACCACTGCTGTGTGTTTACAAGCATTCTCAAATATATCTATCTTTATAAATTTGTTTTTCAAAATAATGAATGATTGACATTTAACGCAAATCTAATGGAAATTCTCTGAATCGGGCAACTATGCTACTTGATTAAGTGGACGTATATGACCAAGGTTTTATTCATTACTTAATATATGATTCCATTATATATTATGGTAGAGGACTGAAAGTTTGGGTTGCTTTAACCCTTTACCCAACAAACCGGCCAAAACCGGTCAAATAAAGCTTCAACAGCCTAAAATATCTTCGGTCTGTCTCAATAGAACCATACACATATGGATATCATTGGAACCGGCTCCTTGACCACATTGTGATAGTTACAGTTATGCCCTGTGCCAATGCATTCTCTTATATATGCGAGTCGACCATAGGTCGCCTCGCATATATAAGAGAATGCATTGGCCTAAACAAAATCTTTTTTTAACAATTTTTACAATTTTTTCTTACATTCTTTAACAATTTTATCATTTTTAATGTGTTAAGCCAATGCATTCTCTTATATATGCGAGGCGACCTATGGTCGACTCGCATATATAAGAGAATGCATTGGCACAGGGTAAAGGGTTAAAGATTTTGTGGTTGGTGCGAAGTGCTGGTGTTGGTGCTAAGGAGTATTAGACTGTCTTTGTATTTTGTTTCTAATGACATAAAACATTCATCCCTGATTTGATAGTATGATGGTCAAACTAAAACTTGCATTAAAACTATAGGTCAAGGTTTCATTACAGTCAACTCTCAGTCTAGAGACTCCGGTACTTATATTGATTTCAGAGATAAAATGAGAATCCACAGTTCATGACAGCTCATAAATATTCATGTTTCAAAATAAGGTATACTGGTTTGATTGACATACGATAATGCTTACATGTGTTAATAACAATGGCTGTAACCCATGGGCAGAATAGCTAAAAAGTTCTTTCTGTTGATCAATAAGCTTCCAAGACTGTTCTCTTGTTCTGGTTTCAGTGAATCAATGCCAGTTTCTGTAATACATTCTTAATTGCAACATCAAGAATTTTTATTGTGCCAAAATCAGCCATGTTGGTTTCATATGGCCTCACTTTCTCCATCACATCCGCAATACTTATTTTTAGCAACTTTGGTCGGGGCTTGTTTTTCTGGACCTGATTCTGTTATCTTTCCATGTTACAAGGTATATGGTGTTGCTGGTTAATTTGGTAGGTATGGCCCTTTTTAAACTTCTTTTACATATGTTGACTTTGGAGTGGCTGTGGGGTGAAGGAGAAGATCACTTAATCTTTTCGACCATCTCAGATGCTTCGCACCCAACTACTCTCTCTGCTACCACTTAGTGCTACACAGCAATGCATACCTAGGTTTATTACACACTTCTGTGTGTGTTAGTGCTTGACCCCTTGCTACCTGATTCTTTTATCTTTCCATGTTACAAGGTACAGTATATTGTATATGCTAATGCTGGTTAATTTGGGAGCTAACTAGCTACTATACATATGTTATATATGTTAACATTGGAGTTATTATACTCAGTAATGCGAACTAGGTTTGTTACACACCTCTGAGGTTTAGTGGTTTATTGCATGGTTGACCCATTGCTACTGCAGCATCCATTACGATAAACAAAACCTACTGCAGCATCCATTACGATAAACAAAACCTACTGCAGCATCCATTACGATAAACAAAACCTACTGCAGCATCCATTACGATAAACAAAAACCTACTGCAGCATCCATTACGATAAACAAAAACCTACTGCAGCATCCATTACGATAAACAAAAACCTACTGCAGCATCCATTACGATAAACAAAACCTACTGCAGCATCCATTACGATAAACAAAACCTACTGCAGCATCCATTACGATAAACAAAACCTACTGCAGCATCCATTACGATAAACAAAACCTACTGCAGCATCCATTACGATAAACAAAACCTACTGCAGCATCCATTACGATAAACAAAACCTACTGCAGCATCCATTACGATAAACAAAACCTACTGCAGCATCCATTACGATAAACAAAACCTACTGCAGCATCCATTACGATAAACAAAACCTACTGCAGCATCCATTACAATAAACAAAACCTACTGCAGCATCCATTACGATAAACAAAAACCTACTGCAGCATCCATTACAATAAACAAAACCTACTGCAGAATCCATTACGATAAACAAAACCTACTGCAGCATCCATTACAATAAACAAAACCTACTGCAGCATCCATTACGATAAACAAAACCTACTGCAGCATCCATTACAATAAACAAAACCTACTGCAGCATCCATTACGATAAACAAAACCTACTGCAGCATCCATTAC
Organism: Siphonodentalium dalli; assembly: GCA_032622095.1. Classification (NCBI taxonomy): domain Eukaryota; kingdom Metazoa; phylum Mollusca; class Scaphopoda; order Gadilida; family Siphonodentaliidae; genus Siphonodentalium; species Siphonodentalium dalli. The sequence goes on from CP136061.1 coordinate 31,574,261, forward strand.
AATAAACAAAACCTACTGCAGCATCCATTACGATAAACAAAACCTACTGCAGCATCCATTACGATAAACAAAACCTACTGCAGCATCCATTACGATAAACAAAACCTACTGCAGCATCCATTACGATAAACAAAACCTACTGCAGCATCCATTACGATAAACAAAACCTACTGCAGCATCCATTACAATAAACAAAACCTACTGCAGCATCCATTACGATAAACAAAACCTACTGCAGCATCCATTACGATAAACAAAACCTACTGCAGCATCCATTACGATAAACAAAACCTACTGCAGCATCCATTACGATAAACAAAACCTACTGCAGCATCCATTACAATAAACAAAACCTACTGCAGCATCCATTACGATAAACAAAAACCTACTGCAGCATCCATTACAATAAACAAAACCTACTGCAGAATCCATTACGATAAACAAAACCTACTGCAGCATCCATTACGATAAACAAAAACCTACTGCAGCATCCATTACAATAAACAAAACCTACTGCAGCATCCATTACGATAAACAAAAACCTACTGCAGCATCCATTACAATAAACAAAACCTACTGCAGAATCCATTACGATAAACAAAACCTACTGCAGCATCCATTACGATAAACAAAACCTACTGCAGCATCCATTATGATAAACAAAACCTACTGCAGAATCCATTACGATAAACAAAACCTACTGCAGCATCCATTACGATAAACAAAACCTACTGCAGCATCCATTATGATAAACAAAAACCTACTGCAGCATCCATTATGATAAACAAAACCTACTGCAGCATCCATTACAATAAACAAAACCTACTGCAGCATCCATTACAATAAACAAAACCTACTGCAGCATCCATTACGATAAACAAAACCTACTGCAGCATCCATTACGATAAACAAAACCTACTGCAGCATCCATTACAATAAACAAAACCTACTGCAGCATCCATTACGATAAACAAAACCTACTGCAGCATCCATTACAATAAACAAAACCTACTGCAGCATCCATTACAATAAACAAAACCTACTGCAGCATCCATTACAATAAACAAAACCTACTGCAGCATCCATTACGATAAACAAAAACCTACTGCAGCATCCATTACGATAAACAAAACCTACTGCAGCATCCATTACGATAAACAAAAACCTACTGCAGCATCCATTACGATAAACAAAAACCTACTGCAGCATCCATTACGATAAACAAAACCTACTGCAGCATCCATTACGATAAACAAAAACCTACTGCAGCATCCATTATGATAAACAAAAACCTACTGCAGCATCCATTACGATAGACAAAACCTACTGCAGCATCCATTACAATAAACAAAACCTACTACAGCATCCATTACGATAAACAAAACCTACTGCAGCATCCATTACAATAAACAAAACCTACTGCAGCATCCATTACGATAAACAAAACCTACTGCAGCATCCATTACAATAAACAAAACCTACTGCAGCATCCATTACGATAAACAAAACCTACTGCAGCATCCATTACGATAAACAAAACCTACTGCAGCATCCATTACGATAAACAAAACCTACTTCAGCATCCATTACGATAAACAAAAACCTTCTGCAGCATCCATTACGATAAACAAAAACCTTCTGCAGCATCCATTACGATAAACAAAACCTACTTCAGCATCCATTACGATAAACAAAAACCTTCTGCAGCATCCATTACGATAAACAAAACCTACTGCAGCATCCATTACGATAAACAAAACCTACTTCAGCATCCATTACGATAAACAAAAACCTTCTGCAGCATCCATTACGATAAACAAAAACCTTCTGCAGCATCCATTACGATAAACAAAACCTACTTCAGCATCCATTACGATAAACAAAAACCTTCTGCAGCATCCATTACGATAAACAAAACCTACTGCAGCATCCATTACGATAAACAAAACCTACTGCAGCATCCATTACGATAAACAAAACCTACTGCAGCATCCATTACGATAAACAAAACCTACTGCAGCATCCATTACGATAAACAAAACCTACTGCAGCATCCATTACGATAAACAAAACCTACTGCAGCATCCATTATGATAAACAAAACCTACTGCAGCATCCATTACGATAAACAAAAACCTACTGCAGCATCCATTACGATAAACAAAACCTACTGCAGCATCCATTACGATAAACAAAACCTACTGCAGCATCCATTACGATAAACAAAACCTACTTCAGCATCCATTACGATAAACAAAAACCTTCTGCAGCATCCATTACGATAAACAAAAACCTACTGCAGCATCCATTACGATAAACAAAACCTACTGCAGCATCCATTACGATAAACAAAACCTACTGCAGCATCCATTACGATAAACATAACCTACTGCAGCATCCATTACGATAAACAAAACCTACTGCAGCATCCATTACAATAAACAAAAACCTACTGCAGCATCCATTACGATAAACAAAAACCTACTGCAGCATCCATTACAATAAACAAAACCTACTGCAGCATCCATTACGATAAACAAAAACCTACTGCAGCATCCATTACAATAAACAAAAACCTACTGCAGCATCCATTACAATAAACAAAACCTACTGCAGAATCCATTACGATAAACAAAACCTACTGCAGCATCCATTACGATAAACAAAAACCTACTGCAGCATCCATTACGATGAACAAAAACCTACTGCAGCATCCATTACGATGAACAAAAACCTACTGCAGCATCCATTACGATAAACAAAAACCTACTGCAGCATCCATTACGATAAACAAAAACCTACTGCAGCATCCATTATGATAAACAAAACCTACTGCAGCATCCATTACGATAAACAAAACCTACTGCAGCATCCATTACGATAAACAAAAACCTACTGCAGCATCCATTACGATAAACAAAAACCTACTGCAGCATCCATTACGATAAACAAAAACCTACTGCAGCATCCATTACGATAAACAAAAACCTACTGCAGCATCCATTACGATAAACAAAACCTACTGCAGCATCCATTACGATAAACAAAAACCTACTGCAGCATCCATTATGATAAACAAAACCTACTGCAGCATCCATTACGATAAACAAAACCTACTGCAGCATCCATTACGATAAACAAAAACCTACTGCAGCATCCATTACGATAAACAAAACCTACTGCAGCATCCATTATGATAAACAAAAACCTACTGCAGCATCCATTACGATAAACAAAACCTACTGCAGCATCCATTACGATAAACAAAACCTACTGCAGCATCCATTACGATAAACAAAACCTACTGCAGCATCCATTACGATAAACAAAACCTACTGCAGCATCCATTACGATAAACAAAACCTACTGCAGCATCCATTACAATAAACAAAAACCTACTGCAGCATCCATTACGATAAACAAAAACCTACTGCAGCATCCATTACGATAAACAAAAACCTACTGCAGCATCCATTACGATAAACAAAAACCTACTGCAGCATCCATTACGATAAACAAAAACCTACTGCAGCATCCATTACGATAAACAAAAACCTACTGCAGCATCCATTACGATAAACAAAACCTACTGCAGCATCCATTACGATAAACAAAAACCTTCTGCAGCATCCATTACGATAAACAAAAACCTTCTGCAGCATCCATTACGATAAACAAAACCTACTGCAGCATCCATTACGATAAACAAAACCTACTGCAGCATCCATTACGATAAACATAACCTACTGCAGCATCCATTACGATAAACAAAAACCTACTGCAGCATCCATTACGATAAACAAAAACCTACTGCAGAATCCATTACGATAAACAAAACCTACTGCAGCATCCATTACGATAAACAAAACCTACTGCAGCATCCATTACGATAAACAAAAACCTACTGCAGCATCCATTACGATAAACAAAACCTACTGCAGCATCCATTACGATAAACAAAAACCTTCTGCAGCATCCATTACGATAAACAAAACCTACTGCAGCATCCATTACGATAATCATAACCTACTGCAGCATCCATTACGATAAACAAAACCTACTGCAGCATCCATTACGATAAACAAAAACCTTCTGCAGCATCCATTACGATAAACAAAACCTACTGCAGCATCCATTACGATAAACAAAAACCTACTGCAGCATCCATTACGATAAACAAAAACCTACTGCAGCATCCATTACGATAAACAAAACCTACTGCAGCATCCATTACGATAAACAAAAACCTACTGCAGCATCCATTACGATAAACAAAACCTACTGCAGCATCCATTACGATAAACAAAACCTACTGCAGCATCCATTATGATAAACAAAAACCTACTGCAGCATCCATTACGATAAACAAAACCTACTGCAGCATCCATTACGATAAACAAAACCTACTGCAGCATCCATTACGATAAACAAAACCTACTGCAGCATCCATTACGATAAACAAAAACCTACTGCAGCATCCATTACAATAAACAAAAACCTACTGCAGCATCCATTACGATAAACAAAACCTACTGCAGCATCCATTACGATAAACAAAACCTACTGCAGCATCCATTACGATAAACATAACCTACTGCAGCATCCATTACGATAAACAAAACCTACTGCAGCATCCATTACGATAAACAAAAACCTACTGCAGCATCCATTACGATAAACAAAACCTACTGCAGCATCCATTACGATAAACAAAACCTACTGCAGCATCCATTACGATAAACAAAACCTACTGCAGCATCCATTACGATAAACAAAACCTACTGCAGCATCCATTACGATAAACAAAAACCTACTGCAGCATCCATTATGATAAACAAAACCTACTGCAGCATCCATTACGATAAACAAAACCTACTGCAGCATCCATTACGATAAACAAAAACCTACTGCAGCATCCATTACGATAAACAAAAACCTACTGCAGCATCCATTACGATAAACAAAACCTACTGCAGCATCCATTACGATAAACAAAACCTACTGCAGCATCCATTACGATAAACAAAACCTACTGCAGCATCCATTACGATAAACAAAAACCTTCTGCAGCATCCATTACGATAAACAAAAACCTACTGCAGCATCCATTACGATAAACAAAACCTACTGCAGCATCCATTACGATAAACAAAAACCTACTGCAGCATCCATTATGATAAACAAAACCTACTGCAGCATCCATTACGATAAACAAAACCTACTGCAGCATCCATTACGATAAACAAAAACCTACTGCAGCATCCATTACGATAAACAAAAACCTACTGCAGCATCCATTACGATAAACAAAACCTACTGCAGCATCCATTACGATAAACAAAACCTACTGCAGCATCCATTACGATAAACAAAACCTACTGCAGCATCCATTACGATAAACAAAAACCTTCTGCAGCATCCATTACGATAAACAAAAACCTACTGCAGCATCCATTACGATAAACAAAACCTACTGCAGCATCCATTACGATAAACAAAAACCTACTGCAGCATCCATTACGATAAACAAAACCTACTGCAGCATCCATTACGATAAACAAAACCTACTGCAGCATCCATTATGATAAACAAAAACCTACTGCAGCATCCATTACGATAAACAAAACCTACTGCAGCATCCATTACGATAAACAAAACCTACTGCAGCATCCATTACGATAAACAAAACCTACTGCAGCATCCATTACGATAAACAAAAACCTACTGCAGCATCCATTACAATAAACAAAAACCTACTGCAGCATCCATTACGATAAACAAAACCTACTGCAGCATCCATTACGATAAACAAAACCTACTGCAGCATCCATTACGATGAACAAAAACCTACTGCAGCATCCATTTCGATAAACAAAACCTACTGCAGCATCCATTACGATAAACAAAACCTACTGCAGCATCCATTACGATAAACAAAACATACTGCAGCATCCATTACGATAAACAAAACCTACTGCAGCATCCATTATGATAAACAAAAACCTACTGCAGCATCCATTACGATAAACAAAACCTACTGCAGCATCCATTACGATAAACAAAAACCTACTGCAGCATCCATTACGATAAACAAAAACCTACTGCAGCATCCATTACGATAAACAAAAACCTACTGCAGCATCCATTACGATAAACAAAAACCTACTGCAGCATCCATTACGATAAACAAAACCTACTGCAGCATCCATTACGATAAACAAAACCTACTGCAGCATCCATTACGATAAACAAAACCTACTGCAGCATCCATTACGATAAACAAAACCTACTGCAGCATCCATTACGATAAACAAAAACCTACTGCAGCATCCATTATGATAAACAAAACCTACTGCAGCATCCATTACGATAAACAAAACCTACTGCAGCATCCATTACGATAAACAAAAACCTACTGCAGCATCCATTACGATAAACAAAAACCTACTGCAGCATCCATTACGATAAACAAAACCTACTGCAGCATCCATTACGATAAACAAAACCTACTGCAGCATCCATTACGATAAACAAAACCTACTGCAGCATCCATTATGATAAACAAAACCTACTGCAGCATCCATTACGATAAACAAAAACCTACTGCAGCATCCATTACGATAAACAAAACCTACTGCAGCATCCATTACGATAAACAAAACCTACTGCAGCATCCATTACGATAAACAAAAACCTACTGCAGCATCCATTATGATAAACAAAACCTACTGCAGCATCCATTACGATAAACAAAAACCTACTGCAGCATCCATTACGATAAACAAAAACCTACTGCAGCATCCATTACGATAAACAAAACCTACTGCAGCATCCATTACGATAAACAAAACCTACTGCAGCATCCATTACGATAAACAAAACCTACTGCAGCATCCATTATGATAAACAAAACCTACTGCAGCATCCATTACGATAAACAAAAACCTACTGCAGCATCCATTACAATAAACAAAACCTACTGCAGCATCCATTACGATAAACAAAACCTACTGCAGCATCCATTACGATAAACAAAACCTACTGCAGCATCCATTACGATAAACAAAACCTACTGCAGCATCCATTATGATAAACAAAACCTACTGCAGCATCCATTACGATAAACAAAAACCTACTGCAGCATCCATTACGATAAACAAAACCTACTGCAGCATCCATTACGATAAACAAAACCTACTGCAGCATCCATTACGATAAACAAAAACCTACTGCAGCATCCATTATGATAAACAAAACCTACTGCAGCATCCATTACGATAAACAAAACCTACTGCAGCATCCATTACGATAAACAAAGCATCCATTACAATAAACAAAAACCTACTGCAGCATCCATTACAATAAACAAAAACCTACTGCAGCATCCATTACAATAAACAAAAACCTACTGCAGCATCCATTACAATAAACAAAAACCTACTGCAGCATCCATTACAATAAACAAAAACCTACTGCAGCATCCATTACGATAAACAAAACCTACTGCAGCATCCATTACGATAAACAAAACCTACTGCAGCATCCATTATGATAAACAAAACCTACTGCAGCATCCATTACGATAAACAAAAACCTACTGCAGCATCCATTACGATAAACAAAAACCTACTGCAGCATCCATTACGATAAACAAAACCTACTGCAGCATCCATTACGATAAACAAAACCTACTGCAGCATCCATTACGATAAACAAAACCTACTGCAGCATCCATTATGATAAACAAAACCTACTGCAGCATCCATTACGATAAACAAAAACCTACTGCAGCATCCATTACGATAAACAAAACCTACTGCAGCATCCATTACGATAAACAAAACCTACTGCAGCATCCATTACAATAAACAAAAACCTACTGCAGCATCCATTACGATAAACAAAACCTACTGCAGCATCCATTACGATAAACAAAACCTACTGCAGCATCCATTATGATAAACAAAAACCTACTGCAGCATCCATTACGATAAACAAAAACCTACTGCAGCATCCATTACGATAAACAAAACCTACTGCAGCATCCATTACGATAAACAAAACCTACTGCAGCATCCATTACGATAAACAAAAACCTACTGCAGCATCCATTACGATAAACAAAACCCACTGCAGAATCCATTACGATAAACAAAACCTACTGCAGCATCCATTACGATAAGCAAAACCTACTGCAGCATCCATTACGATAAACAAAACCTAATGCAGCATCCATTACGATAAACAAAAACCTACTGCAGCATCCATTACGATAAACAAAACCCACTGCAGAATCCATTACGATAAACAAAACCTACTGCAGCATCCATTACGATAAGCAAAACCTACTGCAGCATCCATTACGATAAACAAAACCTACTGCAGCATCCATTACGATAAGCAAAACCTACTGCAGCATCCATTACGATAAACAAAACCTACTGCAGCATCCATTACGATAAACAAAACCTACTGCAGCATCCATTACGATAAACAAAACCTACTGCAGCATCCATTACGATAAACAAAACCTACTGCAGCATCCATTACGATAAACAAAAACCTACTGCAGCATCCATTACGATAAACAAAACCTACTGCAGCATCCATTACGATAAACAAAAACCTACTGCAGCATCCATTACGATAAACAAAACCCACTGCAGAATCCATTACGATAAACAAAACCTACTGCAGCATCCATTACGATAAACAAAACCTACTGCAGCATCCATTACAATAAACAAAACCTACTGCAGCATCCATTACGATAAACAAAACCTACTGCAGCATCCATTACGATAAACAAAAACCTACTGCAGCATCCATTACGATAAACAAAACCTACTGCAGCATCCATTACGATAAACAAAACCTACTGCAGCATCCACTACGATAAACAAAACCTACTGCAGCATCCATTACGATAAACAAAACCTACTGCAGCATCCATTACGATAAACAAAAACCTACTGCAGCATCCATTACGATAAACAAAAACCTACTGCAGCATCCATTACGATAAACAAAACCTACTGCAGCATCCATTACGATAAACAAAACCTACTGCAGCATCCATTACGATAAACAAAACCTACTGCAGCATCCACTACGATAAACAAAACCTACTGCAGCATCCATTACGATAAACAAAACCTACTGCAGCATCCATTACGATAAACAAAAACCTACTGCAGCATCCATTACGATAAACAAAAACCTACTGCAGCATCCATTACGATAAACAAAACCTACTGCAGCATCCATTACGATAAACAAAACCTACTGCAGCATCCATTACGATAAACAAAACCTACTGCAGCATCCATTACGATAAACAAAAACCTACTGCAGCATCCATTACGATAAACAAAACCTACTGCAGCATCCATTACGATAAACAAAACCTACTGCAGCATCCATTACGATAAACAAAAACCTACTGCAGCATCCATTACGATAAACAAAACCTACTGCAGCATCCATTATGATAAACAAAACCTACTGCAGCATCCATTACGATAAACAAAACATTCTCTTCGTATTGTAGGTAAGCTCAGCTATACCAGTAAAAAGCCACCCAAGGGAAAGAAAACATCTCAGCCCCCAACACCAAGGCGGGACGAAGTGAAACAAAGAATGATTTCCGCAAAGAGACTCAGGATGAATGAATTGCGTAATCAGCTGGAGGATATGTCCACACAAATGAGGTCGCTACAAGAGGAGAACAAAACTCTCAAACACATGCAATTCCGGCAAAATAAAGCTCTTGATAAGTATGAGGACCGCGAGGGACAGGTTCCTCAAATGATGCAAAAACATTTAAATGAGGAGCGTGCATTGCGGGATCAAATTCGGCGACTACGTGACAAATATGAGACGTCTGACAGGTATTTAAGGGATGCGGAAGATGACTTAGAACAGACGAAGAAGAAGTTGAAAAAATACAAACATTTAGTTCAGGACAAAGGACTTATTGAAAAGGATGAACTGAAACGGAAATTAAGACAAGCTGAGATCGATTTGGAGGAGAAAAGTGTCAAATTAAGGGTGAGCTTATCATTCATTATCAACCAGTCCTCAAAATATGGTGCTGGTCATTTACAGAATGAGGTCCTCAGAAAGTGAATTAAAACAATTACGCTACCCCGCACAGCGTGCTAGCATCACTAAATTTACCCTCTGGGGACGTCATTCTGCTTCCTCATCTCCTCTAGAAAGTATCTTTATTATCAAATGAACAAGTATGTTATTTTTTTTAGAAACTTATTTATTTTTTAGTTTAGTTTCTCTATATAATTGTCAGACAATACAATGCATAATCGAGGTGCCCAATGGGTGCACATCACCATCTTCACCATCTGGGAACTTAAATCTGTGTATACCAGCAGGACTCCCAGATGAGTTCTCCAGAGGATGAATTTATTAATGCTAGCCCACTGCACAGGCTAGTGTCACTACATTCACCCTCTGGGGACCTCATTCTGCAAATGTCCGGCACCATATCTTGAGGCCTGGAGTCAATGGAACAATTTATGCCTTTCTGAGAGGTGATATTTCATTGTGGAATAGCTTTCATTCATATCTAATTCAAGCCTTGAAATAGTGCAGAATAAGGTCCCCAGAGGGTGAATTTAGTGATGATAGCATCACCAAATTTACTATCTGGTGACCTGATTATGCTCAGTCTGCTGAGGCCTCTACTGCTATGGGAGACCTAGGATCAGATTGAAGTTTCTCAGTTGAAGTTGGTGATGTTAAACCATTAGTCACCTCAATTTCACATTTTATCTTTTGAACAGAAGGGAAGAAATGGACAAATTAGGTAGCAGGGCTTTTCTAACGAAAAAGAATGTTAATTTGAGACCAGATACTTTGCAGAAGATAAGGCCTATGCAGTATGAGGTCCCTAAAGGGTGAATCTGGGGACCTCATTCTGCAATTAAATGACAGACACTCAGGGCTTGAATCTAATTAATTCAATGCATAATCTTGTTCAACAATTTTTTAAGCTGGATCATATGAAATGGGCGAAATCACGTGTTGATAATGATGAACATGTGAGTTATTATTATTTGCTTATTCAGGATATGGAAAAACACGTTGAACATCTGAAGAAAAATCACAGGCATGAACTCGGAATTGAAGTGGCCAGAACTAAAGAGACTAAGAGGCTTGCAGAAGACCTGCGGCAAAAACAAGAAGAAACGGAAACAAAAGTCAGGGTATGTATCACAGTATCTATAGAAACAAGAAGAAATGGAATCAAAATTCAGGGTATGTATCACAGTATCTATAGAAACAAGAAGAAATGGAATCAAAATTCAGGGTATGTATCACAGTATCTATAGCTAGTCCTCTGCAGAATCTCAAATTTGTAGTTATTTTGGAGAACATTGCTTCCAGACCATTATTCGACATATATGTACAATTCCCCAAACATCTCCTGAACAGTGTCCGTATAGTTAACCCTTTACCCAACAGAAGGGCCCTGTGCCAATGCATTCTCTTATATATGCGAGTCGACCATAGGTCGCCTCGCATATATAAGAGAATGCATTGGCTTAACACATTAAAAATTATAAAATTGTTAAAGAATGCAAGAAAAAATGGTAAAAAGTGTTAAATTTTTTTTTTTTAGGCCAATGCATTCTCTTATATATGCATATATAAGAGAATGCATTGGCACAGGGCATAACTGTAACTATCACAATGTGGTCAAGGAGCCGGTTCCAATGATATCCATATTTGTATGGTTCTATTGAGACAGACCGAAGATATTTTAGGCTGTTGAAGCTTTATTTGGCCGGTTTTGGCCGGTTTGTTGGGTAAAGGGTTAATGCCCTTAGCCATGGATGCTATTGTAGGACAATATATGTATAGAAGAGTGAAAGAAGTCATTTTTTTGGCTCAAGAGGTTGTTTGTATTAGTTGTTGACATACTGAAATTTTAGTAACCCAATGAACTTATTTTACCTCGGAAATAGTATTGCCAAGGCAAACTGATTTTGCCTCAGCTTTTAGCTGGCATTGCCTAGGCTAATTCCTAGGGCTGCAGTATACACTAATTGTTGTGGCATTTTGTAATTCATGTAATTGTGGAAACATATATAATAGTAAAAAATAACAAAATGGCATATATATGATCCTGTACAGTGCATAGTCCAAGTTTCTGTTGACTAAAACTGGCTTGTGATGTCAGTCTATGCTGTGGTATGCTGGTATCACAAGCTGTTTTAGATCAGTTAAAAAATGGTACATAATCTGCACAGTGTGATTATTTGACCACACAACACAGATTAATTAACCCTTCCATGAATGGAGCTTCCTGGAAATTTTTTGAAAACCCTGTGCCATTGCATTCTCTTATATTTGTGAATCTCTCACAGGGAACCTCGCATATATAAGAGAATGCATTGGCCAAACAATATTTACATTGACCTTGTAAGCCAGTGCATTTTCTTATATATGTGAGGCTCCCTATTGGAGACTCATATATAAGAGAATGCACTGGCAAAGGATCTTTAATGCTGCACCTGTCATGAAAAGGTTAACCCTTTACCCAACAGAAGGGCCCTGTGCCAATGCATTCTCTTATATATGCGAGTCGACCATAGGTCGCCTCGCATATATAAGAGAATGCATTGGCTTAACACATTAAAAATTATAAAATTGTTAAAGAATGTAAGAAAAAATGGTAAAAAGTGTTTAAAAAAGATTTTTTTTAGGCCAATGCATTCTCTTATATATGCGAGGCGACCTATGGTCGACTCGCATATATAAGAGAATGCATTGGCACAGGGCATAACTGTAATCATCACAATGTGGTCAATGAGCCGGTTCCAATGATATCCATATTTGTATGGTTCTATTGAGACAGACCGAAGATATTTTAGGCTGTTGAAGCTTTATTTGGCCGGTTTTGGCCGGTTTGTTGGGTAAAGGGTTAACATGCTTATTTATTCCAGGAGAAAGAAAAAGAGCTAGATCTGAAGAATTTATATGCACATCGAATATCGAGGCCACCGCACCGATTACCAGCATCATACAGTGGAACTCCACATTCGACGCCCCCACCACACCCGGGGAGGAGGCGTGCTCCTTCATTATCCGAGACAACTCCCCGGGACAAGGCTAAAAATTATGAAGCCAAACGCAGGGAAGAGGAGCAGAAGAAACGAGAGGTAATATTCGTAAATAGAGGATATTTAGTGCTTTTGAGTGGATACCAAAAATTATATTTCATGATCCAAAACCTGATTGCTGTCCCAGAGTTTCCACTAGGGTCTAAATGGGGTGCATATAGCCTAGGGTAGGACAGGTCAGCTATGCAAATTTTGAAATTTTGTATCCTGAGAATGTACACACAAGAGTCTAGAGAAGTATATTCACTGGATTTAATATTAACAAATTGAAATCATTGAATCCTGTAAGGTCTACCAGCATTGCATATAATTATGTATCTATAAACAGCAAATGTGATGTTCATTGTGACCTTCACCTCCATTTAAAAAACAGGAAATCCTTGATTGACAACAAAATAGAGTTATCAACTTCTGAAACATAGCCGGGTGGGTTGGGTTTAAATGATATGTCTTTATCAGAATTCACTTTCAGAAATAAACTATGTTATATAACTTTGAGTATTGAAATTGAAGATCGATATATCCCCTGAATATACTCGTTATTTCTGCAAGTATTTTTTTGTATATCCTTCGACAGAACTATCAGATGGTTATTTTCATCGTATATTAGATTGTTTCTACAGTTATATAACCGAAATGTCAATCATGTTCTGTTCTGTTCCAATAAAATATTGCGAATTGATTATTTTGTGTTATTGGTGAGAAATAGTGTGTTATGTGTTGATGCTTGTACTTTCAATCACTCATTTTGAAGAAGTGACTCTTCGAATTTGTTCAGATCAAAATTAAAGGTGTCGACGTCACAATTAACATTGATCGGTCGGGTATGAAGTCGGGTTGTGTGATGTTTTACAGAGAGACCAATCATTGATAACACAAAATCTGTTTCAATCTTTGAAAATGGTATATTTTTTGCATCAGTGCAGGTGGTAATTGGAAAATCAACGACAACCAGGCCCGACCCATGTAAAACAACTTTGATTACATTGAATCATGCAGGCCCCCCCCCATATAAAGTTTAACAAAAAAAAATATATGGCACCAAAACTGGATCCATTTTATGGAGCCTGGGCTGCCCTGGCGGAAACCCTGGCTGTCCATTCACTCAGTGTATTTTACTCTCACCTGCCAAATAATAGTAATATTTTGAATAATATTGATATTTTGAATAAAAGTGATAACCACTATTTATTTTTTACCACAAAAAAACTGAATGTGTTCATTATTGTAATAACCTTGCACAATTATTGAAAAATGACACATTTTACACCATTATTAGATCAACAATTATGATAGACGGGAATCGGTATTTTACTTCAAACTTTTGGTTACGCATGAAAGTCAATGAAATAAAATATATTCTAATGTGAGCCACTAGCAATCTTTTATTAAATCAGCCCTTCACGATGCAGTGACATAACTTTCAGAAAATAGCAGGGAGTCATCTAAGGATATAATCATCTTGAATCATGTGACAAGTTAGGGTTATAATGTCAAAATTTTAACTTGCAACTTTTAATATTGCAATATATTCTAAAAAGTGACTTTGATTTATGGCCCCACTGCTATTGCGTGGGTATTTTCACTATTATTAACTCATTCAATGTTTGAATTAAAACAAATGTGTTTGACATACAAAGATGGACACACATTGAGAGTGTGAAAGTGAATATTTCCATATCTTCATAGTGGAAGGGGGATACAAAAACTTTATTTACATTCTTTAGGTAGGCTATATACAGCTATATATCATTCATTCACTAGTTTGACAGAGATAATTTCACACCAAAATTCCAAATGAATATGTATTATACTCCATAATGGTACAGGAAGATGATATCTATTTTAAACCTTTCTTTCTTTTCCCTGAGGAAATGTTCAGATAATAACTTCAACAAACAACCATCGGTCATTTGTTGAACTTATTATCTGAACATTTTCCAACAATGAATATGAATCATTCTACTGTTGTATTATCTTTTTTTTTTGTGTCTGTCGTCTGCTTTTATTACTGAACACCCCTCAATGTATACGTTTATAACTGAATTGGATAAACCATTTACTATAGAATGGGATAGTTCACTTGTATTACCTACCAGAGATATAAGGATATCTTTAGTGAAATGATTTGAGGTAATTTCAAATAATTACATTTTTGGCTTGTGACTGAGTGAACTATATCTGTACAGACCTCAAAATATGGTGCTGGACATTTGCAGAGGGTGAATTTAGTGACACTATCCCACACAGTGGGCTAGCATCACCAAATTCATCCTCTGGGGACCTCATTCTTCATGGCCTCATCTGCTATGGGAGATCTAGACACAGGTTCAAGTTCCCAGTTGTGTCGTCTGCCACTTTGGGGATATAGAGAAACTAAACTGAAGAAAAAAAAAACTAAAAATATTTTAATTTGATAATAAAGATACTTTCCCGAGAAGAAAGCAGAAGGCCTAAGCAGAGTGAGGTCCCCAAAGGGTGAATTTAGTGATGCAGGTTAGCATCACTAAATTCATCATCTGGGGACCTCACCCTGCAAACGTCCAGCACCATATTTTAAGGCCTGCTTACCAAACAGTAGTGCCCTAAATAATCTATTCCTTAACCGCAAGGGGAATTATGGGTAATTTTTCAGGATTTAGTTGGAAATATGGCTTGTTGCAACAAGCCATATTTCCGACTAAATCCTGCAAAATTACCCATTATTCTGCTGTGGTTAAGGTGTCAATTATTTAGGGCATTACTGTATGTAGTAACCTCCTCTTGGAAATATAATTGAATGCCTCAGATATTATATTCTATCTGAAAGTGAAAATGTCAAATTTCGAATTGAGATCTTCACAAGCAAAAGCAATTTTGTTCATAAAAAGTCCATTGCTTTCATGTTGTTACGAATTTATTTATACTTCATAAAATTGGCATTGTAAAAAAAATACTGCTATGTACGCTGTTATTTTTGAACCAGTTGATGATGTTGGTAGACATACCTCTTGACAATTACCATTTCAGTCTCATAGGAAAACTAATAGTCTTCCTGCCATTCCCCGGAAAAAGATATTCAATTTGACTGAAGTAGAAAATAATAACAAAAGCCAGAGACCTGGAAATCACATTGTCAAACAGCAGAAGTATTCAGAAAATGCTGCCGAAAAATATCCTAATGCACAAACTTTACCACCAAGATATCCTGCGCGAAAGATACCAGAATATGCATCAATACGCAATCCAGAATATTCATCAACCCCAAAGCCAGAGTATGCCTCAGGGCAAACCTCGGAATATACATCAAATCAAAATCCAGAATATGCATCGACTCCAAAGCCAGATTATGCCTCAGGTCAAACCGCAGAATATACCGGTACATCAAATCAAAATCCAGAATATGCATCAAACCGTAAAGTGGAATATTCTTCAACTGGAAACCAAGGATATGCATCAACTCAAGGTTCAGAACTCAGACAATCACCGACAGAACTCGGACAATCACGGTATAAGAGTTCTCAGTTGGACCATTTAAAGTCGGATGATGCTCAGCGAAAACATATTGAATACAGGGTCACAGATCATGCCTCGAGATACCAAACAAATGTTTCATCCGAAAATGCTTCTGTTGCTCCAAAATTCCAGTTCAACTCCATGGTAACGTGGCATAGGGTTTTAGTGATGCTAGGTGGTTAAAATAACCAGAGTGTTGTGTAAACGGCCGTCAAAGGTGTCATGCTCATATCTCAAGCTCTGTAAACCAATATTGGAAATATTTTTATTCTAAATTTTCAACTTAAAGATGGCCTATCTCTTCCTATAACAATTTTTATAAAGTTCCTATGTTTAAAATAATAAATATGAATTTAAGACCCCTGTCTGGAATTGCTTCTATCAATTAATATTGATATTATTTTGAATTTTCTGATATAATACATACAATAAATTTGGGACATTTACGGGTCGCGGAATGTAGTAAGCGGGAGGACTCTGTCTTTACCTGAGATCGCCTGAATGATCATGATGGCGTGTTCTAAAAATTGTAATGAAAAAAATGTTGTAATTGATTGTCGCATTATGTAAGAAACTATTGATATAAACTCTATTAAATGATAGAAGCATTTCCGGACAGGGCTCTTTGATTCATATCTATTATTTTTTTACTCAGGAAACTATATATAACTTTTTAGGAACGGATAGACCATCTTTAATACTTATGGCTCTGTATTTATGAAGTCTTTTTTCTCAATAATTTACTACAAATATGAGACATACTATTTTACCATGATATTGTTGGAAATATCTTATGTCTTAATTATTGATGACAAAAACAAGAATATAGCCTTGAACTAGAAATCTTCTGACAAAATTAGAATGTTGATATCAATATAGAAGTCACTTAGTTTCTGGAAACAGAATAAACATTCTCAAACCACAAAATAACTTGGAGAAATAATTTGTGTTTGACATCTGATTCAAAGATTGTTTGCCAAACAAACTGGATAACAGAGACTTAAATAATGCAGATATGACTCCTTGAGCCGAATATATGCTAGACTTACTCGCATGGTTTTGTTCTTTGTGCTAGACAATTTTAATAACTTGTGTGCTTTGCGTTACATAAACATGAAAATTCTAACACCTTGCTTTTTTGATATTTCAGCGGAAGGTTCGTAAAGGCTACTAATATATATTTCTTTCTATAGTGTGCTGTGCTAATAGTATGAACTTGCACTATTCTCCTTTAGCCTACAGTTGCAAAACAAAATTGTGTACAAAACATTGTTGGCCTTTCCCTCGCACGTTTCTCAGGCACTTATTATGCTATTAAATACTACTAAAACTGGTGATTGCAAGCTACTGGTATATCATACACAAATTGAGGACCCAATTAAATCTTTACCCAACAAACCGGCCAAAACCGGCCAAATAAAGCTTCAACAGCCTAAAATATCTTCGGTCTGTCTCAATAGAACCATACAAATATGGATATCATTGGAACCGGCTCCTTGACCACATTGTGATAGTTACAGTTATGCCCTGTGCCAATGCATTCTCTTATATATGTGAGTCGACCATAGGTCGCCTCGCATATATAAGAGAATGCATTGGCCTAAAAAAAATCTTTTTTTAACACTTTTTACCATTTTTTCTTACATTCTTTAACAATTTTATAATTTTTAATGTGTTAAGCCAATGCATTCTCTTATATAAGAGTATGCATTGGCACAGGGCCCTTCTGTTGGGTAAAGGGTTAATTAGCATAATTGTACATCAATATGTGGTACAGGCTCAAAATGTTGAACTTTTTCTCTAATTTATAGAATGTAAAATAGATTTATACAGCTTTCTTATAGATTTGATGCATAAGTTTATTTCCCCATTACCTATAATGTTTTATAATAAATCCCATCATTATATAATCAGGTAAATGGGGATGATTATGAATTAGATGTATCATCTATTCTGCCTTTTTGCTAAAATTTATCTGGCTATCTGTAGTATTCTGAGTCAACATTTTCTCTTGTGTTGTTAGTTGTCTGTTAGCTCTTCTGTTCTACAGTTACTCTATTATTCCGAACTGAGATATTTTGGAAGTTGGCACGCTAAAACTCCTTGCAAACAGCATGGCAAGTTGACTGTGATCAAATATTGTGTCTGTTATTTGCAGAATGAGGTCCCCAGACTCTTTGGCCCAGAGGGTGAATTTAGTGACGCTATCCTGCCCAGTAGCCTAGCATCACCAAATTAACCCTCTGAGGACCTCATTCTGCTTGGGCCTCATCTTCTGGGAAGTATCTATAGTCAAAAATTAACATCGTTTTTAGTTAATTTTTCCCTTCTGGGAAGTTTCTATATCTCCTTATTTACAAAAATTAAATGCACAGTCGAATTGACTAATGAGTGAACATTGCCATCTTCAACTGGGGAACTTGAATCTGATCCTAGGTCTCCCATAGCAGTTGAGGCCTAATCAGAATGGAGGTTACCATAGGTTGAATTTGGTGATGCTAGCCCACCATGCGGGATGGCGTCATTAAATTCACCTTCTGTGAACCTCATTCTACAAATGGCAGACAAACTATTTGCAGGCTTGGTCAACTGTTTCATTGGCATCAAAAGCATGAAGCTTAATGTTGATTTTTATGTCATAATTCAGGTCTTTCTGCTTTGTTTCTATCATTGCTAAAATTAGTCCAAGTTTCCTTCGACGTAAATCAGCTAGTGAAATTGGTAGTGATAATACTGGTTTACATCGACATATAACTCAGCTAGTGAAATCGGTAGGGATAATACTGGTTTTTGTCAAAGTACGGTTGCCTTTACTCTTCTATAGCGAACTTAAAGCATAAAGTACCGCTCATCTAAGTCACCAAATGATGCTAATAAAATGTCACAATTGTGAAAGTAACCCGGTTTATTCCAATGAAACCATTATATTTGTTTTGAACTCCACAAAATTTGTCAACTGAAAGTAGTAATTTAATCTTATTTGAACAGTTCAGGTCTTCTCTGAGCATAAACAAACACAGATGAAACTTGATTTATTCCTAAGTATGCGGCATATTCTGTGCGTAATTTAAACATAAATGTTAGATTATAATACGTACATCATTATAAATATAGTTTTGTTTATTGATTTGTATGATAAAGTCAATTAAAATTTACGAAAATTTCCGCCACTGGATCTGGGCATAAATTTCTCTATAGAAGAGTAAGGCAATAATACTTTTATGCAAACCAGTATTGTACCTACTAATTGCACTACATGTAGGTGGTTTAACCCTTTACCCAACAAACCGGCCAAAACCGGCCAAATAGAGCTTCAACAGCCTAAAATATCTTCGGTCTGTCTCAATAAAACCATACAAATATGGATATCATTGGAACCGGCTCATTGACCACATTGTGATAGTTACAGTTAGCCCTGTGCCAATGCATTCTCTTATATATGCGAGTCGACCATAGGTCGCCTCGCATATATAAGAGAATGCATTGGCCTAAAAAAAATCTTTTTTTAACACTTTTTACCATTTTTTCTTACATTCTTTAACAATTTTATAATTTTTAATGTGTTAAGCCAATGCATTCTCTTATATATGCGAGGCGACCTATGGTCGACTCACATATATAAGAGAATGCATTGGCACAGGGCCCTTCTGTTGGGTAAAGGGTTAATTTTTAAGTCAAAGAAAAATGGACTATGAGGTCCTGAGAGGGTAAATTTGGTGATGCTAGGCTGCTGTGTGGGATAGCATCACTAAATTCTTTTTCTCACGACCTCATTCTGCAAATAGCAGACACACTATTTACAGGCTTGACAATATTTATACAAATAGCCATGATGTCAGTGATGATAACATTGATTTTTTTGTAATTCTAGAAGATGGAAACTGAGTAAACACACCACATGTGAAGTTGATTTATAACACTGTGGTATTCTTGTGTATGTGCTTTGATAGTAGAGCTCGCAATGCTCATGATGTGCACAGGGACCCGCCTAGAGGGTGACTTGACAGACATCTTCTCCCTAAAATGTGCTACTTCTCCCTATTTTTATCCCATGGAGAAGTGATTTCTGTCTCATATACCATATTGCATATGTCCCAACAGCATATTTACGGACTATATTGGTGTTTTTGCTGACTATAATTATTTAATAAATGGGGTCTTGTGTTGCATAATTCTTACTGGATCATAGAAGGTTGATGTTGGGGTGTAAATTGAGAAACAATTGTGAATGGATAATTCACAGCCGAGAGCTTTCCGATGAATGGCAACAAGCCATATTTCCGACTAAATCCTGAAAAGTTACCCAAATTATGCTTTGGTTAAGAGGTCGATTACTTAGGGCATTACTGTAGTTATAATTCAGCATCAGACAGAGAAATCACAGATGACACACTGCTAGCAATTTTGTAATACCAGAGGAATAATACTACTCTATACACCTATAATTAAGTGGGGGGGGGGGGTGGGGTGGTCATGAATTTTTTTTACTTAATAACTTGGGAGGAAACGATGTTAGAATAGTTCTAATTTTTTATAATTATGATTTATTTCGAGGTGTATATTATCTTTGCAAAGTAGAACTTGATTGAATTTCCATTTTGACACAATATTGACCGGGGGATTGGGACTGGGCTTACTTTCGAGGACCACCACAGTTTGAATTCATAGCGCAATTAAAAACTAGGGGGAAACAATGTTAGAATGGTTCTAACTTTTTATAATTAATATTTATTTCGTGGTGAATGTTACCTTTGCAAAGCAGAACTTGATCAAATTTCCAGAACTTGATCAAATATTGACTCATTCAGCATGACCTCATCTGGTATGGGAGTTCAAGACATAGATTTAAGTTTCCAGATGGGGAAGATGGTCTTTAGTCACCTCGATTATGCAATGTGTCGTCTGCTAATTTGGGGATATAGAGAAAGTAAACTAAAAATGAAAAAGAAACTTTCTAAAGAAGTTATGAAGAAACTAAAAAAAAACTTGGTAATTTGGTAATAAAGATACTTTCCAAAGAAGTTGAGGCCTAAACATAATGAGGTCCACAGAGGGGGAATTTGGTGATCCTAGTACTAGCCACTGTGTCGGGTAAGCATCACTACATTCCCCCTCTGGGGACATCATTCTGCAAAAGCATATTTGAGGCCTGATAAAACATGAATATGATGAAGTCCTGCCCATAACTCGGGCTCAAATACTAGGCTATTACCAATTATGGAATGTTTTATCAGGCATTACATGTACCGCCAACTGTCTGTCAGTTAATCTGGGTTGGAAACAACAGTAACCTTTGACTACTCTGTTTACTGAACTAGAATAGCACTTGATGGATAATTCACAGTAGATATTTTAGTGTAGTAATACATGTAGTTCTAGGCAGTAGTTTGTCTCACTATCAACTTTTAAACATTTTATTTAAGAATTTACTGACTTAAAATTAAAAAAATTTGAATATCCATATTATATTATGTGGTTATTAGTGATGTTTGTTATCTATCTCTTTGAATCTAACATTCACACTTATATTACTGAACTGGAGTTCTTGCAGTTATACTTATCACTTGTATAACAATAGATGAAATGGTCTTGATACCAGAATCCATGGACTCATACACCCATCGGTATTCCTCAAAACGGATTGTCTAATATTTCATACTTTGGAGACAAATGTAGATGCCTATCAGACAACAAGTTAGTTCTGACATTACACGAGCTAAGAATTGTATACACGGCAGTTGAATGTATTATATTTATTTTTTCACAAAGTTGGTTCAAAGAATGAAAACAAATAACCATTCTCAGGTGCCTCCCTCATCAATCGTTTTTATTTGTGTGAAATATTTTGCATAACATTACATGTACATGTATCTATATGCCATAAAACGATATGTACCCATTAAGTGGAAATGGTTCAATCAACCTTCCAAATTCTGTCTACGTAATTTGGAATGAGGTAAAAGAAATATGTAGGTTGACAAATACATATATTATGTGTCTTTAATTGCAAGAATATATGGAAAAAATAAAGTAAAAAAGACTCCCTCATCCAATTTTACATATATATTTATCTGGGAACCCAGATATTTATTTTTATTGACCTAACAAGATCAAAGATATGGAATGTTCTCAATTTTGTATAATTTTCTTTTCAGAATGTTCAGAGATCCCCGAGACCCGACCCAGAAGAGAAACCACTTCAAAACGGCTGGAATCGAAGCTCTCGAAACTCTAATCGGGAAAGTAATGACTTCAGTATATTTGACAGCAAGACGGACGATAATGATGAACTCGAGAGAGAAATGGAGAGGAAGTTACGGGAAGAAAGGGAGGAGACAGAATTCAGTGAAAAGTTACAAAGAGAAAAGGATCAACAGTATAGGGACCAGGAAGAACGAGAACGACGGCAATTGGAGTCGCGACAGAGAAAAGAAAAAGAAGAAAGAGAAAGAGGAGAATGGGAAGAGAAATTACAAAGAGAGGAAGAGATAAGGAAAAAGCATGATGCTGAGGACAGAGAGAGAATGGAAGCAGAAAGAAGGAAGAGAGAAATAGAGGACCGAGAAAAACGAGCGAGAGAAGAACGTGAAATGATGGAAAATGATGCAAGGTTACAAGAAGAGAGAAAGAAGAAGGATGCATTATTAGCTAAATTAAAGGCTATGGATAACGTTGGGAATGATGATTCTGATGATCCGTTTACTGTGCCTGGTTCAGGTGATAAGAAGGATGATAAACCGATATTTAATAATGTCGATGACAAATCAAAGAAGAATTCTAGTGATATGTGGGGGTCGTTTTCTAAAGATAATCATCAAAAGTTGGATAAATCGGATATTAGTGATGAAAGTAGAACGAGTTACACTTTTACGAAGCCTATCGAAAATATGCATCAAGGTCGGCCTTCTCATGAAGATAATAAAGTTCCTTATTTGGAAAGACAGAAGAGACGAAAGTCAAGAGAGGAAGAAAGTGGATATCAGCCTTCATTCAGTTCTCATAAGAGTTCAGTCGGTGCAAAGCCACCGATGAAAAATGACTTGTTCAATAACAGTCATGGAAGCGGAAGGAATCGAGAAAAGAAACGAAATGATCTGTCGACAAATGACGATAAGTCTTCCACTGTTACTAAAGATAGTGATAAAAAAGATTTGATGTCTGAACTTTTTGGTGACAAGTCAGCTCGAGCCAAAGCAGATAATGACGATATATTCTCCTCGCCAATCAACAAAGGCTCAACGAATAGTAGTCCAAAGAAATCGCTGTGGGATGACGAACCAAAGGCAAAAACAACCCCCGTGAGGAATCGTGACAACTCAAGCACTATATTTGGTGGCGGTAGTGCGTTGATAGATGACGAGGACGCATTTAGTGACAATACAAAAGTTTTACCTCGACGACCGAGACAGTCGAACACCTTCCAATCAAAGCCTGCAGTCGTTGCTATTGACAATTTTGAAGATGATATCGAAGAGGTCCATATTTAGTAGTTAGTCTACACATCAGCCATATTTATTACCATGGTTACATCAGTGCTCAAGTTATCTCATTAGTAAATTTCATCATACTCATCGCATATCCATTCATTGATTAATGATGACTCTTTTGGTAATATCCCATGAGTATATTCTCCCATGGTACTTTCCAATTATCTAAATGAGTTCATAATTCATTGCAAGGAAGGAAATCATCCAATCACTATCCGAGCACACCAGTCATACATCCTTTCTGACTCTGGCACCGGCTGGGTACCAGTCTGGTTTCTATATTTAGCATAGATTTTTCTGCAAAAATGGCTAACTCAATTCCCCCAAATTCAAATGTCCTATATCTGCTATGAGAAGAATTACATCAATATTATTACATTGTTGATGAATTTTGCTCAGAAATATGGCAACTATTAGAACTGTTGTATTTGATTTAACTGATGTTTGTCATGCATGTTTTTGTTGATGTGTATTTAGAACCAAAGAACTACAGTGTGCGAAATAGTTCTTTGGTTCTAGTTGGACTTTCCAAACTTAAAGTCCACTTAATTTTCTAACCCCCAGATCACATATATAAAATATATGCCATATTATATACCATTTGACGGAGGAAGCTCCAAAGCATTGTGGTATGAATTCATCCGGTGTAATAAACTGAATATGTGGTTTTTGTTGAGTTACCGACGTATTTTTGTGCTTAAGTTTCATCTGGATTGTAGTTCAAAGTGAATAATTTTCAGTGGAGGGGGAATAACTCTATATCTTAAAGATAGAGTAATTCATCTTCCATTGAAAATACATTTTTAGTTTGAATTCTGTTGCGGCTGTGAGCCATAATGGGGGGAATCTTTTTATGATTTCAGCTGTTTTCTATTTCTCTATGGGCATGTTCAGACACACACAGTTTCAAATGGTGATGAATTATAGTATTTTAATCATATTTTATGGCATAGATTGTTATTATCGAGGCTCTATAAAAAATATACTTTGTGAATCGAAAATTAAGTGGGCCTTTAATGACCAAAATTACACAAACTTTGTCAGATATTTTGTTTTACTTGATCAGGGCAACGTATTGCTCTGTTTGCTTAGTATTTACATTAATATCATGGAAGTCCACAAAATGTCGGTAAACTGTCACTGTCATTCTGCAATCATGAGGCCAAAGAAAATTTACATGCTAGAAAAAATAAGGTCAGTAGGTAGGTTTAATGACATACTAAGTGCTAATTTTACTACTTTTTATCTGATATTTTACGACTCAGCCACTACAACAATTTGAAGAATTATTATTATTATTAAACTTGTCCTGAACAAGTCGTTGATAAACAAACGAGAATTATTTTGTCAAAGAGAGTAACTTAAAATTTATAGGAAAGAATGGCATTGTGTTCTGGAAATTTTTATACAAAATTTATTGAAATACCTGAGTTGAGGAAGTTTATTAGATGTGAGGCGCAACAGAGTGTTTCAAATGACTTTATAGTTTTTTTCTTCATAATTTTCACAGCTTATGTTCAGTATAGGCTGTTTCATTTTGACTTCAGTTGGGTAGGAATAATATTTATTTTATAAGTCCAATTGTTTTTATTAATATTAATTTATATTTAGACATTGAATAGTGCACTTATTAATTGAAAGAAAAAAGATTTCTGTGTAACTATTCCGTGTTGTCTGTTTATTGCTGAAAAATGTGATAAAAGTTTGACAAGTTTTGGACAGATATATCAACTTAGATGACAAATAGCAAAAATATTTACATGATTAAAGGCCCACTTACTTTTCGAACCCCCAGATTACGTTATATAAAATATACGCCATATTATATTCTGTTTGAAAGAGGAAGCCCTGAAACATTGTATTATCAACTTATCCAGTGTAATAAACTGAGAACATGTTATTTTTGTTGAGTTGCCAACGCGTTTGTCATCTAGATTTCAGTAAAAAGCAGTATTATTTTCAATGCAGGAGGAATAACTCTATATATTAAAGATAGAGTTTTTCCACTTCCATTGAAAAAGTTTTAATTCTGTTGCATTCTGGGATATGAGGGGGGAAGTCATTCTATGATTTCAGCAATTTTCTATTTCTCTTTGGGCATCTTCTGAGACACAGATGTTTCAAATAGTGATGAATTATAGTATTTTAATCATATTTTGTGGCATATATTGTTATTAAAACCGTATATCAAGTCACAATAAAATAAAATAATCGGCAACTCGAAAATTAAGTGGGCCTTTAAAGAGACTCAAGGCCTTCGAAGTGAGTTCATCCGAAATAACGTAAATTTTACCCCAAAAAAAACCAACTACCATCAACAATTACATGTAAAAATAGATCAATTTGTTATTATTTTCATTATTAATAACTCCCCAATAACGAGATTTTGCATTTGGTACCATTATGTAAACATTACTGTTACAGTGGCATTACTGATCAATGTCCAATCAGATATCAAAGTTTAATAATTGGATAAAATATCTGAATTTACTATGTGATGAGTGATGTTTGTTGTCAATTCACTGTAACAGTTGTGTTCACAAAACAATGGTTTCAACACAGAAATAGTAGTCAAATCTAGCTATTGTACTATCAAAAGATTTGTTTGTGAATTTGGTAATTATCTACATGTATTTGACCAGGTTCAGCAATATAGTAATATTTATCCATAACAGATATAGTTATTATCTGAATAAATTGGATTTGTCAGCTTTGTTAAACGCTTGAATTATGTTTCCAGCCTTGTTAACCCTTTACCCAACAAACCGGCCAAATAAAGCTTCAACAGCCTAAAATATCTTCGGTCTGTCTCAATAGAACCATACAAATATGGATATCATTGGAACCGGCTCCTTGACCACATTGTGATAGTTACAGTTATGCCCTGTGCCAATGCATTCTCTTATATATGCGAGTCGACCATAGGTCGCCTCGCATATATAAGAGAATGCATTGGCCTACAAAAAATATTTTTTTAACACTTTTTACCATTTTTTCTTACATTCTTTAACAATTTTATAATTTTTAATGTGTTAAGCCAATGCATTCTCTTATATATGCGAGGCGACCTATGGTCGACTCGCATATATAAGAGAATGCATTGGCACAGGGCCCTTCTGTTGGGTAAAGGGTTAATGGCTTGAATTATGTTTCAAGTTTTTCAACCTCATATTATTTGGTGCTTTTTATTTATAGGGCTTACATAAACCATTCCTCTGAAAAATTCTCACAGCAAAATTGTTTGTTTTTTGTTCTAACTAATGTTGACAATATAAACTTATATGAATGTTCCTGTTTTTGTGAGAAATTACAGAAACTTTAACCCTTCCATGACTGGAGCTTTCTGAAATTTTGCGAAAACCCTGTGCCACTGCATTCTCTTATATATGCAAGTCTCCCATATATAAGAGGATACATTGGCCTAATAATATTTACCTTGACCTTTTAAGCCAGTGCATTCTCTTATACATGCAATGCCCCCTATGGGAGACTCACATATATAAGAGAATGCATTGGCATAGGATCTTTAATGCTGCACCAGCATGAAAGGGTTAAAAGCCCTCAAGGCATTAGCCAGGTGAACAGAATCTTATTGAAATTCCTCTTATCAAATAGTAAATATCAACATGTGATGATGGCGCCACATTAGCGTATATCACATGTACATGTAAATACATTCGCTTCTCAGAGTGTTAAATTTTACTAATTATGGTATTTGCCTGAAAATTTATGAAAAGTGTTGTATTGTTTTCTTTTGTTGTTAAGACCAAGAAAAAAATGTTGAGCAACTTGGAGTTTAGCCATAGCCGCTGCAAATAAGTTAACCAAGAAATATACAGCGGCCCGTGTCTAATCATAATTAACGTTGTCTGTATATTAGAGTTATCATTCGATTGGGGAAAACAATTATCCTGACTGCTGTTACAGTAATGTTTACAAACAATGGTTTCAATATGTGGAATCTCGTCACTTGAATATTTATAATTGTTAAAAAAAAAAAATTATAATTCTTCTTGGTAACAATGGTATACAATCTTTGTATGAATGTATTGAGACACTTTAACCCTTTACCCAACATAACGGCCCTGTGCCAATGCATTCTCTTATATATGGCTTAACACATATTAAAAATGATAAAATTGTCAAAGAATGTAGAAAAATATTATAAAAATTGTTAAAAAATGTAAGAACAAATTATAAAATTGTTAAAGAATGTAAGAAAAAATGGTAAAAAGTGTTAAAAAAGATTTTTTTTAGGCCAATGCATTCTCATATATATGCGAGGCGACCTATGGTCGACTCGCATATATAAGAGAATGCATTGGCATGGGGCATAACTGTAACCATCACAATGTGGTCAATGAACCGGTTCCAATGATATCCATATTTGTATGGTGTTATTGAGACAGACCGAAGATATTTTAGGCTGTTGAAGCCTCATTTGGACGTTTTTGGCCGTTTTGTTGGGTAAAGGGTTAAGGGAAAAATAACACTATGGAATAATGAAGTCTCTCATGGCACTAGTCAGGAATGAGTGATCATCGTATTGTATGGAAATCATCTTATCAGCTACAGTCAAATTAGCTTAACCCTTCCATGACTTAACCCTTGCGAAAACCATGTGCCAATGCATTCTCTTATGTATGCAAGTATCCCATAGGGATCTGTGCAAATATAAGAGAATACATTGGACTAACAATATTTACCTTGTAAGCCAGTGCATTCTCTTATATATGCGAGGCTCCCTATGGGAGACTCGCATAAATACGTGAATGCACTGGCACAGGATCTTTAATGCTGCACCAGCACACCTCCTGTCATGAAAGGGTTAATGACATTGATGATGCTAATATCTGTTCTATTTGATTAACAGAATATCACATTATGTGAAATATATGCTTGACATAGTAGCAATTTTAATGGACTTCTGTAACTAAGTCTGTTCTCAGTAAAGGAGTCCAAATAAATAAATATATAGACCTTTACTTATAAAGGTGTCCAAATACTATCAAAAGCTTCTGCAGCAAACATTACTTATTTAGTTTTATTTTCCATTTTGGGGAAATTTATACTTTATTCTACTAACTGAAATATTTAATTATATATGTGATTAACTCTTTCTATACTAAAGCATCATTGATGAGTAATTATTTTGTAGGAAATGTTCAGATCATAAGTTCAACAAACGACCATATGAACTTATTATCTAAACATTTCCCTCAATAAATATGGCTCACTCTACACTTTTATTGATGTTGTCTGCTTTTACCACCTTAAAATCCCTCCAAATGATTAATAGACTGTTCCAATGTATACTTTTATAACTGAATGGAAGACTCCATTTAGTACAGAAAGGGTTAAAGTTAAATTGACTGTAGATCCATTTGGGATGATGACATAAAATTTTCATTACTGGTATCATAATTAGTTTAGTTACTGTTATCATAATTAGTTTTACAAGAAGACCCTTCCAATTGTAAAACTAAAAATTGTTTTGGTCAACATTATGTACATGTGCTAGTTGAATCATGAAACATTGAGTATTCAATAGTTAACGAGATGGGACCAGCTTTATTGACAAAAAACTTGACAAAAGGCCCGAGAGCTTTCCGATTAATGGCAACAAGCCATATTTCCGACTAAATCCTGAAAAGTTACCCATAATTCTGCTGTGGTTAAGAGGTCGATTAATTAGAGCATTACTGTACATAAAGAATTTGTACCTAGATGTCAATTTTGAACCCCAAGGCTGAGCCAAGTGTTTCAAAAACAAACATTCAGGTATCAAATCTCCACAGTGTTGCCAGAGATACCAATTTGTCCCCACATTGGTCCATAATGGGACTAACAACTTTCGCATGGTATTCATTGAAACCTCACATTTAATTAATTCTCAACAAAAATAAGAATTCAGTAGCCGACTGACATGCATGGATCGGGCATCAGGTGACGTCAAATACGGTGCCGACTGACATGCATGGATCGGGCATCAGGTGACGTCAAATACGGTGTGCTAGAGCAACGTCACAATTTGCCAAAACTGCCAGTATAAAGGTCATATAAAGGTCATTCCTATACCCACGATATTTCACTTGATCATGAATGCCTGATGTTTCATGCACGTTCTCTTCAATCATGACGAGGGACATTGTGATTCGAATTTAACATTGTAACCAATCAGATTGCTTGTTACAAATGGATATGGGGACAATATGATTTGTGCAGACTGTTAACTAATATGGCAAGTGAGAATCACACTACCCCAATCATATCACTTCATTGTGAAACATAGTTTATTTATTATATATTTTAGTATATATTTGATTGAATATAACAGAGACATGTTTATGGATACACAATTTGCACTATTTTAATATCTGAGATTTGCTAATATGATGACGACTATTTGTATGTTATTTAGGCCTCAGCTAATTATAACTTGGGATAAATTGTTTTTTTCCTTCTGAAAACTTTACAAGCAATAGGCAGAACACAATGCATATCTTAATCAAAGAATCGTTTATTGAATGACTTCAGGATGGCTTAAGATATATATGTATATGTAGCTGTATGCAACAAGTTGTATAAAAGGGATTTATTTTCTGTATTTATCACACATTCTTTTACACATAGGTCCATTCCTTGACTGTGACTTTAACTATGGCTTGCATTCAACTTATGACAGACGATATGTATTTAATGGCACTGATTTTGTTGAATAAATGTGCTTCACACCAACCAATGCCGAATAATAATCAACATTTCACCCCATGCACCAGAGCAGTCTCTGATAAAAGCAGAATACAGTCTGGAATACTTAGTATTATTTAATTTCCATGGAGCAGCATTTGATATCTTTTTGATATGAAGTGCATCCACATAATGATAGTCTTTGGTACAATTGCCTGAGAATTTTATTGTATGACCCTTGTTACTTCATCTGTCCATGATAATGCTTGAGAGAGAAGTCAATTCTCCCCAATCCATTCTTCTAAGCTGAGGCCTAAATTTCTTTGTTCTTTACCAAGGCTGGAAATAGTGTGTCTGACATTTGCAGAATGAGGTCCCCAGAGGGTGAATTTAGTGACGCTATCCCTCATGGCATGCTAGCATCACTAAATTCATCCTATGAAAATCTCATTCTGCTTAGGCCTTAACTAAATTCACACTCTGGGGACTTCATTCTGCAAATATCAGACACACTATTTCCAGCGATGTTATTTATGTACTTTGTTATTGGATATAAAAGCTTTTAAACTGACCCATATCAAATGCAGCTTATCCTAAATTGTACCAATATATCACTTTCTTATTGGATTGGCTCTTGATGTAAAAGAGGCTCTCTTGAGCTCACTCAATTTTATGTTATTATACAGGATATATATATCAGCTTTCCGTCCGTCAATACAAGTTTGTCCTAGCTTGTATTCCTACATTTTCCTGTCAATGTTTTTGAAACTTGGTACAGATATGTACATGTAGTACCATGGGAAACTGTGCACCTGCGATTATGAGGTCAATCCCAACTTTTTTTTCGTGGAGTAATCCCCCTTGTTTTACTTTTTTTTCGAAAGATGCTTAATTTTGTGCAAACTTATATTCCTACATTTTCTGGTCAATTTAAAAAAAAAAAATTGGCACAGATATTTACCATTATACAAACCTATACAACTACGATTATGAGCTCGATCTGCCCTATTTTAGTGGAGTTATCCCCCTTTTTCCACTTCCATATATTTAATAGGTCGTTTGTTGAACTTAAGTTATCTGAACATTTCCCACCAAAGAATATGAATTATGTTGAACTTATGTTAGCTTTTCGTCTGTCTGTTGTCTGCTTTTGTTACCTAAATTTCCCTCCAAATGTTTAATAGACCATTCCAATGTATACTTTTTTAACTGGAGGAGAATCGATTCAGTAAAGAAAGAATTAAAGATATTTCCAGATGTTGTGGGATGCACACAGTGGTATGACATGTTTTATCCACCACCTCTGTTGCCAACATAAAGCTTGCCCAATAAACATTACGTTTATTACATCAACATAGATTTTTAGCACAACTTGCATATGGCTTTATTAGTTCAATGTAAATTTATTAGGTAGGTACTACTTTCATGACGTAATTATATATGCAATTGCACAGGTAAAAGGGACATCAACTGGCCTAAATGACGTCATTATGATTCTGGGACATTTTTTTCTTCCATATTTCAGCGAAATTAATACAAAATGCATAAAATGATCTGAAATAAGTCTTATTTCTTTAGAGATTATCCCACGTAGCAATATAATTCAGTCCAATATAAGTGTAAATTTTGTCTGTTTCCCATCATACCATATTTATGTATTATTGGTCTGTGAAGTGCTTGACACAATTTACCATTCAGTGAACAGTAATTAGTGTAACACACATGGGCTACGTAAAAACAGACTCTCACAGAGAATGCTCACAAAAGTTACCACGACTCAGTTGCCTGCAATCTTGAGTAATGATACTGGTTATAAAGTAAAATTTCTTGGCAATCTTCCTCAAGTTTCTTGAGATGCAATGTAATGTATGGGATGGGGGGGGGGGGATTTTTTGAGGTTCTTAACCCTTTCTATACTGAATGAGTTCTCCCACCCAGTTATCAAAGTATACATGGAATAGTCTATTATTCATTTGCAGGAGTGTTCAGGGAAAATGAGCCGATGACAGACGTATGAAAAGATAATAAAAGCACAGAATAATTCATGTTCATTGGTGGGAAATGTTCAGATAATAAGTTCAACAAATGACCTGTGGGATCCTAAGGGATAACTACTTGTCAATTAGTATTTAGTTAGATAGGGTGACATCACAAGTCACTTTCATTTTCTTGAGAATATGTACTAAATGGTTATTACATTTTTATCTGTATTTTTAAGGTATCTGATTCTGAATGTGTTGTATGTGAATTCTGTGATCTGTGAATACTGTTCAAGTGATAATCTATTCATATCATTATTTATTAAAATTGGCACAAAATCTTACTGTCAATAAAATTGAATTTCATATAATTTGTATTCTTCGTCAATAAGGGGATGATATTCTATGAGAATCCTTTTTGTTTTCATATAGTGACCACTGTGGACGAACAGAAATAATTATTTGTATGCGTTTTCGTAAATCGAGGCGAAGTGTTATTATACTGTCGTTACAGTGGGCGGAGTGTTATTATATTGTCGTTGCAGTTTGGATAAAGGTAAATAATTATTTGTATGTGTTTTCGTAGTACTGTAATTTGAGGCAGCAAATTATTATACTGTCGGTACAGGGGGGCGGAATGCTTTATACTGTGAGTACAGGGGGCGGAATGCTATTATACTGTCGGTACAGGGGGGCGGAATGCTATTATACTGTCGGTACAGGGGGCGGAATGCTATTATACTGTCGGTGCAGGGGGTGGAATGCTATTATACTGTCGGTACAGGGGGCGGAATGCTATTATACTGTCGGTTACAGGGGGTGGAATGCTATTATACTGTCTGTGCAGGGGGCGGAATGCTATTATACTGTCGGTACAGGGGGCGGAATGCTATTATACTGTCGGTACAGGGGGCGGAATGCTATTATACTGCCAGTACAGGGGGCGGAATGCTATTATACTGTCAGTACAGGGGGCGGAATGCTATTATACTGTCGGTACAGGGGGGCGGAATGCTATTATACTGTCGGTACAGGAGGCGGAATGCTATTATACTGTCAGTACAGCGACAGAGTATTATTATACTGTCAGTACAGTGGGCGAAGTGTTATATTTCTGTTGGTACAGTAGACAGAGTGTTATTATGCTGTTGGTACAGTGGGCGGAGTGTTATTATACTATCGGTACAGTGGGCGGAGTGTTGTTATACTGTCCATACAGTGGGTGGATTGTTATTATACTGTCGCTACAGTGGGCAGAGTATTATTATACTGTCGGGTACAGTGGGCGGAGTGTTATTATACTATGGTACAGTGGGCGGAGTGTTGTTATACTATTGGTACAGTGGGCGGAGCGTTATTATACTATCGGCACAGTGGGCAGAGTTTTATTATACTGTCGGTACAGTGGGCGACAACGATTTTATGAAGTTATAACAACAAACCCATGCAGATTTCAACATCTATGCATCACCGGTGACAACCTGATTTTCCATCCTAATGTTAATGATCTTTCAAAAGAGGGACCATTGACGTTAGAATTTTCCATTATAGAGTTATCCTTTGTTTGTCAGGAAATATAGGGATGTACTAGTAGGTTCGCCATCAGGAGAGAGTCCGAACAGGATCCGATGACATTTGGATATTCCGTTCTAGAACTACCAGAGCTGTCAAAGTCAAAATGGCCGATTGTGTGAGGAAATATCCAATGGTGTGGCCAGCAGCAGCCGACTGTAGCTTATCTTGCATGAACAGTGAAGTCACTCAAAGCTACAGCAGCTCTAGCCTGCGATACTCAAATGCGGCCTTTGTATCGTTCTGATATTGGTCAATACCAGGGTTTCCACTAGGGCTTGGATGAATGGTATCCCTATAGCCGGTGAGGGAATTCTCAGTCCATCAACAAATTGCGTATGATCTAATAGTATTTACCGATCGTAAATCAGTCCAAAAAAAATTAAATCCAAGTTCTGAACGTCTACGGTATTAAATAATAAATATAAGTCGATAACTTTAAGGAATTTAAATTGTGTAAGGGTGTTGTCATTTAACACTGAACCATTGATACCATACTATTAAATTTTAGGACTAAACATCAAGCTAAAGACTATAGATACTCAAAATTTTTCAGAAAATACTAAAGAAATGTCAACGTATAGAAAAAGTTAAATAACCATCAATGATTTGTGCATTATCATTAAATAATATCAATGTTGATAGTTTTTCTCAAGGAAACTGAAACCTTATGCCCAAATTACCAATCTAAAATTTCAAGTTACTGAGGTAAAAATGTGATCATGTACTGAGTTTATTGTGCCTGTCATTTGCAGAATGAGGTCCACAAATGGTGAATTTAGTGATGCTATCCACACAGCTGGCTAGCATTACCAAATTCACCCTCTGGGAACCACATTCTGCATGGCCTCATCTGCTATGGGAGACATAGACTCAGATTGAAATTCCCAAATGGTGAATATTGTGATGTACACCCATTGGGAACCTTGATTATGCAATGTGTCGTCTGCCAATTTGGGGATATAGAGAAACTAAACTAAAAAAGAAGTAGAATCTATGTGAAGAAGTTTCTATAGAAATTTGATAATAAAGAAACTTTCCAGAGAAGATGAGGCATAAGCAGAATGAGGTCCCCACAGGATATGCGGGATAGCGTCACTAAATTCACCCTCTGGGGACCTCATTCTGCAAATGACAGGCACACTAAACTCAGACTTGTGTACTTCACCTATTGTGAGTTATGGTACTACTGCTCATTTCTTTGTGAAGTGAATTTAGATTATTGTGTCACCAGTTTTCAAGGCATGCTACTACTTTTTGCTCAATAATTTGAGTATCTACAGTCCTTAAATCAGTGGGTAAATAAGTGTATAATATTCCTGATCACCCTGCAGTGACCTCATCTACATAATCATAAATAAGAACCAGTCACAACACTTCAACAATGTGTTCTTTGAAATTGTAATCGCGAAGTAATCCGACACTATACGAAAGAGTGAGAACAGTGTGTTCTTTGACAACGTACATGTAGTCATGACGTAACCAGGCAGAATCAACCACATGGCTTTAGCGATGTCCTGGTTCTATATCTTTCAGAATAAGGGTACACTTCTGATCAGCGACCATATTTGTAACCAACATAATGCCCATTCGAATGGCATATTTAAATTCTAATAATGTTTTAAATGGCACTTAGGACAGTATAATTGATGGGGACAAGATATAATAAAGAATAGTACATTGATGGGATTTACTTATAGCAGAGGATAATCCATGTAAGACATGACAATTTATTAAAGTATCACTCATGGAACAAATACATAACTTAAGAACATAAAAGATGCAATTCAATAATAAATAATAAATGCTGTACTTTAACCATTTCAGTACCATGTTATCGCCCATAAACACTAACACTCCCTCTGAGCGGGCTTTTAAAATAAATTTAAGCTAAGAATCCCCCATGGTAATGTTTCAATTGTTGGTAAAATGTAATAAAAAAAAGAAAATATGTATATCTAAGTTGATTATATTTATGAATGAATGTAAAATATCCCTATCTATAACATAAAATTTTATGAAAAGGGATGACCATTTTTAGCCTTTTGGCTTCAGAAATTATTTAATAGGTCGTTGATGGGCTTTATGGTAAAGAAAAGGTTAAATAAAGCTGTCATTTGTCAATTTACTGAGATGAAACCTGTGTCTGAAAGTTTTAAAGTTGCTTATCCTGATTGGTCTATCCCAAAAAAGTTCACTTCTATCATTTTTAAGTCAGTAGACAATAAAAAATCTACCAAATTCTGAAAATGTTCAGTAAATCATGAAAATATCAAATGTCAAAATCAAAATAATATTCAGTTCATTTGACCGTACACATGTGGAAACATAATTAGTGATGACTGTGTTGCATTGGACTGTTGCGTTGAATCCATTGAACTGTTACACACGTCCATTACATTATAATGCAGGACTTCTGATTGTAGGTAACAAGTTTATATATTTGAATAAATGCAATTTAATCTATCTGTTATTAACCCTTTACCCAACAGAAGGGCCCTGTGCCAATGCATTCTCTTATATATGCGAGTCGACCATAGGTCGCCTCACATATATAAGAGAATGCATTGGCTTAACACATTAAAAATTATAAAATTGTTAAAGAATGTAAGAAAAAATGGTAAAAAGTGTTAAAAAAAGATTTTTTTTAGGCCAATGCATTCTCTTATATATGCGAGGCGACCTATGGTCGACTCGCATATATAAGAGAATGCATTGGCACAGGGCATAACTGTAACTATCACAATGTGGTCAAGGAGCCGGTTCCAATGATATCCATATTTGTATAGTTCTATTGAGACAGACCGAAGATATTTTAGGCTGTTGAAGCTTTATTTGGCCGGTTTGTTGGGTAAAGGGTTAAATGAATTATTTGAAATGCCAAACCTGTCATACCCAAACAATTAAATTTTTATTCTCATAAATACAAATCAAATTTCCTTCGCTTCACAAACTGAGCCGCCATCTTTGATCGATTGATAACAAAAACCATTACATGACTTCATGAAGCTTGCATCACATTGAAAATAGAATCTCTCCGTTTTGTACATTAACAATTTAACAGATACAACTGCAATGGATGCATCGCATCCGTCTAACCACCACAGTCTTGTTGCCTATATCACAATTTCAATGAAACATGCCAACACACAACGTATCCAATGCAACGAGCCAACACACAATGTATCCAATGCAACGAGCCAACACACAATGTATCCAATGCAACGAGCCAACACACAATGTATCCAATGCAACGAGCCAACACACAACGTATCCAATGCAACGAACCAACACACAATGTATCCAATGCAACGAGCCAACACACAATGTATCCAATGCAACGAGCCAACACACAATGTATCCAATGCAACGAGCCAACACACAATGTATCCAATGCAACAAGCCAACACACAATGTATCCAATGCAACAAGCCAACACACAATGTATCCAATGCAACAAGCCAACACACAATGTATCCAATGCAACGGATTCATCTAAACATTCTTTTATCCCTTTCGATACTAAATCGATTCTCCCATTCAGCTTTAAATGTATGTATACATTGGAATGGTCTATTATTCATTTGGAGGGGTGTTCAGGTAATAAAATCAGAGGAAAGACATACAAGAGCAGAATGATTCATATTCATTGGTGGGAAATGTTCAGATAATAAGTTCAACAAATGACATATGGTTGTTTGTTGAACTTATTATATGAACATTTCCTAAGGGAACTACTCATCAATGAATGTTTAGTATAGAAAGGGTTACATTTATGGACCTAGTCCAGGCAGCAGTTACAACAACATTTTTTTTCACTTGTTTTAAAGAGTAAAATCTGTTTTACTGATTCAGTGATATTTTTTAACATGGGACTAAAATAATTAACGTAAACATCATCTGGCTTCACCTGTTATCTATGATACAAATTGATGAGCTATTAAAGCAACCATACATTCATATAATGCCCATACACATGTAATCTAATAAGGGTACAAGGAGCATTATCATTGAACAGTACAGATCGTATCATAGGAGAATCACCAGACTATTATTTACTAATTTGTTTGAAGAATTCTAATGATTACTCGCAGCAGGGGCCAGCCTTGAGGGTTACTTGGGAGAAGATACAGTAATGCTCTAATTAATCGACTCCTTAAACACAGCAGAATTATGGGTAACTTTTCAGGATTTAGTCGGAAATATGGCTTGTTGCCATTCATCGGAAAGCTCTCGGGGAGAGCTTTCCGATGAATGGCAACAAGCCATATTTCCGACTAAATCCTGAAAAGTTACCCATAATTCTGCTGTGTTTAAGGAGTCGATTAATTAGAGCATTGCTGTAAATGTGCCACTTCTCTCTATTTTTGTCCCAGGGAGAAGTGACCTCTCCCATACCAGTATACATATATCCCAACATCATATTTAAAGTATATTTATTGATTATAGTGGTGTTCTTACTCACTATAATGGTTTCACAAATAGGCTTTTGTGTTGCATGATTCTTATTGGATCATAGAAGGCTGATGTTGAGGTGTAAAATGAAATTCAGCCATTGCTACTCCTCCTTGGTAACAGTCCACTTCTCCCTAATAATCAAATAGGGAGAAGTGTCTTCGCCCAATTTGAAACCTCTAGGCTGGTCCCTGACTCATAGACCTGGTGCCATGGTGTGTAAGTTACCCTGTGTCAGTGGAATGTGAAGATAGCAGCTTGCAAAAAAAAAAATACCAATAGAATACTTTAAAAAATGTATATTTAAACACAAAAAAACTGATTAAATTGGTGTTCAAAACTCTATTTAACAAGAATTCCTAGATTATAATTGATCTTGATTCCTTTTTTAAATCTGGACCCAAGAAAGTCAGAAGTAATAGAACTATTTGTCATATTACCGGATGGAAGTGTTGACAGGACCTGTCATATCCTTTGTGGTTATTGCTATCAATTCGAAGAAACTCCCAGATGGTCTTGCAGTTAGATAGAATATAAATTTGTTCTGGTCACTACAGCTGGTCACTATGCTATCCCATAAATAAAAAAAACTAAAATCCTTCCCTCATTTCAATTTTAACCCTTTGAGTGCCAGGGGCCGATCTAATCGGCCCTAAACCTACACAATAAGTCTGTTAAAGAATATAATAAAACATATTAAAATTGTAAAAAATTGTAAAAAAAAAAAAAAAAAAATTGTTAGGCCAATGCATTCTCTTATATATGCGAGGCGACCTATGGTCGACTCGCATATATAAGAGAATGCATTGGCACAGGGTATATGGGTTGATACAAAAATCGACCTGGCACTCAAAGGGTTAAGTATACTTTCCAATGATAAACTCAGTATTATTTTTATAAATTATTATTAATAATAACTTGAGTTATTTAAACATGAAACTGTGAAAATGCTTTGGTTTGTGACATACATATTAGATATTATTTATAGACATTTTTGCATCAAACTGCTAGCAGATATAGGCAAAACAAATCTATACCGAAGCAACTCTATTAACATGACACTAGCTGGTACACAACATAATTGGTTACAAGATTTGATAAATCATAATGCAGAACACTGGTCTATTGGAGATGGTAAGCTGCAACTGTCCTTGTATGTCTCCATATTCCAGGTTTGGATGTGAATAAAATGTCTCATTGTGAGCGATGTCCATTGTAGAATTGAGACCGACACTCAGATTACAAGGCACATTTTATGCTATGTTTCTACTCCTGCAGCCCCATGGGACCAAAATTGGGTGAAGAAATAAATTTAGTGGAAAATAGCACCTCAATAAGACAAGGCAAGCATCAAGGAAGAACAAACTTTTTAGTCCTATGTACGAACGCATGACTCACAAATATCCAAAAGGTAACTCCAACAGCACCTACAATAGAAAAAAATATATTCTTTATCAGGGCAAATAAATACAAATTATGTTTTCTCCTGTTTTCTCAGGCACTAAAAATTGTGTAATTTGGTGGCAGTGACAATATAGGTTGATAAATACCAATATACATGCTGTATATACATTGTAATCTGATAAAACTCACCGAAGTCATAGAGATTTAATAGCTTTTAAAAAATTCTCACTCAAGGGAAATAAATGCTTTATATTTTACCAGATCAAGAAAATAATAATACTGTATGCTCTTTATTGTTTGTGCTGAAGAAAAAACACGGGGCAAGAGGTTCCACGATTTCCATGACTAACGTGATCAGATGGTTGGGGCGGCTGATTGCCAATGTACATTACTAGGCATGTTGCTCTTTCATTGTTAGTAATTTATAGCTTTTTAACGAGCCTCAACTGTTATGGGAGACCTAGGATCAGATTTAAGCCTGCACAGTTGAAGTTGTTGATGTTCATCCATTAGTCACCTCGATTTACATTTTATCTTCTGCAAATTAGGGGATATAGAAACTGCACAGAAGGGAAAAAGTAACTAAAAACAATGTTAATTTGAGACTTTAGATGCTTCTCAGAAAAACAGCATGAGGTCCCTAGAGGGTGAATTTGGTGATATTCATCAGGTGGGGACCTCATTCCACAAATGAGAGACACACTATTTCAAGCCTGGCTCTTTAGGACATGAAAAGTCAATATCCTGTTTCCCAGGCCAAAATATTTTGGAAAAGCTTGTGCGTGCAGTCAGGCCTGAGAATAAGGTCCATCTTCTCTGGAAAGTTTATTATCAAATTTCTATAGAAACTTAGATTCTATTTCTTTTTTAGTTTAGTTTCTCTATAACCCCAAATTGGCAGAGGACACATTGCATAATCAAGGTTCCCAATGGGTGTACATCACAATATTCACCATTTGGGAATTTCGATCTGAGTTTATGTCTCCCATTGTAGATGAGGCCATGCAGGATAGCATAACTAAATTCACTCTCCGTGGACCTCATTCTGCAAATGGCAGGCACACTAAACTCAGACTTGCATGCAGTATTTAATTTAATTTTTATTGCAAGCCTGAGTTTAGTGTGCCTGTCATTTGCAGAATGAGGTCACCAGAGGATGAATTTAGTGACACTATCCTGCATAGCAGGCTAGCATCACCAAATTCACCCTCTGGGGACCTCATTCTGCATGACCTGATCTGCTACAGGCGACATAGACTCAGATTGAAATTCCCAAATGGTGAATATTGTGATGTACACCCATTGGGAACCTCGATTATGCAATGTGTCATCTTCCAATTTGGAGATATAGAGAAACTAAACTAAAAAAGAAATAGAATCCTTATGAAGAAGTTTCTATAGAAATTTTATAATAAAGAAACTTTCCAGAGAAGATGAGGCCATGCAGAATGAGGTCCCCAGAGGGTGAATTTACTGATGCTAGCCCACTATGCAGGATACTGTCACTAAATTCACCTTCTGGGGACCTATTTCTGCAAATGACAGTCCTGTTAAATAGTAAAATTAATAGCCATTATTACCCGAACCAATGTCCATAGAAGGTAGTTGATGGATTCCATGTGATTTACATGTATTCCATAAAACATCACCTACCGGTAATATAGTATTATTGACAATTTTTTACTGAGTTTGCAGACATAATACACCACATGTTTGAACATAGTTACCAATGACAGTAATGAATCGGAAAGTTTAATTGGGAAACAGGTCTGTTTGATCTCACTTTGATTAAAAAACATGCAATTATTTCGTACAGATTGAAAATTATCCCCGACGATTGGACGCGAATATAAATGTTGCATGCACAGGGTCTTGGGACCATGTGCATGGGCCTGAGAAATGGGAACTTTCAAGGCGTGTCATTAACATAATTTCTTTTCACGTGTAATGCATCCGATAAGACCACAAACTCTAAATAACTGATACCATTCAACATTTCAGCAGTGGGACCTGTGTATTGATCAATGTTTCAAACTGTTTTCGCTTGTGAATTTTCCAGTGTTAGTCCTGGAGCCCATCATTTCCAAGCCTGGATATAGTGTGTCTGATATTTGCAGAATGAGGTACCCAGATGGTGTATTTATTGACACTATCCTGCACAGTGGGCTAACATCACCAAATTCACCCGCTGGGAACCTCATTCTGATTAGGCCTCAACTGTTATGGATTAGTATGGGAGACCTAGGATCAGATTGAAGTTCCCCAGTTAAAGTTGAAGTAGGTGATGTTCACCCATTACTCATCTGGATTATGCAATTTTAGGAGATATAGAAACTGAACAGAGGGGAAAAAGTAACCAAACACAATGTTAATTTGAGACTATAGATACTTCCCAGAAGATGAGTCCTAAGCAGAAAGAGGTCCCCATAGGGTGAATTTGGTTGTGCTAGCCCACTGTGTGGGATAGCGTCTCAAAATTCACCCTCTGGGGACCTTATTCTCATTCAAATGTCAGACACACTATATTCAGTTGATATAGCAACACATACCTGCTTCACCTGTTGGCATAGCGACAAATCTGTTCAATGGCATGAATAGCGACGATGAGTGTTCTGCCAGTGATTCACTTCTGTACGTGATGATTAAGGATATCATAGCGATAGCCTGAAATTCAATCAGATCATAACAGAAATGTGAGCTTTATGTCATACCCAATGAATTATGGACATGCATACACCGAACGACACAAGTGTGTTAATGTGTTTGTTGATATAGCATGAGTACCAGCGTGGTAAGACAGAACACAAGGCACGGCCTCGAGTTCTATCCTTCCACGATGGCACAAGGGCCTTAATGACAAACCCATTAACACACATGTCTTTCTGTGGTTATTACATGCCAACCATCGCAGAATCCATGAATTAAAAAAAAACAGACTTATAAGGTTTATTCACCCACATACAGGGCTTGTTTTGTCATGTGTGATGCTTTTATTTTATAGTTCTGGCTTCATGGTCGAGGGGAACGTCATTTACGTCATTTGACATCAATGGAATGTATATGAAACATGTGGGATCATGCTAATAGATGAATGAATAAACAACAGCATGCAACAAAAATTTAAAGATGCTCTACCTGCTCCTAGCACCACTTCCAACAACAACACCATTAATATGAATCTTATTTTTAACGCAGGTTTCCAAAGAAACAAAAGAGAAACATCTGGTGTTACAAATATTTCACCTATGTTATAAATAAAAGTATTTCTGTCCCAGTTCATGGATAAAACATTTGGGGAAAACAAACTAGTTCATATAAACCCTGAATCTATACAGAAAGTTGAGGGAATAGATACACCATCTTCAATAAATTTAAACTCACATGGACAATGTATATTGCTATTTTTATTCCATAGCTGACATATGTTCCTTTCTTATTTCTCTTTCCAGCTGAAAAATAGAATCATTTATCCTGAGAACATCCTCATCAATAACTATAATATTGAAATAAATAAAAATTTGCGCTGCCATTTGCCAAATTCAAAAATAATTCAAACTCAGCAAAAATAATTTTATTTGGCAAAAATTTTAACAATCAAGTTTTCAAAGCTATTTATTGAGAAATTTCTCACTCAATAACACACCTTTAACCCTTCCATGACTGGAGCTTCTGGAATTTAGCAAAACCCTGTGCCAATGCATTCTTTTATATATGCGAGTCTGCCATAGGGAGCTTTGCATATATAAGAGAATACATTGGCCTAACAATATTTACCTTGATTGTGTAAGCCAGTGCATTGTCTTATAAGCGAGGCTCCCCATGGGATACTGATATATATGAGAATGTACTTGCACAGGATCTTTAATGCTGCCTCAGTGCAGCTCCCATCATGAAAGGGATAAGGTTGAGCAACAATTAGTGGCGGCTTAATCAGGTTATGGAAATATGTAGACAGATAGCTTTATTATGTATGATGGATTGATGGCGTTGTTTCGAAGAGCCCTTTAGGTGACGCAGC
Organism: Siphonodentalium dalli; assembly: GCA_032622095.1. NCBI lineage: Eukaryota > Metazoa > Mollusca > Scaphopoda > Gadilida > Siphonodentaliidae > Siphonodentalium > Siphonodentalium dalli. The sequence goes on from CP136061.1 coordinate 31,618,506, forward strand.
CCATAGCTTCTACAATTACATTGTTTGGTGTTTCTGGTTCATATTTTGCTCAGGTATCAATTCACCATTATTATATTCGGAAATATCTTTTTAAGATCATGAAATTCAAAAGCATTAGACAAGACTATAGTAATATTCTTGAGAAATTATATGAGCATGGTTGAAATGATTACAGACACAGCTCTCCAAGTCTGCGTTAAAATTAATTCAGTGATGTTAAACAGCATCACAACAATGAACTGATCTAACTTTATAGCATAATGTGGCAAACAAATTCTTGTTTGAAAACACTAACAAATAGCAATTTTGCTCTGAATTTCATGCCTAATTGGTAACAGTGTTTCTAAATTGTGCTTAATTTTAAGTATAACATTAAAGAATTGTCATCAATCAATACAAGGTATAATTGGACACTAACTTTGATCCTTAATTTCTGTAAGAAGTTTGTCTATTTTTCTCTGAAGTTTCATATATTTGGCAAACTCATCGGCCATGCTAATTGTTTCCTGTTCAGCTTTCAAATCGGTAACCTGTGATCTTTTATTCAGTTCCTCATCTCCAACAACATGGAAGAACTTGCATATCTGAAAATATTAACAAAACTTAAGTTGCAACCTAACATCAGGAGTTCAGTAGCTAGTGGTTATAGTGTCCGACTTGTAATGGTGTTAACGCATCGGCATGAGTTCTATGGGAGGCCCTTTTCACATTTATTATTTATTTACACTTAAGTGCAAATATTTGCGCTTAAGCGCAAATAACCTCTATCATTTGCGCTTAAGCGCAAATATTTATGCTTAGGCGTATATCATTTGAGCTTAAGTGCAAATCATTTGCACTTAAGCGCAAATCATATACGCTTAAAACGCAAATCATTGCGCTTAAGCGCAAATAGATCATATTTGCGCTTAAAACACAAATCATTTGCGCTTAAGCGCAAATAAAAATTAATATCCATTGATCCCCCCTGAATTAATTTTAAATGGCACAGGCCTAAACACATCACAAAAGTCTATATAGGCCAACCATATGAGGGAAGCAATCCCCCAGTAACCCAAGATCCCTTTAATGACCATGGAAATGGTATAGATCTGTGCAGGATATGTCTCTTTTATAAAATATACTAGATCTTTGGGATGGAGACACAAATTCTTGGGGACAGGGATGCTGATAATATGAATGTAGATCCCTTTAATGACCATAGAAATGGTATATATCTGTGCAGGAGATATCCCTTTAATAAAATATACTAGAGCTCTGGGAGTGAGGCACCAATTCTTGGGACACCAGGGACAGAGATGCTGATATGCATATGGAAATATGTTTTTTTCTTCAACTTTCGAGTCTGTATGGGGCTACTACTACATGTATGAGCCCATGATAATATACTATGAGATGGACTCAATCATTCACAAACAGAGAGAAGTAAGGGAGTGTTAGGTATTTGCGCTTAAGCACAAATGATTTGTGCTTAAGCTCAAATAAATTGATAGACACATATTTGCGCTTAAGCGCAAATGATTTACGCTTAAGAGCAAATATTTGAGCTTAAGCGAAAATAAATAATAAATGTGAAAAGGGCCTCCCATAGAGTTCACATCCGCAGGCGGACTATCGTATCCGCAACAGTGGCTTGGTCGGATAATATTTCTGTTACTCTTCTATAACAGACTCTCATTGAAAAGAAGTACTACATTTACATGTGGAGCCCGGGCATTCAAGTGAACCCCTGAAAATGTGATTGATCATCTGACATGTCCGCGATTAATCATTTACCATGATAGAAAAAGGTAAAGTGATGATAAGATTGTTTAATATATTGTTCACATATATTTTCTGACAGAGCGACAAATCAAAATTCTCTGAAAACAAGGCTTTGTGTACTTATAAATCTTGTTTCTTTGACATTCAATGAACCTCTGATATACGCATGTTTGATACCATCATGCTTGGGAAAGGCCGTCATCTAAATTCATATAAGCAAAGCATCAATTTGACCTAATCCTGAGAAATAAAAGCAAGATAACTCCCGCTCATGATTCTGGGTGTAAAGTCTGTTATAGAAGAGTATCGGAATGGGACTTGGTCAAATACAGCATCAACCCAACCAATATCCCAACCTGTTGTGGACCGAGAAGACTTGGTCTAGGCTGAACTGAGAACTCTGAGCTGTACCGCGGTTTGAATCCGACATGATATCGGTCAGACTTTGTTTCACCATCTGCACTGAGAAGAGATTCATGGCATGATCTATCCCAGTACTGTGAGCATCACGAAACGGAGCCACAATCAGAGCTCTGAAAATTATTTCAGGATCAATAGAATCTCAGGCACGTCAAAAAACGTACTGGATGAATTTCATACCTCCGCTCCTCCTATATTACCTTGTCCGACGATATGAATAAGTGCTACACCTAGCTTTGGGTACAGAGTTATGCTGTGCTCTGGTCTGAATATGTGTTTAAGCTTGACTTTAAAGGGCATGGACTTTAATGTATAACAGAGTTTCGCAGTTCACCGATCTGAATATGTGTTTATCTTATTGCTTGGTGTACAGTGTTTCGCAGTTCACTGATCCGAATATGCACCGATACATGTACATTGATTCACCATGAAAGAGCTTCCACTGATGTACAGAGTTTCGTGGGGTGAATTGTTCTCTGAAAGACTCAGTGCATTGCGAGATGTCAGTTCACGTTTCATACCCTCCATAAACAACCTGGACTCAACCCAACTTCTTTCGGGACTTTCGGCCTCACATTCTGCGCGATTGTACCAGCTTTGTTGTACAAATTTGTGCAGGACTACATGTTTTAAGGAACTGTCTTTGTTTTATATTGATATTTTTAGTCTTTTTACATTTATTAGAATATTAGTATTATTACCCCATATGGGGGTGGGCCTTAATATCTTCGGCGGACTCGCAATAAACCATACAAATTACAATACCATAATAAATGACTGTTCAGTGTGCAACAATGTGGGCACATGAAAGATCGCTACCATGGAGAAAAAGTCAAATTTCGGAAATTGTCCTGGACAAATTCGATATCTGGATCTACTTGATCCCTCTCAGTGATGCTCGTGAACCGGGAGTGTCAGAGTAGGTGTACAGATATAGAGAGGAACAATGAATGAAACGAAAATAGGAAACAAATCATAATTGTGATGATTCCAAAACAAATATAATAGCGAATTTCCTAGAAAAATAAGTCGATTACTGACCCATCCAGCTATATGCGAGGAAAATGATTCAAGGTAGATGAAAAGCGCCACAAGTAACGTAATTATGACAAGAATATACATTGTTGTTGTTGTTGTTTATACATTCTGTTTAAAAAAAAAAATTTCATCCGGATATTTTGTATAGCACCGGCAAAAGATACGGGCACCTATCGGTGTTTTAAAAAATATGTAAGTTTTATGTTCCTGATATTTTATTCACGATGGCGTTTTAATATTTCACCGTTTTCTGGACGTGTCTCCTTCATTCGTGACATGTATTTTCACCCTTTTTAATTTCAAATAATGACATATTGACACTGTTAGACAAATTCTAAAATAACGATGGAAACTCCGTCCAATCTCGTTATCGTCGCCTGTTTAATTCTGAACTTGGTCTCGTCAATCGTCATTGTTTTGATAAACAAATACATATATGCTCATTATGGATTTCCAAACATGAGTTTGACATGTATTCATTTCCTGATGACATCATGCGGACTTTTTTTGTGCAAACATTGCAACTTTTTCCAGCCAAAGACTGTTCCTCTGAAACAGATGATACCATTGGCTTTAAGCTTCTGTGGATTTGTTGTGCTCACCAACTTATCACTACAGAGTAACACAGTTGGAACATATCAACTTATAAAGACTATGACAACACCTTGTATAATCTTGTTACAGACTCAATTTTACAACAAGTCTTTTTCCTGGCAAGTTAAACTGACACTGGTATGTTAACAAATGTGTTTCTATCATACTGGACAAATATTTCATTGAGTACTTTATGTAATTAAAGCTCGTGATATACATATTAATACAGAGCTTGTTCAAAATAAACATAATATATTAATACTAACCAGCATGGATATAGCTCAGTTGGTTTGGGGCGGACCTCTGAGCTACGTACACCTTCGACACTGTCGAGTGTTCGAGTCAATTTTGGATTCGAACCCTCGACAGTGTCGAAGGTGTTGCTATTTGTATCGGATGGGCTTTGCCCTTATGAAAAATACTACAGTAAACAATACCACAGTAAAATAGACCATGGTATTTTCACTTGCCGAATAATAGTGGATGCATGATTATTTAATTTCAGTAAAAAAAAAAAACAACTCTGCACTATTGCCTCCACTATTATTAATTTCGGCAGGTGTATAGTGTTAGTGTCGGCGCACACGATCTCGATTGTGCCCGGTTAAAGGCACGTCAGGCCTTAATTGTCGAAAATATTCATATTTGTTCCAAACACCGTAAACAGAAAAACATTAAAACGCATACAGTTTCGTTCATATATATCATGACCATCGCGTAAACAGCATTTTATCATAAAGACATACTATATTTTACCTAAGCAAGAGCCTGATTGTGTTACAGAAGACAGCACAATGCTACTGGCTAATCACACACAAATGGCATAAACGCTCTTTATTAGTTCCATATCAGGAATTCACCCACAAATAACGCTCTTTATGTTTACCATCATAATATAAACAAACACCAGAAAAGTAACTTTTTATGCTTTTGTTTACATAACAATAGTAAAATATATGACAATAACATACTGTTTATGCGATATTTCTTATTTGTATACGGACAAAGTCTGTCTACATTTTGATGTTCTTTCTGTTTGTGGCGGTTTTTGACGGGTGGAAATATTTTTACAGAATACCCACCGCCAAGGCCAACCGTACCTTTAAATCCGGCTGCCGGATAAATCTGGCCTGATAAAATCGGGGGGTCAGCGCACACAAGTCCGATTTTCACTCCGGTCATATGCATGCTATACATGGTCACTGTAGTATATAGCCAACTGGTGTGGTCAGCCTATCTAGCCAGTTACTATAGCTAGTCATGGTGATTTATATAGAATATGTAGCTAGTGTCGTCGCTTAAACTGTTTATGTCCGTGAGGGGGATTTGAGCATCTATTGGGCGAGGCTCTGCCGAGTCCAATAGATACCAAATCCCCCGAGCGGACATAAACAGTTTAAGCGACAACATTAGCTACATATTTTATTTATCCATCGCACAAAACTTGCCTTTTGTGAGGTAAATCTGTCACTTCCCGTAGTTTTACATTCGTTACTTCGATGACGCCATTACATTTATTAGGTCAAGCAAACTAATTAGCATTCATGACGTGGGAAAACCGGAGTGCAGCTTAGAGCGAAATAGTTCGTTGGTCTTCTTACAGTTGTTCTAAGCAGATCTTGTTCTGATGATTTAGAGATGTTTTAGAGCTAAAACATATATCATTTAACGAATTATTTTAATGAATTATGCACGATAAAAAGGTTCTGAAATCACAATGATGTCATTAAGGCCGGTTGACGTCCCTAGTTACCTGCGCAATTTGCATATCAAATTACGTCATACAAGTAGTACTAACCTAATAAAGCTACGTTGACCTAATAAAGCTACCTTGATGTAATAAACGTAACTTTTATTAGGCAGGCTTTATGTAGGCAATAGTGATAGTGAGCGGTGGATAAATATTAATATGTATTTCTAAAGACTAACATTTATTTTAATATTAAACTTAATTAATAGTAAATTGATGTATTAATAATATATTGACTCCTACTGAGTCCTAGTCATATTGAGCAATTTGAGGTCACGAGCAATAGCTGTAAATTGGCGTAATATACCTTTCCACAGCTGCCGCCCTCTTGTTGCGATTATTATACAGGCACTCATTTTCTGCCCACAGGTCTACCAGCCGTTGTTCCTTGTCGATCGATCAGAATTCTTGATTTAATTTTGAATAGTGGTCGCCGCTAACTATTCCGACATTTTGAATGAGGTTTTGGTCATGTGACGGTCATGTGACAAGCAAAACACGCGCGTTGCCATCGTCACGAGCCGGATTTTCCTGATGAAATCAAACTCAGTTTGATCGGTCCGATTAAGCACACGATCCCGATTGTCCCCGATTTATCCGGCAGCCGGATTAATCGGGGACAATCGGGATCGTGTGCGCCGACACTTAGTGATAATATACTTCTACTATAGTAATAATATACTTCTACTACCAGTATAGTATTACCAGTTACTACTATAGTAAAATTATGCATTGTATTTATGAAGACTCTGACATTTGTTTAATATAGAATTACTACAGTAATACTTTATTGTTTACTATAGTATCTTTACTACTACATAAATACTATAGTAAAACTGTATTGCCACTATAGAATAAATCATAGTATTACTTGGATAAAACTATAGTAATACTTATCGATGGTAGCTTTTAGAAGCCTCAACATTTGAGACAAAACAGTTGAGGTCATGAATGGCACATTTGATTACCTATTAAAGGTGTGAAACACTTCTTGACTTGGCAAACTTAGTTACAACAATATTCTTGCCCTATTTTGTTAATTTTGAGTATGACAACAGGTTCTTAATAGTTTTGCAGAAATACCGTTGAACAATATCATATAACAACGGTATTTCTGCAAAACTATAACTACATGTACTAGTAATGAAACATGATTTTCTTTTTGCAAAAAGGGACAAAAAACACCTCAGCTGCATACAGTGATATTGTGAAATACCGGTAGAGTTATCACTAATTATCTTAGTATTACTATGGTAAAATTATAGTGATAATTATCAGTACTATTGAAATAATATATTGTTACTGTAGTAATACTACTAGTATGTGATGTTTCGGGGATTTTAAAGACCCACCATCTGATTCGAAGGTCCCAATATCATATAACAACGGTATTTCTGCAAAAGTTGCTTTGGTGAGCAACATTAGTTTTACAATTATAAAATAGGGATTAGCTTGTCTGAAAATGTTGACTTTTTTTTCTTTTTCTATTTACACCTACTTGTTTGAAATTCCACGTGGAGGTTAATTATCATGAAAATGTAAGTTCACAACCAAAATAAGCCATGTTTAGATTTCCTTGTGAAAATTGTTAATACTATAATAGTTACATAATGTTCCATGGCATACTGTATGGTAATATTATGATATACTATAATAATACCCGCAATATAATATAGTAAAGACTCAGGAGTATAATAATTTTGCGTAGTATTTCATAGTGTATATTGTTGAATTCTAAAGTTGTATTACAGTATATTATAGTTATACAGTACTGTTGTGGGCATACCATGTGATAATATAGTCTTACCACACCATACTATAGTAAAAGTCCCAGGATTACTATGATTGATGCATATTATTTCATACTGTACTCTAGTATACTATAGTTATACTGTAGTGTACTATGGTATACCATGTGATACTATAGTATTACCACAACATACTGGAATACTATAGTATTACCACAACATACTGGTATACTATAGTATTACCACAACATACATGTACATGTACTACAGTAAAAGTCTCAGGAGTACTATAATTGCTGCATATTATTTCATACTGTACTCTAGTAAAAGTCCCAGGATTACTATGATTGATGCATATTATTTCATACTGTACTCTAGTATACTATAGTTATACTGTAGTGTACTATGGTATACCATGTGATACTATAGTATTACCACAACATACTGGTATACTATAGTATTACCACAACATACTGGTATACTATAGTATTACCACAACATACTACAGTAAAAGTCTCAGGAGTACTATAATTGCTGCATATTATTTCATACTGTACTATAGTATACAAAAGTTATACTGACTGTAGTGTACTATGGTATACCATAGTAATACCATAGTATTACTATGGTAATGTGCTATGGTAATACTATTGTATTTTTTCATAAGGTTGTGTTGCCATCTGCTTCAGTACCATTATAAGCATCAATAATCAACCATCAGTGCCACAATCATATGGGAGGCCACATTCACATTTTAATGGATTGTGCTTATATCATATAAAAGCATGTATTTCAGCACTTTGTCAACAAGTTTGGTCATAAATATTCTGTGTTGATATGTTATCCCTCATTGCAAATTGCATATACATGATTTTGAGGCTTTGAATGTACCATGGCCGTTCAAGTATTAAAGGGACCCAATGTACTCAAAGTGTGCAATTGTGCAAAAAATATAAAAGTCTGTAAAAACATCACCACTAAGAAGAACATGGAGAAATAAATAAACTTTGTTCTTCTATTCATTAATGATAGTTCTCCAAATTACAATAAAAAGATTTTGCATGTTGAAACCATTGTTATGTAAACAAACTGTCACAGTGATTTGTCAACAAACATGGCTAATCGTGAAGTAAGTTCAAATATTTTAGTCTGAATGTGATTTTTGAATATTTTTCGATGCTTTGACCTTTTCCAATGTTTGCTGTCAAGTTTTCATTAAACCTTGGTATCTTATTATAATTTTATATAATTCCACTGTAACAGTAATATTTACATAACAATGGCTTTTGACATGCAAAATCTCCCTATGGGAGACTCACAAATATAAGAGAATGCACTGGTACAGGATCTTTAATGCTGCACCAGCGCGGCTCCCGTCATGAAAGGGTTAATGCTGTACCAGCGCGACTCCCTTCATGAAAGGGTTAATGCTGCTCCCATCATGAAATGGTTAATGCTGCACCAGCGCAGCTCCCATCATGAAAGGGTTAATGCTGCACTAGCATGGCTCCTCTCATGACATGGTTAATGCTGCACCAGCACAGCTCCCGTCATGAAAGTGTTAATGCTGCACCAGCGCAGCTCCCGTCATGAAGGGGTTAATGCTGCACCAGCGCCCGTCATAAAATGGTTAATGCTTCACCAGTGCAGCTTCCGTCATGAAAGGGTTAATGCTTCTCCAGTGCACGTATCGTCATGAAAGGGTTAAGCGTGTCTCTTGCAACTTCTATCTAATTTCAGGTGCCCATTATTATTGGTGTTTTCCTAAACTCATTCTACGATGTCAAGTTTAATGTGACAGGAATTATTTATGCAACAGCTGGTGTCATTGTCACTTCCTTCTATCAAATTGTAAGTATATTTTCATATGTACTTTTTATTTTAGTAATTATATTGTCATATGTACTTATTATTTTAGTATACTCATATGTACATATTATTTTAGAAAGTATATTCTCATACCGGTATGTATTTATTATTTCAGTAAGTATATTCTCATATGTACTTATTATTTCAGTAAGTATATTCACATACCGCTATGTACTTATTATTTAGCACAACTCGTGGTAAGACATGTTTTAAGTTTATGTCATCAGTACAGAATTTGCATTGTGTAGAAAAATTCTCTCAGAAGTTTACAAAGTGAAATTAAGAAGTTTCAAGGTATTTCGGACCAAGGTCTTTTGTTTCATGGAGTGTTCAATGTGGGCTATCGTATTATGCTGGTATTGCGATAATGTCTTTCATAATTTGGCTAATAAATGCATTAGAAAGATAGTACAGTAGTATGTTTTTTTAAAGCTTTGTTCTGTGCGTAAGTGTAGAGGTATAAAATTTCTGTGAGTGTCATTGACACTTTCATTTTTGGCAATATTTAATTCTCAGTGAACTTATTACTCTATTATCTAAAAATTACTCACTGTATACTCTGTTTTTATATATCTACAAATGACATTTAATCATGTATACATGTATGTTCATATATATCAGAGAATATTGGAGAAGACGCAGGTTGCAGGATGAACCGGAAGTTCAATTGATGCCTGCAATCTCTTCCATCGAACAATCTCACCCCCTATAAAAATACTTGACGCTTTATGAATCTTGTTTCTTCTTTTTTTTCTTCCAAATTGGTTATAGCGGGACTTCCTTTTGCATGTAACATGTTTTGTTCGCAACTCAATAATGTTCGTCGTAAACGGCCGTCGATAAAAGACACCCAACATGTGATATTTCAAGAACGGTAACTCGTAATGGCATAATTCGCCATTTTATGACTCCAGCCATAAATTCATTTATATTAAATAATTCAATTTGACTTTTATGATAGCCTGTTAACCGGAACGTTTTCAGTAGACATCGTCGACTCAAATACGTTATTTTAAAATATAATATTGATATTAGATCGCAATTGTTACCGGGAATTTATTGAAATTGGCGTACAGTACCCCTTTAAGAACATAAAAAATAGAACAATTAATCAATAATCCTCCAGTGACGAGATTCCACATGGTGAAATTATTGATTAACCCTTTCAGTGCCAAGTCCAATTTTTGTATCAACCCATATTTCCTTGATCATTTTTCAAATTTATTGATTATAATAATGTGATACATTGATGGAAAGAGCTCTAAGAGGGCACTGAAAGGGTTAAAGACATTATGTAACAGCGAATCCAGTGTTGTGTTTTGTGCAATAAACAATAACTCTAAAATATAGACAACGTTAATTATGATCAGATTCGGGACGCTGCATATTTCATCATTCACTTATAACTTAAAGTCAGTCCTCACTTTTTTGGGGGATGTTAAAAAGAAAACATTACCTGTAGCACTTTGCATAAATTTCTGGCAAATACCGTAATAAGTAAAATTCTTACACCTTGAGACACAAATATATTTTTAGATGATGTACACTTTTTGATATGTTGATGTTTATTGTTCGATTGATGGCATTTCAATAACTTTCTATTCACCTATCAAGTGCCCTATATGCTTTATTGTTTGATCCAATAATATATAATGTATATGGACACTGAGAAAACAAAATGAATTTTTTTTCACAAAAATCGTCCTATATATGTTACAGTCAATATGTCAAAACAGTCATTTGGCCAATTGCCTAAATTTTCAGTCATTTGGTGAAATGCCTGTGACCGCCAGTCATTTGGCCAATTGCCTACAATTTTCAGTCATTTGGCCAGATAACTGAAATTCACTGTCCTGAATTTGACAGTTTGCCTAAATGGGAATTTTATTTGTAGTCAATATGTCAAATTGGCCAAATGACTGAGACATAGAATCTTTAGCGTTCCTGTTTATTTATTTAAAAATTTGAATAACTCTGTACTCATGCATCCATTTAGTCCAAGTTTACTTATACGTAAACTACAGTAATGCCCTAAATATGGCTTGTTGCCATTCATTGGAAAGCTCTCACTAAGAGCTTTCCGATGAATGGCAACAAGCCATATTTCCGACTAAATCCTGAAAAATTACCCGTAATTCTGCTGTGGTTTAGGAGACTAGGAGTTGATTATTTAGGGCATTACTGTAGCTGGTGAAAACGGTAGGGATGATACTGGTTTACGTTCAAGTACGATTTCCTTACTCTTCTATAGCGGACACCCAGATCCAGTGGCAGGAATTTTCGTCAATTTTAAATGACTTTTCATACACATCAATATACATGCCCAGCTCCGGTGGCTGGATTTATCATAAATTTTAATCAACATTCATTCTGTGTTTGTTTAAGCTCAGAGAAGACCGAAGTCGCGAGGTCAAATGAGTTCATTTTCTTTTGAAATTATGCAACCATTTTGATAAAATATATTTTTCACATTCAGTTGTCAACTCTTGTTGAGTTCTGAACAAATATAATGATTTCTATGGAATAAACCAGGTTACATTCACAATTATGACATTCTAATACCGACCATTTGTGATTTTAGATGAGCGTTACTTTTACGCTTAACCGTTAAATGACTGGAGCGTCCTGAAATTTTGCAATAAACCCTGTGCCAATGCATTCTCTTATATATGTGAGTTGCCCATAGGGCACCTCGCATATATAAGAGATTGCAGTGGCCTCACAATATCTACGTTGTCCTTGTCAGCCAGTGTATTCTCTTATATAAACAAGGCTCCCTATATTGCATATATAAGAGAATGCACTGACACAAGATCTTTAATGCTGCACCGGCATAGCTCCCATCACGAAAAGGTTAAGAATAAGGGAACTGTACTTCCTCAACCAGTATTATGCCTATAACTAGCTGGTTTATGTGGAAGGAAACTTTGGACTACATGTAGTAACCATATTGCAATATATTCTTTTCATCCACAGTGGGTCGGTGAAAAACAGAAAGAATTTCAGGTCAATTCCATGCAGTTACTGTATTATCAGGCTCCACTGTCAGCGTTGATGTTAGTCACAGTAATTCCATTCTTTGAGCCTGTGTTTAGCTTCCATGGAATGCTATCTTCGTGGCCGATGGAGGTCATGGTCAGTTTTATTAATCTTTACGGGGGTCAATGACCATTATATGTGGAAGGGCAGAAGCATGGCTAATAGCGAAAACTAGTTTAGGGCTGTCATGATTAATGGCATAATAGTCGACTACAATCGTTTAATCGTAACTATTCCCTCATTCATTGGTAGGCCATTATTGCCAACAACAACAACATATATTTAAGGAATCATCTCAGTTTCCTATTAATGTAAATACATGGCTTAAAGGCAATTACCAAATCTCAGCAGTCAGCCATTTTTAAAAGCAGTTATGAGAACACTAATTACTGAACCATTTTTTGCTTTTAGCAGCAAACAATATAATAGTTAATCATTTCTATGCAGAATGGATTCTCCAATTCAGTAATAAAAGTACATTTTGGAATGGTCTATTATTTATCTGGAGGGGAGTTCAGGAAAAATAAGCAGATGGCAGGTAATAAAGTTTAGACTGAGTCCTCAATTAGTATTTAGTATAGATAGGGTTAATGGGAACATGCCAATTGGTGCCTCAAGGTCTCAAGGTTACCAACGGTTTGGTTGATGCTGTTATGGACCAAGTCCCGTCCCGCTACTATCCTATAACAGACTTTCATTGAAAAGACATATGACATTTACACGTGGATCCCGGCATTCACGTGAACCCTGGAATGTGATTAACTCTTTCGCTGCCACCCGCCACCACAGACGTATCCCCCAGTGCCACGCATCCTGTACATATATCCATGTATTTCAGGTATATATGGGTAATACATTATATCTCAAGCAGTTTCTAATATAATTAGTTGAAACTTCACATGTATATAGACATTGGTATACCCTGTCGAATGCCGCAGTGGACACGCCCACCAAGGTCACGTGACATTGGCGGCCATCTTGGATTAGTGGCTATTTGCCGGTATATGTACAGTTTGTGTGGGTATGAATGGGTGTGTTGTTTGTTTTCTAATTTTCAACCCAATTATACGATGTCCAACAGTAAGGTACACGGGAGTAACCTATATGAACCCACTTTGGACATAAAATAGGTCACGTGACCCTGGCGTCCATCTTGGATTTATGCAAGTTGCCACCTATTTGTAGCAAAATGGGATACAATGGCGCACTTTGTTGAGTTCGTGCTTTTGTTGCTTGAATATTCCCTGATAGGTACAATTCCAAATATAGATATATATATATATAACCATACCCATATGTATATATACCTGCAGGGGGACATATGACCCTGCTCCGCCCCTTATAAGTCACGTGATCTTGACGGCCATCTTGAATTTCAGGAAAATTGGGTTTTACGATGATTTATGTGAATTATATGAGTCACGCGGGCGTACGCATGGTCAACTCACCAGCATAATTAATTTAGTTGCCTGTTATCACCACTGGAAAACGATACAATAGACAAGGGTTGTTCAAAACCAGTAAAGGTGTATTATAAATAATAGGTATAAGTATCTTATGTGCCGCAGGCGCCCCTCGATCATTAGAGTATAAAGGTTAGTTACCCACCCACCTCCCCATCCCGCCACCCATAGTATCTTATGCACCGCAGGCGCCCCCATAGAGGCTACTGCCACATAAATAATAGGTATAAGTATCTTATGCGCCGCCCCTCGACCATTAGAGTATAGAGGTAATAACAATAACTTCTTCAGTCCTGAGTCTTTTGCGAGCAGCCATTTTCGACTGATAACCACGTGCTAACAACAATGACGCAATATTCCGGCTCTGACTGTACTCCCATAACGTCAGAAATAGCATGACCTTGAGGACATTGTCGCTTTAAATTGTTCGCGCGCAACAGTACTACAGATAAATACATTGTACACTGTCAAACATGCCGGAAAGAATAGAGTTATATCCCATACATTAGACTACATACCAAATTCGCAAAAATGCGTGATTGGCAGCGTCTTCGAAGTTCGCATTTATGCGCGTTTGGCAGCGAAAGAGATAATCATCTGACATGTCCACGGTTAATCTTTCTTCAAAATGATATATAATTTACCATGATAGATAAAGGTAAAGTTTTGATACGATCATTTAATATATTGTTTACAAACATTTTCTGATAGCGCGTCAAATCAAAATTCTCTGGGAAACAAGACTTTGTTTACTTATAAATCTTATTGCTTTGACATTCAACAGACCTCTGATATACGCATGTTTGATATCATCATAATTGGGAAAGGCTGCCATCTATGTTCATATACGCAAAGCATCCATTTACCTAATCAGAAGACATACAAGCAAGATACATTGTAACTCCTGCCCACAATTCTGGGTGTAAAGTCTGTTATAGAAGAGTAACTGGGTGGGACTCTGTCCATAACAACATCAACCCAACCGATATCCAAAGCTGTTGTGGACCGAGATGACTTGGTCTACCCAGAACAGAGACTTTGTACTCATAGTCAAATGCTTGCATGACATGCATTCACCTAAATTATATATCTGTTACAGGTGCTGGTGTTTCTATCTGGTGTAGTCGCTTTGTCTGTAAATCTCACAATTTACTGGATTATAGGCAATACGTCTCCTGTTACGTATCCTTTTGATTGGACAACATGATTTAATAAACAGATTTATACCTTAACTGTCTGTATTAGTTTGTGTATAACACCTATTTTGTAAATTTCAGCTCTACTGTGGGTATAAATTTGATCTGTGGGTGTAAATGTTCAAATGTCATTTCATGGGTTAAACGTTTATACCCACAGTAGAACTACCTCATAGTCAGCAAAATAGTTCTGTTACATTCATTTAAAATTGGAAGTTGTTATGATATCAATTAAATATGAGGAAAATTGCCTGCATTTCAATCAAACATTGCTTGCTTGTGTTGTATGAAATAGGAAAAATATGAATGGGAATATCAAGTGACTGATGGCTTAGAAACAGGCTGACGTCATGAAAAGTATACATCACTATGCGTGACACACTTCCTTATAGCACCGTGTTTGGGTCAATCAGTGAGGATACACATTAACCCTTTCAGTGCCAGGTCCGATTTTTGTATCAACCCATATACCCTGTGCCAATGCATTCTCTTATATATGCGAGTCGACCATAGGTCGCTTCGCATTTATAAGAGAATGCACTTGCTTAACAATTTTTCATCATTTGTTATTATTTTTTACAATTTTTTACAATTTTAATAATTTTTTCTTATATTCTTTAACTGACTTATTTTGTAGGTTTAGTGCCAGGGAATTATTACTATGAATACTTGGTGATAGTTTTGAGTTATAACATGCTCCTAAGGTTTTTTCCAGTTTTTTTTTTAATTCGCTATATCATGCTTAAGTATACCCAAAACAAATTCAACCCAAAACAAAACAAAATTTTTAATTTTTTTTAGGGCCGATTTTACAGACCGTAAATTAGGGCCGATGAGATCGGCCCCTGGCACTGAAAGGGTTAAAACACATTAAAAAAAAAAACAGCAGAGTAATAATTATAGCATAAATAAAATACACCAATAGAAGAGAATAAGAATTTTTCACCACTCGTGGTATTGTAGTTTTAACCACTCGCCAAAAGACTCATGGTTAGAACCACAAATCCATGTGTGGTGAAAAGTCTGTACTTTCGACTACTATGGGTGTATTCTATATATTTCTGATAGGAATCCCAATTGCCAGCATAGCAGCAGTGTAGTGTAGTATAGTACAGGGATCTTTGATTCATAGTTTTTATTTTACACCCAGGAAACTATATAAAACTTTTTATACAAAGAAATATCTACCATATTTTAATTGTTACTGCCGCCATTTTAGCTGACCAGCTCGCATAACTTAAAAGAACAAGAAGAAATTTTATGTCATCATCAACCAGCCTTCTAATTTGAAATTCGAAATGAAGAACCCCCGATTCTCAAGAACCAACTACTGATACCTTCGTATATCCAAATTATTATGTGCAAGAACCAAGAGATCCATGGCCCCGCAAAATTGAAACAGAAACACATGCTTGTAATCACAGTGGAAATAAAGCCCAGCCATTACTGTGTCATGCTAGGTCCACCGGCCGATTAATCTCACTCACAGAGTGACTGTATAATAAACCAAATTATTAACCATTTCATGACTGAAGCTTCCTGAAATTTTGCGAAAACCCTCGCATATATAACAGAATACATTGGCCTAACAATATTTATTTTATTTATTTAAATTTATCTTGACCTTGCAAGCCAGTGCATTCTCTAAAATATGCGACGCTGCCTATGGGAGACTTGCGTATATAAAAGAATGCACTGGCATAAGATCTTTAATGCTGCTCCCGTCATGAAAGGGTTAAATTGATGTGAAACACTCTGCTGCAGGTTTTCAGAACGGACCAACAACAAATCAAGCAAAAATAAGTTATTTTCATAAATTTTATATCAAAATAGGCAGAAATCAGAGTCATTGTTATTAATGAATTCATTGCAGTGACTATTGCTGGCGGATTCATTGCCGTAATATTTATGCCCAATAATTCGTCCTGATTAAAGTAGTAGATATTTACATTTGTGGTTAGTTCAAATGTTGTGTTCTCTGAAGTGGTACAGTCGTTGTGGTTGGAATTTTCAACAATCTTAGTTGATTGCTACAGCAGAAATAGCGTTTGGAAACTAACTTATCAGTTTTATTCACTGATATAACTCTAAAATATGTCTTTAAATAACCCATATTATTATTCCCCATGGCATAGAATTTCTTAACTTTCTCTGAAGATATAACATGGTTGGTCATTTGAAGTTCTGTTGCACTCTGCTGGGAGGATACCTCATCTTCAATGAACGACTCACATCGATACAAGCAGCGGGTATTGTTACAACACTCACAGGTATGTCTAGTAATTTATTCACTAAACAATCAGTATCAGGGACATGGCGAAAGGGGGTGAGGTTTGGGTTCAAATTTTTGACAATTGGAACTTTCATGCTTGACACAATGTCAGTTTTAGAAATTTCATACCAAGAATAGGTTGAAATTGTTCTCATAGTTTAATTTTCCCGTCAATATTATTTTCCTACATTCGGACTGAAAATGGCTATCAGTTATAATATTTCTAACCTTAGGCGGGTGTCATGTTGAGGTACCAGTTGTAAACTAATAATTTGTCATGTGAACCTGCCATCTTCATGCAAAAATAACTCGAGGGGAAAGTGGCCCCTTTTTTCCCCCAAAGTCAGCCGAAGTGGAAATTTATTTGCAGATCTTTCTACGGGCATTATATGTTACAGAAAGACACATTGAAGTCATAAAAAATACATCTTCGAACACACTGTATGGCCCATGTATACTGTACTCAAGCCTTGAAATAGTGTGCCTGTCATTTGCAGAATGAGGTCCCCAGAGGGTGAATTTAGTGATGCTACCCCGCATAGTGGGCTAGCATCACCAAATTCACCCTCTGGGGACCTCATTCTGCTTACACCTCAGCAGAATGAGGTTCCCAGAGGGTGAATTTGGTGATGCTAGCCCGCTATGCGGGGTAGCATCACTAAATTCACCCTCTGGGGACCTCATTCTGCAAATGACAGACACCTTATTTCAAGGCTTGCAACCGTATCATCATTTGTTGAACTTATTATCTGAACATTTCCCCACCAATGAATATGAATCCTTCTGCACTTCTGCACTTGCATAATCTTTTTGTCATACTGTCATCTGCTCGTATTTCCTGAACACCCAATATACATTTATAACTGGGTGGGAGAATCTATTTACTTCACGCATTGTTTTCTCTTAGTTTTATTCATAACAATTAAGTAATCCCATAAACATTTCAGATCAAAGACAGCTCTAAATTTTATAGATCGTTTACATGTGCAATTTTACGAGGCCGTTGAATAAAAAAAATTGAACACACTGGCACCAATGAATCGATCTCAAATTTATAAAAAAAATATAAGAAACAAAATACGTATTTTCAGCACTATATCGACAAATTTGTTCGGAAATCATCCGCATAGGTATGTTTTGAGATAACTCTTTTGGGGTTCAAATGAGCTATGTCCGTCTAACCCGTTCTATACTAAATACTCATAGACGAGTTGTTATCTCTCAGGAAATGTTCAGATAATAAGTTCAGTTGAGGTATAAGCAGAATGAGGTCCCGGTGGGTGAATTTGGTGATGCTAGCCTGCTGTGTCCTCATTCTGCCAATGTCAGACACACTATATAAAGTCTTGATTTGATGTGTTTATATACCTTGTTTGACAAATTTCATTGATTTTAATACCGGTCCTTTATCTTTTTCAGGTGTCTTAGCGTATACTCATATAAAGTTAAAAGAGCAAAAACAAGCAGTGCTACCAACAACTCAATCCAAAACCTAACACGCATAATCTCTATATCATTCATTATCATGCTGGCCTACTAGATTGACAAATGAGAATGGAGATCTACTGACAAGGAGATGAGGGGATATTAGGTTCACATTGATTAACATTGACCCCATATGAAACCCCCAGGGGGGGGGAGAGGATGGGTATATTGGTGTAAAGAGAATAGATATCAATGGGAAATAATTTTCTAAGACATAGAACAATGTACCAATTTCTGCATCTGATATTTGATGAATTTTAAAGATGCATAAATTAATATTGAGGTAAAGTGGCAACATTTAAAATGGGGAATTCAGTGTTAATTTTCAAGACAAGATTACTCAATATTTACAAACCGTAGAATAATACTTCATGTCTTGTTGGAATGTTTGAGCGTATATCTAGTGACAACGCAAAGCAGATTTTTCATTTTATGTTTTATTTTGTGACATTTGATGGAAATATTATAAACAATGATAAACAATGGTGACCTACTTTTTAATAATGTCCAATAATATCCAACCTGGGATGAAAATCAAAATTCCGCTTCGCGTTGTCACTAGATAAGTCTATGTTGCCACTTTACCTCCCTCTTAACTATCAAACTCAATTTGTTACCAAACTTCAGGTGATGAGCCACTGACTGTTATGTTGATGTTCTAAGTGACGTTTTCTAGCCATAGTGTATCGTGAAGTTTCGACTTCCTATATTGCAGAGCTCTGCAACTAGCTATCTTGTAGCTAAAACATAAATTTGTTGTCTGCATATGGTGCTAATGTGCTTCTGTACATTACATTTTCATACCGGTGATGATTTTTTAGATTGTTTTTTATCATCGTAATTGAAAGATTCACATCATGTCGTCTATAATACAGTTTTGCTGAAGAACAATGTCAAAATAAAAGAGCAAAAATATATACGGAACATATGTGACCCGCCATATCAAATCCAGTCGGAAGTCGGGATTTTTTTACCCTGTGCCAATGCATTCTCTTAACAATTTTTTATCATGTTTTTTAATTAAATGTTTCTTACAATTTTTAGGACATAAAATAAAAAAACATCCATTACCCTGCAGGGAGCCCCACACATATATAGAAGCACATAGAAGAGTGTCGTCTGCTCATGTTTGTCTGGGGCTCTGTATGGGTGAAATTATAAAATTGTTGAATACAAGAACAAATTATTAAAATTGTAAAAAATTGTTAGGCCAATGCATTCATTTATATATGCGAGGCGACCTATGGTCAACTCGCATATATAAGAGAATGCATTGGCACAGGGTAAAAAAATCCCGACTTCCGACTGGATTTGATATGGCGGGTCACATATGTGGCCCAGAAGTTTAGACAAAATTGCTTGGTGATATCTCCCCTTAACAGCTCAACTTGACAAACTCAAGTTTGAGCTATGACCATGGGTTGGCACCCATCGTCTGTTCATCAACAATTTCCTGTTGCACACCCTACATGCCACATCTCTCATCATCACCAAACTTCATATGGATCTTCGGGGCGACCTCCAGATGGGAGACATTGATTTTTTTCCCCAATATTCGTTAAAAAACATGGCCACCAGTAGCCATCTTGGATTTTACTCTTTGCATGACTAATAAATCGTTTGGCACATTCAACTTTTTCCAAGTTCAGTATTATTCAAGCTCTCAAATTTCTAAGTTTCTTCAGCATGTTGTTGCTTTATAGAATGTTTAAATCATTCTGGTCTTCCACTACTATTATCCACTAATAATGAGCAATTGTTATTCAAACGAATTTCGTGTTTTGGTGCACTTGATTGAGTAATGATCAGGGTCCGCGCTGGACAAAAAATTACTTTTGCCAAATGAAAATAATTTTTGCCAAATTCTTTTAGAATTTGCCAAATGCTATCCCTGATAGTATAATTTTCTGCAACATTGAGTCTTATTTTGTGTTTTATCATACAACAATAAACCAATCACTGAACAATAAAATTGTAGAAGGGTTGCTTTATCAGAAAGGCACATTACAAGAGGATTAGCTATGTAAACACCACACTAAATACGGGTAATCCCTCACCCATCAATACTAATGCTATCAGATTAACTGCATCTTAAAAGGAGTTAACTTTTCTTCGACCTTATCAAACACCATAAGTGTAATTATATTTGAGAAATGAATGGTATTGATTGGCCAATATCTTGAGGAATTAAAAAGTGACTTGCCAAAACTTTTGCCAAATGTTAATTATTTTTGACATTGGCAAGTGGCAGCGCGAACCCTGGTAATGATTGAGCTAATTAATCAGTGACCACGAGTGACTTTACGAAAACTTCCATGCAACATGTTTTTCGTCAGCGCGACCTGTTTTTTGTTTGTGGATTTTTCATTTTAGGTAACCTCCAGGGCAAACTAAATGGTCGTTCGCCTCACATTTGCAGGCCTGAATATTGGATTTTACTCTGTGCATGACTAAATCTGGCTGCCAACAGCCATCTTGGATTTCACATTTGAATCCATCGGCATATCGTACAGCCCACATTTAATGGAGAAATATTTTTTTAATTTACAGGCATGTCTAGGATCACTTCTAGATGGGAGCTATCGAATGTGAATGATTTTCGGTGAAAAACATGGCCTCCAGTGGCCATTTTGGGTTTTACTCTTTGTATGACTAAATAATTTGGCATGTCCTACAGCCAACATTTTTTATCCTATCGATGGCTCTTCAGGTTCACCTCAGGTGTTACTTGAACATTTCAACTTTCTGCAGTCCTTATCGCTCCATTGACTGTAATTCATGAATCCAAGTTGAGCTATAGTGTCACTGACACTTTCATTTTTATCAGAATGCATCGCACGACTCTGAAATCAAAGATTGAAATGTTTGGAAATATTTAATTATCGCAGGCGACAGGTAGGATTATTTTCTAATTGTCACCTCAGAGTTTTATTACATAATTAGCCCCTAAACTGGGCTCATATTTTTAGTAAGACACGTGTATTATCGGTGTATTATAGGGAGTCTCGTATATATAAGAGAATACATTGGCCTAACAAAATTTACCTTGACCATGTTAGCCAGTGCATTCTCTTATATATGTGAGGCTCCCTATGAATCTTTAATGCTGCACCAGCACAGCTTCCGCCATGAAAGGGTTAAATATGGAAAATAGAAGTAATGAAGGGTGGATTCCATGTGTTTCTTGGTTTGTGGTGCAACAAAAATTCTTTTTGCATGAGCCCATTCAGTGTACTGGATTTTTTTCGTGGTCAATATTCCCAAATCCAAACTGAATTCGCCCCTCATTTACTATCATACATCACTCAATGTTTTATCTACTTAAAGTATGATTTTGTCAACAAAAATACCCATTTATATTATGTCACAAATCACCACTCCATGAGTTGAAATCCTATGTACATCTATTTATATCATAATTTCTAATTGATTTATCTCTGAATTAAACTATATGATGTATTTAGATGGTCTTAGTTTCATGCTCACCACAGAACAACATTCTTCCCTTGGAATCTCCACAAGCCTTACATTTGCAGAATGAGGTCCCCAGAGGGTGAATTTAGTGACGCTAACCTGCACAGTGGGCTAGCATCACCAAATTCACCCCCTGGGGACCTTATTCTGCTTTGGCCTCATCTTCCGTGAAGTATCTATAGTCTCAAATTAACATTGTTTTTAGTTAATTTTTCCCTTCTGTTCAGTTTCTATTTCCCCTAATTTGCTAAAGATAAATGGCATAAACGAGGTGACTAATGGGTGAACATCACCAACTTCAACTAGGTAACTTTAATCTGATCCTACGTCTCGCATAGCAGTTGAGGCCTAAGGTCCCCAGAGGGTGAATTTGGTGATGTTATCCTGCTGTGCGGGATAGCGTCGTTATATTTACCCTCTGGAGACCTCATTGTGCAATTGTCAGACACACTATATACTGACGTGAAGCTCCAACTTTCTATCACAAAAATACCCTGTATTAGCCTGTGCTAATGGAAATTGTTGATGGACGTCTCCACGCACAGCTAAAAATTTACTGGAAAATGATGGAATACAGGATTGGACAAAAGATGCATCCCAGGATGTACGATTCTGTCGAAAAAGGGCAATAAATTCACCAAAATGACTCCTACTGAACTCAAAATCGGAGGTTCCCATGCTGGTTGACATCTGTGCCAAGTTTTAAAAATAATTGACTGGAAATTGATGGAATACAGGCTCAGCCAAAAGATACGTCCCAGGATGTCAAAAAATAGCAATAACTCTGCCAAAAAGAGTCTGACCGAACTCAAAATAGCAGGTGCGCAGGTTCCCAAGCAGGTTGATATATGTGCCAAGTTTAAAATAAATTGACCGGAAAACGATAATACAGGCTCGGACTAAGTTC
Organism: Siphonodentalium dalli; assembly: GCA_032622095.1. Classification (NCBI taxonomy): domain Eukaryota; kingdom Metazoa; phylum Mollusca; class Scaphopoda; order Gadilida; family Siphonodentaliidae; genus Siphonodentalium; species Siphonodentalium dalli. The sequence goes on from CP136061.1 coordinate 31,641,525, forward strand.
TGGATAGATGAGGGTCATTACTATAGTCCTCCAATGGAATGTCGGGGGACAAGTCATAAATTCATTTTCATTATAATTACCATGTTGTTTGTATCGTCCATAGAGCACACAAGTATATTTTGCAGTAATCCATGGCTCAAATTCTTTCATTTGTTGCATATATTCTGTTGAGTATAAAAGGAGATGGTCCCGTAAATGACCGGATTTAGATCTTGTGCGTCTAATTTCATTTTAATTTCATTCCATTGCATGAATGTGTTTGCATGTACTGATGTATGTAAGATGTTGTTTATTTAGTTTTTATAATTTCTACTCAAAATTATATTATCAAATAAATTTTCGACTTCTTATTATTTTCACCAAGAGGGTAATTATGATTGTATGTTATAATTCAAATAGTTTCATCCAATTATTTTTATTGTAAACATCCAGATTTTTATGACACACTATCACCAGTAAAAATTTTGATATCAATTGGTTGATAGGTTTTGAAAATATTAACCATTCTATCCATGCCATAGACAAATGCTCTCTGACACAATAACTTATCTGGTCAAATTCCATATCCAGGTGGAACAGAGGGTGACTTTAGTGACACTACCCACACAGCAGGCTATCATAACCAAATTCATTCTCTGGGGATCTCATTCTGCTTAGCATCATCTGCAATGTGAGACCTTGACTCAGATTTAAGTTCCCAGATGGTAATGTACACCCATTGGGCACCTTGATTATGCATTGTGTCGTCTTGTCAATTTTGAGATATAGAGAAACTAAACTAAAGAACATTTCTAGAGTAGTTTCTAAATAAACTAAAATACTTGTTAATTTGATAAAGATACCTTCTAGAGAAGATGAGACCAAAGCAGAATGAGGTCCCCAGAGTGAATTTAGTGATGCTAGCCCACTGTGGAGGGGTAATGTCACTAAATTCACCCTCTGGGGACCTCATTCTGCAAATGTCTGGCACCATATTTTGTGGCCTGCTTGGTCTGACCCAATGCACTGACCACTTTTTTCTGGGGCCAATGCTGCGTTTAATGCATGCGACTACATATATAATGTATAGATATAATGTATTTGTCCCCACATCCAGTTGTAACTGATTATCTATATGTTTAAATCGCCATGTCTCCCATCACCCTTGACAAAAGGTAAGAGATTGTGTGCAAAAAATCAGGGGTATATGAATCCATGTTTCAATTAGGCATGGGGGTGTCAGCACCCAGCGTGAAAACCCTTGTTACACGTCTTAAGCGCGGCTATCCCTTTCACAGGACTGCGTTTAACCCTTTCAGTGCCAGGGGCCGATCTCATCGGCCCTAATTTACGGTCTGTAAAATCGGCCCTAAAATGTTTTGTTTTTAGATTTTTTGGGTTGAATTTTTTTTGGGTATGCTTAAGCATGCTATAACGAATTTAAAAACAAATAGGATAAAACCTTAAGGGCATGTTATAACTCAAAACTATCACCAAGTATTCATAGTAATACTTTTGATGCCCATGAAAAACGTAAGATTCCCTGGCACTAAACCTACAAAATAAGTCTGTTAAAGAATATAGGAAAAAATTATAAAAATTGTAAAAAAATAATAACAAATGATGAAAAATTGTTAGGCCATTACATTCTCTTATATATGCGAGGCGACCTATGGTCGTCTCGCATATATAAGAGAATGCATTGGCACAGGGTATACGGGTTGATACAAAAATCGGACCTGGCACTGAAAGGGTTAAAGCAGCATGCGGCTACTTTATAACGTATAGATATAATGTAACTGATTAGCAACAAGTTTAAATCACCATGTCTCCCATCACCCTTGACAATGGGGTATAAGAGTAGGTGCGCGAAAAATCAGGGATATATGAGCATGTGAAACGGCCGGGGTATATGAATGACCCCTTGAACTGGCAGTTTCCATCAATTGTGATGTTGCTCTCGCAACCCGAGTTTGACATCACCCGACTGGATCCTTAGGTTTGCTACTGAATTATTCTTATCGATGTGAATTAATTGGAGAACCTATGAAAAACACACTTAAACTAAGACGACATGGCTATTGTGGGACAAATTCGTTATCTCCGGCATCATTATGGGGTACATGGAGATTTAATAGCTGGATGTCTCTTTTTGAAGAAAAAAAATTGCAAAATCAACATCCAGGTATTAAATCCTCATGTACCCCCAATGTTGCTGAAGATAACTAGTAATAATAACCAAATGGAGTTTCATCCACTAGAACACTGGCTAGAAAATAGTCGGGTAACTGTTGTATTCGATCTATTTCCTACATAAACTTTTGCTCTCCGCATTTGCTACTGTGCTGACCAGCTTGTGACTAGTTGTTATTTGCGGGCTAAAGCCGGGCTTTCATTTGTGGTAAGCTGAAGTTATAAATGGACTCCGGATCGAACTTATCTAATATCTTCCACTTCACCAGCCATCTTCATGTAGTTTTGATGCTGACTGAAACTTCCCCTGTGTGTTTGACGCTATTAAACGCAACCGCTTTCAAAACTTTTTGAATTGGGTGCATTTAACTGAGTCAGCCGCAACCCTGTAAAAGCGCCAGTGATATATGGTTTGAAACGGTGCGCCTAACCCGATAGCCGTATGCGTCAGCTGCAGGTCTGTCAAAGAAGCTTAAGTCACTGTTACTAAATATATCACAAGCACAGGGTTGTTAACTCGCAGTGATTGGAAAATGCAACAAGCTGCAATATTAATAACCAAGTCCTTTTTATATGTGCACTTTAAAAAAAAAAATGGGACGTATTATGTTATGGTTATTTTTGGTTTCTGGATGATAACTTTAGATAGTCCCAACTGAATGGAATGAAATTTGGTATGAATCAATGAGACTTAGTCAGGTGTACCAATAAATTTAAACGCTAAAAGAAACTGAAATAGTTGCACTAACAAGATGTTAATATACAGTCACACAAAGTATATAATCCAAGTGTTTGTGAAGACAATAGTTTTATAAGTTAAATTTATTGTGTAAAACAAAATAGATTAAATTTCATTGAAATTATTTGCGTTTCCCTCTGTGGACGACCTCCCATCCTTCTTCTTCAACTTCCATATCATTCTCTGGAGAAAAAGAAAAAAGTTCAGAAATTTTACACAAACTTCAAAGCCTCACATGATACTCTACTGATCAAATTCTATAAGTAGGGCCCTTCGAATATTAGAGATTCAATTTGACGTTGATATCGCCGGTGCTATTCGAATGTTTCAAATATCCCATTTGTCATTGATACATTGTTGCAAATTTTGCCAAGGGTGATGATATAATAGAGTATCATAATTATGTATCTGTGTTATCTGTCATGAATGGATTCTCCCATTCAGTTATAAAAGTATACATTGGAATAATCTATTATTCATTTGGAGGGATGTTAAGGTGATAAAAGCAGGCGAAAGTGCCGAAGGAGCCCTCCTAATTGAGGAAAATGTTTAGTTAATTAGTTTAACCCTTTCTATTCTAAAGCATCATTGATGAGTAATTATCCCACAGGAAATGTTCAGATAATAAGTTTAACCCTTTCTATACTAAAGCATCATTGATGAGTAGTTATCCCATATGAAATGTTCAGATAATAAGTTTAACCCTTTCTATACTAAAGCATCATTGATGAGTAGTAATCCCATATGAAATGTTCAGATAATAAGTTTAACCCTTTTTATACTAAAGCATCATTGGTGAGTAGTAATCCCATATGAAATGTTCAGATAATAAGTTTAACCCTTTCTATACTAAAGCATCATTGATGAGTAGTAATCCCATATGAAATGTTCAGATAATAAGTTTAACCCTTTCTATACTAAAGCATCATTGATGAGTAGTTATCCCATATGAAATGTTCAGATAATAAGTTTAACCCTTTCTATACTAAAGCATCATTGATGAGTAGTAATCCCATATGAAATGTTCAGATAATAAGTTTAACCCATTCTCCACTAAAGCATCATTGATGAGTAGTTATCCCATATGAAATGTTCAGATAATAAGTTTAACCCATTCTCCACTAAAGCATCATTAATGAGTAGTTCTCAAATAGGAAATGTTCAGATAATAAGTTTAACCCTTTCTATACTAAAGCATCATTGATGAGTAGTTATCCCATTGAAAATGTTCAGATAATAAGTTTAACCCATTCTACACTAAAGCATCATTGATGAGTAGTAATCCCATAGGAAATGTTTAGATAATAAGTTTCACCCTTTCTATACTAAAGCATCATTGATGAGTAGTTATCCCATAGGGAATGTTCAGATAATAAGTTTCACCCTTTCTATACTAAAGCATCATTGATGAGTAGTTATCCCTTAGGAAATGTTCAGATAATAAGTTTCACCCTTTATACTAAAGGATCATTGATGAGTATTTATCCCATAGGGAATGTTCAGATAATAAGTTTCACCCATTCTATACTAAAGCATCATGTACGAGTAGTTATCCCATATGAAATGTTATGATAATAAGTTTCACCCTTTCTATACTAAAGCATCATTGATGAGTAGTTATCCCATAGGAAATGTTTAGATAATAAGTTCAACAAACGATGAACATTTTATATAACATTTCCTATGGGATAACTATTCACCACTGATGCTTTAATATAGAGAGGGTTAAATATATTATCTGAATATTTCATATGGGATAACTATTCACCAATGATGCTTTAGTCTGGAGAGGGTTAAACATATTATCTGAACATTTCTATGGGATAATTAATCAATGATGCTTTAGTATAGGAAGGGTTAAACATATTATCTGAACATCTCCTGTGGGAAAATTAATCACTGATGCTTTAGTATAGAAAGGATTAAACTTATTATCTGAACATCTCCTATTGGATAACTACTCATCAATGATGCTTTAGTATAGAGGGTTAAACATATTATCTGAACATTTCTTATGGTATAACTGCTCATCAATGATGCTTTAGTATAGAAAGGGTTACACTTATTATCTGAACATCTCCTATGGGATAACTAATCAATGATGCTTTAGTATAGAGAGGGTTAAATATATTATCTGAATATTTCCTATGGTATAACTACTCAACAATGATGCTTTAGTATAGAAAGGGTTACACTTATTATCTGAACATCTCCTATGGGATAATTAATCACTGATGCTTTAGTATAGAGAGGGTTAAACATATTATCTGAACATCTCCTATGGGATAATTAATCAATGATGCTTTAGTATAGAGAGGGTTAAACATATTATCTGAACATCTCCTATGGGATAATTAATCAATGATGCTTTAGCAGTCCTTCGATTTTGAGGCGCGCAATTGCGCTTGCGCGCCTTGGCGCACGCGGATCTAAAAACCAGCGAGTTATTAAATGCGCACGCCGAAAAATTTAAATGCGCGCGTCGGAATTTGCAGCCAGTGAACGAGATTTTAACAAACAGCACATCAATGGTTAAACGCCGACAAGACTATTCACCGTGTATCTTTCTCAGTAGCGATGACGTTGATTACGAACATAATAACAAAGATCAAAGCGGTCTTTCTCACTCAATGATTGGGGTACACCTCGTCACAACTGCTGCACGTGCGAGTTCCCGCAAAAAACAGTGTCAATTCTTTGGCAGCCTCGTTTGATGTTTCGGCTTGTGGGATTCGTGATTCATTTGAATATTATTGCCATAGATTAGGTTTTAAGTTTAACTATACTTCGAAGCTATACTTCGAAGCCAGTATCTCTCGACTCGGAGAAAGCGAAAAATGGACATTGGAGCCTCCTCAAATACCGACTATCAAAACGAAAGAGAGCCCCGGTTGATTCGTCGGATTCCGGTGAATCTGATTGCGGTAACGATTCCACTTCCGAGTTTGAAGTTTTAAGCGACTGTAAGTCTGGTGAGCATGCGCTCTCAGACGCGGAAGTGGACTCATTACCGTGATTAGATTCACCTGGATTGCCAGATAATCAGATTATTGTGGACTAGATATTGTACTACAATATAAACATATGTTTTTATTTCTGTTTTCACTTTAAGTTGCCAAAGGCACACTTGGAATTACACGTGTGTATCATTATAATTGTGTTTGTCTTTATTCAGTAATCATTTCATCCATGTTAATTTGAATTGTGCTCCCGCAAAAAAGGCGCGCGCAAATTCCAAAAGCTCCGAGCGATATATCGCGCACCTACGTTTTCCAAATTCGATGGACTGCTTTAGTATAGAAAGGGTTACACTTATTATCTAAACATCTCCTATGGGATAATTAATCAATGATGCTGTAGTATAGAGAGGGTTAAACATATTATCTGAACATTTCCTATGCGATAATTAATCAATGATGCTTTAGTATAGAGAGGGTTGAACATATTATCTGACCATTTCCTATGGGATAATTAATCAATGATGCTTTAGTATAGAAAGGGTTACACTTATTATCTAAACATCTACTATGGGATAATTAATCAATGATGCTTTAGTATAGAAAGGGTTAGAGAGAGATGTCTTATTGCCTCCTTGAAGGAGAGATATGTGTACAGGTATATACATGTTTATGAACACAACAGTGACATTCAAACTAAATCAATTTCACTTATATGAGGTTGGTTGACCTTTTGCATTGGTCAGATGGAGCAAAGGACACACACAAATATGAGACAATGAATAAATAAGCGTTTCTCATCACACATGAGTTCCAGAGTAGGATGACTTCCACATCCACATGCATAAGTGAGGAATCCTACCGGCGAGAGTAAATCCAGGAATGAAAATGTAGGAATTCCGAATATGTTTATGATTTTATACCAGAATTCATTTCTGAGTTCCTGTATGTGCGGAGAGAAGCAATGGAGGTACATGTGTGACATGAGGTCAGAGTATTGCCACCCACAGTGCTTGCATAGTGCGTTGTTGTCATATGTCGTTCTGGAGATGATGTTTGCCATATAGAGAGCTTTAGATTTGTACTTTGGGTGTTCCCTGCATAGTAGCCAGCCTCTCCAGATCGACATAGGATAGGATTTAACCATCCTAAAGAAATTCAGTGATTCATTTGTAAAATCACACCATGGTGCTTGATATGCGAAGTTGTTGATCTGATCTTTTACAATTTCTTTCCATTGTTTCTGTGATGGAAAGAACCCAGAATCAATAAAATTTGTGAGGTAATCGATGAGATCATATGCGTGCATGTGTGTGAATATTTCCTTCGCAAAGCCAGACAGGGGCCGTTTATAGAGGAGGTGGCCCTGAACATTGAACAGAAACACTCTTAGAGCATCGCGATGAGTGTTTGGAATATTTATTAGTGTTCCCAAGAATAACAGTTTTTTCCGGTCTACTTCGACATGCAGTGGTGTTAAACCAAGTAATGACAGTGAAAGTTCTGTACTTGTTCTAGTAGGCAGACATTGAATATGTTTTATACACATACGATAGACTCTCTCAAGTTGCAGAACTTGTGTATTTGTCAGGCCATACCACATTTCACATCCATATAATGCCTTGGGGATTACTACACATTTCAAAATTTCAAGAGCAGATGAAGGAGTCAGGAATTTGGTGATTGGCGATCGGCATGCACCGAAGAATGTCCTTCTTAGCATTTCACATGCTCTGTCAATATTTCGAGATCTATCAGACCGATTATTTTGAGGGATACCAAGGTGAATAACGTCTTTGACTTCCTTCAGAGTTATCAGTCCGAGAAACCATTTATGTTCTCTCGCTGGAGCGTTTGAGCGTTTACGAGTGTCAAAGACGATAATTTCGCTTTTAGCAAATGAGTATTCAAATTTCCACGTTTTGCTGTACTTATAACATTTATTCAGAAGACTTTTTAAGCCACCTTCTGAGTAAGAAAGAATGCAGTTGTCTGACATGAAGACGAGATTGAATCTATATGAGCGCCCTCCGGTGATAATGAGAGTTCCTGTAGGAGGTCGTCTATATAGATAAGATACAGGAAAGGGGACAGAACTCCCCCTTGCCTTGTACCTTGCTCTATGGTGAACGGTTCTGAAAAATAGCCAGCATATCGCACTTTGCTTTTGATCTGCGAGTACATGGCAGCAACAACTCTAAGCATACGCCCTCCTAGGCCTTTCTGCATTAATTTATTGAGTAGTCCTTCGTGCCATACTCTGTCAAAAGCTTTTTGGGAATCCAAAAATGCGGCGTATACCTTAGAATTGTTGAGGTGTGCATATTCGACGACATCTTGGAGTATATATGAGGTTACTGTGCAGCCAACCCCTTTCTGGAAGCCATTCTGCAGACAATTTGGAAAACCGGCGAACACATTGCATTTAAGAAGCCTGTCCAAAATAACCATCTCAAAAAGTTTATACATTGATGGCAGTAAAGTTATAGCTCTGTAACTATCTGGGTTGTCGACAGGCTTTGGGTCACCCTTGAAAATCGGAATTATTATTCCCATTTTCATTTTAGATGGAATAAATTCGTATATGAGCATACTTGAGAATAGCAGACACAGGACAGGAAGTAGAGCATCCGGTGCATGAATTAGATGTTCATTTACAATATTGGTGTGGCCACTAGCTTTGTTCCGCTTCAGCCGTTTAATGCAAGCACTTAGTTCTGCACCTGTGACGTCCTTACACAGTGAGTTATCTCTACGCTCTTGGTCAGACATTTCACTTATCTGGGCAATGGTGTCGTTCACCGACGATTCAAAAGAGGGGATATTATGACGACACCTACTATACAGGTTTTGAAAATATTTGTTCCAACCTAGTACAATGTCTTGAGGGTCCCTGCACATTTTGTTGTCAAACTTTAATTCTGACCCAGGGTTCACACCACACTTATTTGGGAGTTTAATTGCTTTCCAGAAAGCGGGTTGGTTGTTTTTAGCGAGATATTCTATGTTCTCTATTGATTTTGTTTGGGAATCCAACACTGCTGTACGATGACGATTTCGGAATATTCGTTTAGAATCTCTATATGCTCGAAATGTTGGATTGTCAATCGTTTTAGGTCGCCCCTTTGATATCCAGCATGTCCGGCGTTGACGCATTTCACCATGCAAGCATTTCAATTCAGAATTCCAGTAAGAGTTAAACATATTATCTGACCATTTCCTATGGGATAATTAATCAATGATGCTGTAGTATAGAAAGGGTTAAACATATTATCTGACCATTTCCTATGGAATAATTAATCAATGATGCTTTAGTATAGAGAGGGTTAAACATATAATCTGAACATTTCCTATGGGATAATTAATCAATGATGCTTTAGTATAGAGAGGGTTAAACATATTATCTGACCATTTCCTATGGGATAATTAATCAATGATGCTTTAGTATAGAAAGGGTTACACTTATTATCTAAACATCTCCTATGGGATAATTAATCAATGATGCTTTAGTATCTAAACATTTCCTATGCGATAATTAATCAATGATGCTTTAGTTTTGAGAGGGTTAAACATATTATCTGAACATTTCCTATGCGATAATTAATCAATGATGCTTTAGTATAGGAAGGGTTAAACATATTATCTGACCATTTCCTATGGGATAATTAATCAATGATGCTGTAGTATAGAAAGGGTTAAACATATTATCTGACCATTTCCTATGGAATAATTAATCAATGATGCTTTAGTATAGAGAGGGTTAAACATATAATCTGAACATTTCCTATGGGATAATTAATCAATGATGCTTTAGTATAGAGAGGGTTAAACATATTATCTGACCATTTCCTATGGGATAATTAATCAATGATGCTTTAGTATAGAAAGGGTTACACTTATTATCTAAACATCTCCTATGGGATAATTAATCAATGATGCTTTAGTATCTAAACATTTCCTATGCGATAATTAATCAATGATGCTTTAGTTTTGAGAGGGTTAAACATATTATCTGAACATTTCCTATGCGATAATTAATCAATGATGCTTTAGTATAGGAAGGGTTAAACATATTATCTGACCATTTCCTGTGGGATAATTAATCAATGATGCTTTAGTATAGAGAGGGTTAAACATATTATCTGAACATTTCCTATGGGATAATTAATCAATGATGCTTTAATATAGAGAGGGTTATACATATTATCTGAACATTTCCTATGCGATATATAGAGAGGGTTAAACATATTATCTGACCATTTCCTATGGGATAATTAATCAATGATGCTTTAGTATAGGAAGGGTTAAACATATTATCTGACCATTTCCTATGAGATAATTAATCAATGATGCTTTAGTATAGGAAGGGTTAAACATATTATCTGACCATTTCCTATGGGATAATTAATCAATGATGCTTTAGTATGGAGAGGGTTAAACATATTATCTGAACATCTCCTATGGGATAATTAATCAATGATGCTTTAGTATAGAAAGGGTTAAACATATTATCTGAACATCTCCTATGGGATAATTAATCAATGATGCTTTAGTATGGAGAGGGTTAAACATATTATCTGAACATTTCCTATGGGATAATTAATCAATGATGCTTTAGTATAGGAAGGGTTATACATATTATCTGACCATTTCCTATGGGATAATTAATCAATGATGCTGTAGTATAGAGAGGGTTAAACATATTATCTGACCATTTCCTATGGGATAATTAATCAATGATGCTTTAGTATAGAGAGTTAAACATATTATCTGACCATTTCCTATGGGATAATTAATCAATGATGCTGTAGTATAGAGAGGGTTAAACATATTATCTGAACATTTCCTATGGGATAATTAATCAATGATGCTTTAGTATAGAGAGGGTTAAACATATTATCTGACCATTTCCTATGGGATAATTAATCAATGATGCTTTAGTATAGAGAGTTAAACATATTATCTGACCATTTCCTATGGGATAATTAATCAATGATGCTGTAGTATAGAGGGTTAAACATATTATCTGACCATTTCCTATGGGATAATTAATCAATGATGCTGTAGTATAGAGAGGGTTAAACATATTATCTGAACATTTCCTATGGGATAATTAATCAATGATGCTTTAGTATAGAGAGGGTTAAACATATTATCTGAAATCTCCTATGGGATAATTAATCAATGATGCTGTAGTATAGAGAGAGTTATACATATTATCTGAACATTTCCTATGCGATAATTAATCAATGATGCTTTAGTATGGAGAGGGTAAAACTTATTATCTGAACATCTCCTATTGGATAATTAATCAATGATGCTTTAGTATAGAGAGGGTTAAACATATTATCCGAACATTTCCTATGGGATAATTAATCAATGATGCTGTAGTATAGAGAGGGTTAAACATATTATCTAAACATCTCCTATGGGATAATTAATCAATGATGCTTTAGTATAGAGAGGGTTACACTTATTATCTGAACATCTCCTATGGGATAATTAATCACTGATGCTTTAGTATAGAGAGGGTTAAGCATATTATCTGAACATTTCCTATGCGATAATTAATCAATGATGCTTTAGTATAGAGAGGGTAAAACATATTATCTGAACATCTCTTACGGGATAATTAATCAATGATGCTTTAGTATAGAGAGGGTTAAACATATTATCTGAACATCTCCTATGGGATAATTAATCAATGATGCTTTAGTATAGAGAGGGTTAAACATATTATCTGAACATTTCCTATGGGATAATTAATCAATGATGCTTTAGTATAGGAAGGGTTAAACATATTATCTGAACATCTCCTATGGGATAATTAATCAATGATGCTTTAGTATAGAAAGGGTGAAATAATCAGAAGCTGTTTAACTTAAGTTTCAAAAAGCGCACATATAAATAAAGAAGCGAACTGTCAGTTTTTTATTATTAATATGTAACTGGTTAAAGGTACTCAACCCGATAAAACTCCTCTCAATTACTATTTCAATGGCTTCGGGGGTCAAAAATATTTGATTCGAGTCGAGGAAGTCACCCATCAAAGCTCAGATTTGTTAGATATCGATTTTAGAAATCTATTATTCTTCATTATCGGGAATTCTTTCTGGCCCAGAAGACAATCAAAAATTCGTTATTATTACCCACTTGATTATAGAGTTATCCATCCTTGTCTGTTTGAATTGAATTTTGGCGTAAAATCTCGAGCAGGTTACCAAATTGACGGCAGTTATTAGTACGCATCTCGAGAACATAAGAATTTTCAAAAATCAATATCTAATAACTCTGAGCTTTGTTTGATGGGTTCCTCGACTCGAATCAAATATTTTTTACCCCCAAAGCCAAAGAAATAGTAATATAGGACCCTCTGATCGGATTGTTGTTGTTGGAATCTGTTGAGATGGGGACCCTCTTTACGGGTTGAGTACCTTTAAATGTGTTATTTGGACAGGTATAGGGTGCTACAGGTCGTATTTTCATAAACTGCATGATTGTGTGTGTAAATGTAAAAAATTTCGCTTGTTTTAGTTATGTGATCACATCAAGACCAAGCCTTGAAATAGGGTGTCTGTCATTTGCAGAATGAGCTCCACAGAGGGTGAATTTAATGATGCTACCCCACATAGCAGGCTAGCATCACCAAATTCACCCTCTGGGGACCTCATTCTGCTTACACCTCAGCAGAATGAGGTTCCCAGAGGGTGAATTTGGTGATGCTAGCCCGCTATGCGGGGTAGCATCACTAAATTCACCCTCTGGGGACCTCATTCTGCAAATGACAGACACACTATTTCAAGGCTTAATCAAGACTCTTTGCAGATTATGGGGTAATAGCATAAACTTTTTTCGAGATTAATTGCAAACAAATATTTATTTCATGCATAAACAGTCTAAAAAAATTACTAAAACTTTATCAGATTGTATATAAATTATAAAGCCAGCGAATCATCCATATGTTGCTAATTTCTTTCAAAGTACCTGAACTGAAATTATAGGAGCAAACCGCAACCAACTTTGAGGACCTATTTTATGCACCAACTGCAAATTAGGGGATATGAAACTTTCCAGAAGGGAAAATGTAACTAAAAACAATGTTAATTGGAGACTAGAGATACTTCCCAGATGAGGCATAAGCAGAATGAGGTCCCCAGAGGGTGAATTTGTAGATGCTAGCCCAATGTGCGGTATAGTATAATTAAATTCACTCTCTGGGGACCTCATTCTGCAAATGACAGACAAACTATATCAATTCAATGTCGACATCGGCTTCCCAATTCGATACCTGAGTTCCCTATCTATATTTAATATGTACCATTGGTAAGAGGCAGCTCCAAGCCATAAGTACATCAACGTTATACAGTCAGAGTGTACTTTAATACAAATCAGAAATAGAAATGATATTTTATTGTTAAAGTAGTGAGGTTCGTTCTCGTCGGTTCTGTACTTGTTTTGATCACAAATAAAATTAAATATCTAAATGACTGTCAGTTGTTTTACAGTATTTATTGCATTGACAGCTTGCGATTTAGTCATATCGCAACTAACTTGGTATACATACCTTGTGAATCCTGTGACGTGCTTTGAGCGGGACCTTGTTGTTGACTGATTTGGCTCGTGCTAGCTTGAGGGGTGTTACTTGGTATACATACCTTGTGAAGCTTGTGATGTGCTTTGAGCGGGATCTTGTTGTTGAATGATTTGGCTCGTGCTAGCTTGAGGGGTGTTGTTACTTGGTATACATACCTTGTGAAGCTTGTGATTTGCTTTGAGCGGGATCTTGTTGTTGAATGATTTGGCTGGTGCTAGCTTGAGGGGTGTTACTTGGTATACATACCTTGTGAATCCTGTGACGTGCTTTGAGCGGGATCTTGTTGTTGACTGAATTGGTATACATACCTTGTGAATCTTGTGATGTGCTTTGAGCGGGATCTTGTTGTTGAATGATTTGGCTGGTGCTAGCTTGAGGGGTGTTACTTGATACAGGTCTGGAACTGCTCTCTTCCTCACCCTAGAAAAATTTCAAGTCAAGCATGAGCTATTGCCATGGGTTGGCATCCATCATCCGTCCCATCAACAATTTCCATTGACTCACCCTCCAGGCCGCATCACTTATCTGATCATCAACAATAATCATATGGATCTTTGGTGATGACCTCTAGATGGAAGCCATCAATTTTCGATGAAAAACATGGCTGCCAGCAGCCATCGTGAATTTTACTCTTTGCATGACTAAATCCTTTGCCATACCATACAGACCACATTCCTAATCCGATCACCACCAAACTTCATATGGATATTCGGGATAACCTCTAGATGAGAGGCATCAATTTGTTTTTCTGAAATTCATAAAAACAACATGGCCACCAGCAGCCATCTTGGATTTCAAATTTGAATCCATCTCCCCACCCTGCAGCTCTCATTTATAGGAGAATTGTTTTGAAAATTTACAGGCATGTTTTAGATCCCCTCTAGATAGGAGCAATTAGATTTGAATGATTTTCGATGAGAAACATGGCCGCCAGCAGCCATCTTGGAGTTTACTCGTTGCATGACTAAATCCTTGGGCATACCCTACAGACCACATCCCTCATATCCGAACGTCAACAAACTTCATATGGATCTTTTGGGTGACCACTAGATGGGAGCCATAAAATATTTCAGTATAAATCCTTTGCAACACCCTACAGACCACATCCCTCATCCGAGTCACCAATCTTCATACGGATCTTCGGAGTGACCTCTAGATCGGAGCCATCTTTCTTCTTCTTTTTTTTAAAAATATTTGTTAAAAAAAATTGCAGCCGGCAGCCATCTTGGATATCAATTAGAATCCATCGCCGCACCCTGCAGCCCACATTTATTAGAGTATTGTTTTGAAAATTTACAGTCATGTTTTGGATCACCTATAGATAGGAGTTATCAAATTAAAAAAGTTTTCGATGAAAAACATGGTTGCCGGCAGCCATCTTGTAGTTTGCTCTTTACATGACTAAATCCTTTGGCACACCCTACAGACCACACCCCTTATTCGATCGTCACCAAACTGCATATGGATCTTTTGGGTGACCACTTGATGGAAGCCATAATTTTGTTCCGTCTTTCATTGAAAAACATGGCCGCCAATGACCATCTTGCATTTTACTCTTTGTATGACTAAATCCTTCGGTGCACCCAAGAGGCCAACTCCCTCATCCGATCATCACCAAACTTCATATGGATCTTCGGGGTGACCTCTAGATGGGAGCTATCTCAGATTTTACTCTTTATATTAGTATTACTGCATCCTTAGGCACTCCCCACAGCCAAACTTTTTCATCTGATTAATCCCAAACTGTTTATGCATCTTCAGGGTTACCTCTAGTTACTTAAGCATATAAACTGTCCCGAGTTCCATATCACTCTATAGACTATAATATATGGCATGATCCCATTTCCAAGTTGAGCTACAGTATCATTGACACTTTCATTATTAGTAGCAAATGAATGATCCAAGGGAGGAGATAAATCTGAGCTTTCTCGTTGATCAACAAGGAGATAATCTATTTTGAAATATTGCAATGACATCACTCCTTTGTTCAATAAATTCAATTCAGTTGAGGCCTCAGCAGAATGAGGTTCCCAGAGGGTGAATTTTGTGATGCTAGCCCCCTTGTGGGATACCGTCACTAAATTCACCCTCTGGGGACCTTATTCTGTAAATGACAGACGCACTATTTCAAGACTTGCTTACAAGCAAGCAGAATGAACAGGTTAAAGCCCTTACAGATGGCAAGTACAGTAAAGCCCTAAATAATATACTAATATAACCACAATAGAATTATGGGTAATTTTTCAGGATTTAGTTGGAAATATGGCTTATTGACATTCATCGGAAAGCTCTCACCCACAATTCTGCTGTGGTTAAGGAGTCGATTATTTAGGGCATTAATGTATTTTTACATTGTTGGCATGAAAAGTTTATTGTCGCTGATTTACATATGATCTTACTAAGGTCTTTTCATCATATTAATTTAATATGTGACCTGGGAGTGCGATGCTCAATCTTTTCAATCAGTTGTGAATTTGAAGTGACCACAATATAACTTAAGGCCTAAAACAAAATTATCAGTGCTTTCTGCTAATTGGACCCGTCCATGGTAGGGTAGGTAGATTGCGAATTAATTATATATCTTTTTTCATTTTAATGTTTCCCCACGGTCGGGAACATTGTAATCAGTCCACAAAGCAGTGATTTCTTTGGGCAGATATAACGTTCCACAGACAATAACATCATGTCTGCCATATTAAAATATGATTTAGAGTAACAGGACTCCTAACTTATGTTATTCCTGATTTCATTGATATTTTAATTCCCAGTACTGACCTTTAAAATATAATTTAGTTAACATGAACATGTGCACGTGGTCCAAGGCTAATGATGTTTATACTAATTAGATACATGTGTACATTATTGAAACAACAGAATTAGAAATACTAAGCCAAGTGGATATTTTGGCTAATACTAGTAACATTCTTGCCCTGAGAATGTGAGACCTGTATGCTATTTGAACTATTCACAACTTATTTTGGATGACAGCTAAAACAGTTTAAAAAAAAAATAGAAATCTAGACCAAGAGGCATTACAAATCATCGAAACATCTTCATATAGTTTTTGGCACTGACATAAAATAATAATTTTTTTTTTTTTTTAATAAAATCACCGCGAAATTATGACAGTTGGCGGTTTCGGACATGGGTCGGTCGGGTTAGTAGAAATACAGGTATTTTTTTTTAGGCATAACCCTGTCTTTACTAAATGGATTCTCCCATCAGTTATAAATCTAATCATTGGATTGGTTTATTATTCATGTGGAGGGGTGTTAGTGTTTAGAATAGAAATAGTTAAATAGCCTTGATAAAGATCGATTCATATCTGACATATTCGTACTGAATGCCAGAAACCACCAAGAACAAGAACTGCATACGACACCAATTTATAAATTAGCACCTAATTTTTCTTGCATCTAACACTCTAACCCTTCCATGACTGGAGCCTCTTGAAATTTTGTGAAGACCCTGTGCCAATGTATTCTCTTACATGTATATATGCGAGCCTCCCATAGGGAGCCTCACATATATAAGAGAATGCATTGGCCTAACAATATTTACCTAGAACTTGTAAGCCATAGCATTCTCTTCTATATGTGAGGGTCCCTGTGGTAGACTTGCATATATTAGAGAATGCACTGGCACAGAATCTTTACTGCTCCACCAGTGTGGCTCCCCTCATGAAAGGGTTAAGTGTGGCAGTCGCAATGTTCATGATACACGCCATGATTGTGTAAAATGTCTGTGAAAAGTTCTAATTCAGCGTTACACGCCATTTGCACAGACCTTTAACCTTTATGAAAAGTACAGTAATGCCCAAAGTAATTGACCCCTTAACCACAGCAGAATTATGGGTAACTTTTCAGGATTTAGTCGGAAATATGGCTTGTTGCCATTCATCGGTAAGCTCTCACAGAGCTTTCCGATGAATGGCAACAAGCCATATTTCCGACTAAATCCTGAAAAGTTACCCATAATTCTGTTGTGGTTAACCCTTTCCCCAACAAACCGGCCAAAAATGCCCAAATAAAGCTTCAACAGCCTAAAATATCTTCGGTCTGTCTCAATAACACCATACAAATATGGATATCATTGGAACCGGTTCATTGACCACATTGTGATGGTTACAGTTATGCCCTGTGCCAATGCATTCTCTTATATATGCGAGTCGACCATAGGTCGCCTCGCATATATAAGAGAATGCATTGGCCTAAAAAAAATCTTTTTTTAACACTTTTTACCATTTTTTCTTACATTCTTTAACAATTTTATAATTTTTAATGTGTTAAGCCAATGTCATTTCCAGAATGAGGTCTCCAGAGTGTGAATTTAGTGATGCTATCCCACATAGCGGGCTAGCATCACTAAATTCACCCTATAGGGGACCTCATTCTGCATGGCCTCATCTGTATGGGAGACACAGACTCAGATTGAAGTTCCCAAATGGTGAATATTGTGATTTACACCCATTGGGAACCTCAATTATGCAATGTGTCGTCTGCCAATTTGGGAATATAGAGAAACTAAACTAAACAATAAACAGAATCTTTGTGAAGAAGTTTCTATAGAAATTTGATAATAAAGATACTTTCCAGAGAAGATGAGGCCTAAGCAGAATGAGGTCCTCAGAGGGTGAATTTAGTGATGCTAGCCCACTTTTTTAAACACTTTTTACCATTTTTTCTTACATTCTTTAACAATTTTATAATTTTTAATGTGTTAAGCCAATGCATTCTCTTATATATGCGAGGCGACCTATGGTCGACTCGCATATATAAGAGAATGCATTGGCACAGGGCCCTTCTGTTGGGTAAAGCGTTAAGGGGTCGATTATTTAGGGAATTACTGTAGGATGAACCAAAAATGATGCCTTATAATCAGTATCATACCCCACTAGAGTCATCAGCTTCTAGCCTAGAACAGCTCTGTACGTTAGACTTGGGTAATTTAGAGATGATCTCAACAATTTCTGACATTTTCCCTTCTTTATACATTCTGTAGACTTTGCAGATCAAGTTTGCAATCTGGAACCAGAACATAATATACCATTATCTTTACTTTATCAAAAAATAAGAAAACAAGAAAATTGAACATTGAATAATAACAAAAGTTATTGGAAAAATTCATTGGAACAAGCCCAAAATCAACATTTATTGTCAGGTCTGTAATTCAAGAATAACAAATTTAAAGATGGTAGATCTCTTCCTAAACAAGTTTTATATAGTAAAAAATAATAGATATGAGTCAAAGACATCTGTCCAGAAATGCTTCTATCAATTAATATTGATTTTATAGCGATATTTTCTGATATAATGCAATGAAAGTGTCAATGACACTGTAGCTCAACTTGGAATGGGAATAATTTCATGTGTTAAAGTCAATGGAGTGATTAGGAATGTGGAAAGTTTAAAGGCCTAGTTATGCAAAGAGTAAAATCTAAGATGGCCACTGGCAGCCATGTTTTTTTGCCAAATGACCCCAAAAAGACTCGTTCCCATTTACATGTCATTATTAACATCCAGTACAAATGTCATGATGATCTGACAAATGATACGACCTGTAGCCTGTGTCAAAGGATTTAGTCATGCAAAGAGTAAAATCCAAGATGGCTGCTGGCCAAATGACTCCAAAATGAATAATTCCCATCTACATGTCATTGTTAACATCCGTAAAAAAATTCATGAAGATCTGACCAAAGCTACAACCTGTAGGCCGCGCCAAAGGATTTAGTCATGCAAAGAGTTAAATCCAAGATGGCTTCTGGTGGCCATTATTTTTGGCCGAATGACCCCAAAATGACTCGTTCCCATCTACATGTCAAAATTAACATCCATGACAAATTTCATGATGATCAGACGAGCAGAGCAGTATGACCTGTAGCCTGCGCCAATGGATTGAATTTTGAAATCCAAAATGGTTGCTGGTGGCCATGTTTTTTGCCGAATAACCCCAAAATAACTCGTTCCCATCTACATGACAATTTCATAAAGATCGGACCAAAGGTACGACCTGTAGCCTGTGCTAATGGATTGAATTTTGAAATCCAAGATGGCCGCTGGAGGCCATGTTGTTTGTCTGAATGACCCCAAAATGACTCGTACCCATCTACATTCCAATTTCAACAGCCATGACAAATTTCATGATGATCCGACCAAAGGTACGACCTGTAGGCCGTGCCAAAGAATTTAGTCATGCAAAGAGTAAAATCTAAGATGGCTGCCGGTGGCCATGTTTTTTGGCCAAACAACCCCAAAATTACTCGTTCCCATCTACATGTCAATATTAATATCCATGACAAATTTCATGATGATCAGACAAACAGTACATCCTGTAGCCCGTGCTAATGGATTGAATATTGAAATCCAAGATGGCCACTGGCGGCCATGTTTTTTTCCCGAATGAACCCAAAATGACTCGTTCCCATCTACATTTCAATGTCAACAGCTATGACACATTTTATGATGATCTGACCTGTAGGCCGTACCAAAGAATTTAGTCATGCAAAGAGTAAATCTAAGATGGCTGCCGGCAGCCATGTTTTTTGGCCGAATGACCCCAAAATTAGTCATTCCCATCTACATGTCAATGTTAACATTCATGACAAATTTCATGATGATCAGACCAAAGGTACGACCTGTAGCCCGTGCTAATGGATTGAATTTTGAAATCCAAGATGGCCGCTGGTGGCCATGTTGTTTGTCCAAATGACCCCAAAATGACTCGTTCCCATCTACATTCCAATTTCAACAGCCATGACAAATTTCATGATGATCAGACTAAAGGTACGACATGTAGCCCGTGCTAAAGGATTTAGTCATACAAAGAGTAAAATCCAAAATGGCTGCTGGCGGCCATGTTTTTTTGCCGAATGACCCCAAAATACTCATTCCCATCTACATGTCATTGTTAACATCCATGAACAAATTTATGATGATCCGACCAAAGGTACTACCTTTAGGCCGTGTCAAAGAATTTAGTCATGCAAAGAGTCAAATCTAAGATGGCTGCCGGTGGCCATGTTTTTTGGCCAAACAACCCCAAAATTACTCGTTCCCATCTACATGTCAATATTAACATCCATGACAAATTTCATGATGATCAGACGAACAGTACGACCTGTAGCCCGTGCTAATGGATTAAATATTAAAATCCAAGATGGCCACTGGTGGCCATGTTTTTTTCCCGAATGAACCCAAAATGACTCGTTCCTATCTACATGTCAATGTCAACAGCTATGACAAATTTCATAATGATCCGACCAAAGGTACGACCTGTAGCCCGTGCTAAAGGAAATTGTTGACGCATCACGCACACACACGCACACACGGACGACAAAGCCATGGCAATAGCTCAAACTTTACAAAGTAAAGTTGAGCTAATAATCAAGTGGGAATTTTTTTCGAGATAATTTTTAGATAGAATTATCCTGCATAGTACGCTCAGGGTCCGCGCTGGCCCGAAATTTACTTTTGCCAAATGAAAATAATTTTTGCCAAATGCTGTTAGAAGTTGCCAAATGCTATCAGTTTCTACAACATTATTTCTTTTATTTTGACTATTTCGACAATCGGTGCTTGAGCGACCTTTGATATCGATAGGAAAGCAGTTAATTATTAATATTTCTCGCCTCTATACTTGGGTTTATCATAGAACTATACACCAACAATATAACAATGAAATTGTAGAAGGGTTTCGTCAGAAAGACACATCGTAACAAAGAGGATTAGCTATGTAAACACCACCACCAGACATACTAGTAATCTCCCCGCCCGTCGATACTAATGATATGAGATTAACGGCATCTTGATAGAGGTGTTAACTTTTCATAACCTTATACATGTGTATATCACCACTAATACCATTAATGAAAGTGTCAATGACACTGTAGCTCAACTTGGAAAGGGAATAATTTAATATATTACAGTCAATGGAGCGATTAGGAATGTGGAAAGTTGAATGTCTAATACTAGTTTATAGACATGAAGAGAAAAGTAAAATCCAAGATGGCTGCTGGCGGCCATGTTTTCAGCCGAATGACCCCAAAATGAGTCGTTCCCAACTACATGTCATCGTTAACATCAATGACAAATTTTATGACGATCAGACTAAAGGTACGACCTGTGGCCCGTGCTAATGGATTAAATTTTGAAATCCAAGATGGCCACTGGCGGCCATGTTTTTTGTCCGAATGACCCCGAAATCAGACTAAAGGTACGACCTGTAGCCCGTGGTAAAGGATTTAGTCATACAAAGAGTAAAATCCAAGTTGGCTGCTGGCGGCCATGTTTTTTGGCCAAATGACCCCAAAATGACTCGTTCCCATCTACATGTCATTATTAACATTCATGACAAATTTTATGATGATCAGACTAAAGGTACAACCTGTAGCCCGTGCTAAAGGATTTAGTCATACAAAGAGTAAAATCCAAGAGGGCTGCTGGCGACCATGTTTTTTGGCCGATTGACCCCAAAATTACTCGCTCCCATCTACAGGTCATTGTTAACATCCATGACAAATTTCATGATGATCAGACGAACAGTACGACCTGTGGCCCGTGCTAATGGATTAAATTTTGAAATCCAAGATGGCTGCTAGCGGCCATGTTTTTTGTCCGAATGACCCCAAAATGACTCGTTCCCATTTACATTCCAATTTCAACAGCCATGAAAAATTTTATGATGATCAGACTAAAGGTACGACCTGTAGCCCGTGCTAAAGGATTTAGTCATACAAAGAGTAAAATCCAAGATGGCTGCTGGCGGCCATGTTTTTTGGCCGAATGACCCCAAAATGACTCGTTCCCATCTACATGTCATTATTAACATTCATGACAAATTTTATGATAATCAGACTAAAGATACAACCTGTAGCCCGTGCTAAAGGATTTAGTCATACAAAGAGTGAAATCCAAGATGGCTGCTGGCGGCCATGTTTTTCGGCCAAATGACCCCAAAAGTACTCGTTCCCATCTACATGTCAATATTAACATCCAAGACAAATTTCATGATGATCAGACGAACAGTACTAACTGTGGCCCGTGCTAATGGATTAAATTTTTAAATGCAAGATGGCTGCTGGCGGCCATGTTTTTTGTCCGAATGACCCCAAAATGACTCGTTCCCATCTACATTCCAATTTCAACAGCCATGACAAATTTTATGATGATCAGACTAAATGTACGACCTGTAGCCTGTGCTAAAGGATTTAGTCATACAAAGAGTAAAATCCAAGATGGCTGCTGGCGACCATGTTTTTTGGCCGAATGACCCCAAAATTACTCGTTCCCATCTACATGTCAATATTATCATCCATGACATATTTCATGATGATCAGACAAAAGGTACGACCTGTGGCCCGTGCTACTCTCTCCTGCCAAATAAACGTGACGTCACGTTTATTTATTTAAAGAAAAATACGACAGCATCACGATTATTAGGCGCCATCACGATTATTTAAAGTTCTTGCAAAGTCGCGGAATTTTCAGTCAAAAAGTTAGAAAAAACGTGCAGCTCACTAAAAAAAATAGAAGTGCACTTGACAAGTTGACAGGAATGTGGGAGAATCTCATTCCTAACAGGATTTAGGCCTCTAGATCATGATGTCCGTGTATAAACAGACGGATTATCGCAGTTAATTACAACTCATCAAAGCTTATAATCACACAGTGACAACTAATTATCGTTGGGACGGAACCGACTTCTACTATCAAAACGGGACTTAATGCTAAAATCACATCACCAGGCTTATATTATAAAATAATCAGTGAAACTAATCTGAGTGACAACTGATGAACTAATTTAACTTGACGTGGCCGACTTCTCGTTATCGTGGCCGACTGTTATCGTGACCCAATTATGCGCTATCATGAAGACACAGAAGCTGTGAGTCGTGTGCACACATGCGTGACTGGTTTTGGCTATAAATGGAAAGTTACGACACCGCAGTAGCTTCTGTGTGTACACAGGAACATGTATTTAAATCTATGCAATAAAGCAATACAATAACATGTCCGTGTATTCAAAGCACAGTTTAATTATGAATGCGATGACTTGGCAACAGTTCCACATTATTAACCACAACTTACGTTTTATGTCGGATTTAAGTTTTATGTCGGATTTTAAATAGCCGATGTGCGACATAAGAAAGATAACTCTAATTTACATCTCGAGCGAAATATTGATGGATGATGCAACCGATATGCCAACTAATTTCCCGCAAGTTCCACCTTTTACTCATTGTCAAATGCCATCATTGTGCGCCATCACTATTATTTGGCACCATCACTATTATTAATAACACCCGAAAATGTGCACCATCACTATTATTTGGCCATCACTATTATTAGGCAGGGGAGAGTAATGGATTAAATTTTGAAATCCAAGATGGCCGCTGGCGGCCATGTTTTTTGTCCGAATGACCCCAAAATGACTCGTTCCCATCTACATTCCAATATCAACAGCCATGACAAATTTTATGATGATCAGACTAAAGGTACGACCTGTAGCCTGTGCTAAAGGATTTAGTCATACAAAGAGTAAAATCCAAGATGGCTGCTGGCGGCCATGTTTTTTGGCCGAATGACCCCAAAATGACTCGTTCCCATCTACATGTGATTATTAACATTATTGACAAATTTTATGATGATCAGACTAAAAGTAGGACCTGTAGCCCGTGCTAAAGGATTTAGTCATGCAAAGAGTAAAATCCAAGACGGCTGCTGGCGGCCATGTTTTTTGGCCGAATGACCCCAAAATGACTCGTTCCAATCTACATGTCATTGTTAACATCCATGACAAATTTTATGATGATCAGACTAAAGGTACGACCTGTAGCCCGTGCTAAAGAATTTAGTCATACAAAGAGTAAAATCCAAGATGGCTGCTGGCGGCCATGTTTTTGGGCCGAATGACCCCAAAATAACTCGTTCCCATCTACATGTCAATATTAACATCCATGACAAATTTCATGATGATCAGACGAACAGTGCGACCTGTGGCCCGTGCTAATGGATTGAATTTTGAAAACAAAGATGGCCACTGGCGGCCATGTTTTTTGTCCGAATGACCCCAAAATGACTCGTTCCCATCTACATTCCAATTTCAACAGCCATGACAAATTTCATGATTATCAGACTAAAGGTATGACCTGTAGCCCGTGCTAAAGGATTTAGTCATACAAAGAGTAAAATCCAAGATGGCTGCTGGCGGCCATGTTTTTTGCCCGAATAACCCAAAAATGACTCATTCCCATTTACATGTCATTGTTAACATCCATGACAAATTTTATGATGATCTGACTAAAGGTACGACCTGTAGCCCGTGCTAAAGAATTTAGTCATACAAAGAGTAAAATCCAAGATGGCTGCTGGCGGCCATGTTTTTGGGCCGAATGACCCCAAAATAACTCGTTCCCATCTACATGTCAATATTAACATCCATGACAAATTTCATGATGATCAGACGAACAGTGCGACCTGTGGCCCGTGCTAATGGATTGAATTTTGAAAACAAAGATGGCCACTGGCGGCCATGTTTTTTGTCCGAATGACCCCAAAATGACTCGTTCCCATCTACATTCCAATTTCAACAGCCATGACAAATTTCATGATTATCAGACTAAAGGTATGACCTGTAGCCCGTGCTAAAGGATTTAGTCATACAAAGAGTAAAATCCAAGATGGCTGCTGGCGGCCATGTTTTTTGCCCGAATAACCCAAAAATGACTCATTCCCATTTACATGTCATTGTTAACATCCATGACAAATTTTATGATGATCTGACTAAAGGTACGACCTGTAGCCCGTGCTAAAGGATTTAGTCATGCAAAGAGTAAAATCGAAGATGGCTGCTGGCGGCCATGTTTTTTGGCCGAATGACCCCAAAATTACTCGTTCCCATCTACATGTCAATATTAACATCCATGACAAATTTCATGACGATCAGACGAACAGTACGGCCTGTAGCCCGTGCTAATGGATTGAATTTTGAAATCTAAGATGGCCGCTGGTGGCCATGTTTTTTTTCCGAATGACCCCAAAATGAATCATTCCGGTACTAATGTTGATGTCAACAGCTATGACAAATTTCATAATGATCCGATCAAAGGTACGACCTGTAGCCTCTATTGTTGACGCCTTACGTACACACGCACACACGTACACACGGACGACGGACGACAAAACCATGGCAATAGCTCAAACTTTACAAAGTAAAGTTGAGCTAATAATGATAGAGTTTCCTGAAATGAGTGGTTTTGAGTGACAAATATTAATAAACTTTCTTGAGGAATCAAAAGTGACTTGCCAAAATTTTTGCCAAATGAAAATATTTATTGCCAAATGTGAATTATTTTTGCCATTGGCAAATTTGGCAAGTGGCAGCGTGAACACTGGGTACGCTCCGACAGAAGCGCCGTAAATTGTCCCAAATTGATTGTATGGATATACCAGAAAATTTGAAATAAAATCAATATTAATTGATTGAAACATTTCCACACACCCTCTGGGAAGCTCATTCTACCTAGAATCATCTTCTGGGAAGTTTCTATATCCCCTAATTTTCAAAAGATAGATTCACTAACTTCAATCTGATCCTAGGTCTCCCATAGAAGTTGAGGCCTCAGGAGAATGAGGTTGCCAGAGGGTGAATTTGGTGATGCTAACCCATTGTGCGGGATAGCTTCAATAATTTCACCCTCTGGGGACCTCATTCTGGAAATGACAGACACACTATTTGCAGGCTTGCTCATATGACTTCAGATCTCTAGATTGATCCTGAGTGTTTACATAGATTACTGGCTGCTTTAAGCATTTCTGTGGTTGATCATCAAATAAATTAAGGTCTGTCACGACAGGCACAAAAATATTTCAGCCTGTCATGTTACAAATTTAGGTAGGTTTCACCATGCCAATAAGCCTGAGTTTAGTGTGCCTGTAATTTCCAGAATGAGGTCTCCAGAGTGTGAATTTAGTGATGCTATCCCACATAGCGGGCTAGCATCACTAAATTCACCCTATAGGGGACCTCATTCTGCATGGCCTCATCTGTATGGGAGACACAGACTCAGATTGAAGTTCCCAAATGGTGAATATTGTGATGTACACCCATTGGGAACCTCAATTATGCAATGTGTCGTCTGCCAATTTGGGAATATAGAGAAACTAAACTAAACAATAAACAGAATCTTTGTGAAGAAGTTTCTATAGAAATTTGATAATAAAGATACTTTCCAGAGAAGATGAGGCCTAAGCAGAATGAGGTCCTCAGAGGGTGAATTTAGTGATGCTAGCCCACTGTGGGATAGCGTCACTAAATTCACCCTCTGGGGACCTCAATCTTCAAATGACAAGGAACCTTATTCTCAGGCCTGCATGACAATGTCGATGACAAACAAGTTATATCAGGACTGGCTCTTGTGCCTAAAATAAAAGGGTCCCACATCTCCATCTAGGCCTTTCCATGGTGTACAAAGTCAATATAGTGTGCGAACAGGACTAATAACACATGGAATCATACCTCAGGTAGGCTTCCATCATCAACTACGGTGTCAAATTCATCATTCAGTACATCAGCGAGGAAGTCCTCTACCTCAAATGACTCTATTCCAGCTGTAATAACAAATTAAATCATGTTAGAGCATATGACAAGAAAACTTCATCCCAGGTCTATATAGAAAGAAGATCAAGACAGTGTGTTAATTCCCATTGGAGTATATAACTCATTTTCACAATATTTACCGCTCGGACCGATACATCCCGAAGTATCTCATGTGGACATTGAACTTCCAGTATACAATTTTAATATTATTTCGCAAATTTAAAAAAGAATTCACTTATGGAAAAAAGTTTGATGATCTAAACAACATATCAATCTGTCCACTTGCACCATTAAACATATTTGAATGCTGTGCTAAACTGACTAATTTAATCAAGACAAAAATAATTCTAATCATAACGACTTGATTTAGTCTTGAACAAATGGATAAAAGATGTAACCAGCTCTCACATGTCATGACCGGACTTATTATTGAAAGAATCAATAACAATATCTTTAATTTTAGGGTGGCGACAGGAAGATGACCTGATAGGCTATGTCACCTCCACATGACTTGGTTCATTTTTTTTTGTCTTTATACTTTATGTATTATATATTGTGATGATTGGTCATGGAATAAAATATTCTGATTCTGGTTCTGATTCACGGAACTAACCAAAGATAACCTTTTTTATTTGACTATGTAACAGTGATTCATGTAGGCACACATATGGCTATAAAATCCAAGTTTTAGTTGGTAGCACATGTATGGTAAGTTGATATTTTATTATTTCTGTTAAATTTTAGACCCATTCCTGTTAAATTTTAGACCCATTTCTTTGACATGCTATATGACAGCATCTAATAACAAGAGGTGGCATCAGAGATGCTGTGTCTCGTTTTCGGTGGCTTACCGCCGGTGGCTACCGCCAATTGGTGTGCATCAGTATCGGTAGACTAATTAATAGGTAAAATCGAAAAATGACTAATTAAGGGACATAACTCCATCAAATTTTATCGGGCCAGGCTGGTTTTCGAACTCGTCCGAAATATTCTTGGCAGGTAGTATGTCTATTCCAAATTTTAAACAAATTGGAGGACGTTTGTTGAAGTTATCGCGCTAACGAGCTAAAAATTCACGAAAAATGACTAAGGGCCATAACTCTATAAAATTTTATCGGACCAGGCCTGTTTTCGAACTCGTCCGAGATATTCTTGGGAGACACCTATATACCAAATTTCACTCAAATCGGATAACGTTTGTTGAAGTTATCGCGCTAACAAGCTGAAAATTCGTGAAAAATGACTAATTAAGGGCCATAACTCTATCAAATTTTATCGGACCTGGCCGGTTTTCGAACTCGACCGAGATATTCTTGGGAGACACCTATATACCAAATTTCAATCAAATCGGATAACGTTTGTTGAAGTTATCGCGCTAACGAGCTGAAAATTCGTGAAAAATGACTATTTAAGGGCCATAACTCTATCAAATTTTATCGGACCAGGCCGGTTTTCGAACTTATCCGAGATATTCTTGGGAGACACCTATATACCAAATTTCAATCAAATCGGATAACGTTTGTTGGAGTTATCGCGCTAACGATCTGAAAATTCAAAGGGCCATAACTCTGTAATAAATGTGCGGACAAACCCGATTTTTTGTCTGCAGCTTACGAGCATGGATATGTACTCACACACCAAAAATTTTTAATCCGTCAATAAACGGTTGAGTTATAAGCAAAACACGCCGCCCGCCCGCCTGTCTGCCGTCCGTCCGCCCACCGTCCCTCATCAAACTATAAGTCGAGTTTTGGAAAAAAACTCGACTAAAAATGAACACTCCATTGAATGCCCCCATAGTAGTGAACATCCATACCAATGCATTGAGATTTGTCAATTGGTGGTGGAGATATCTGCTCGATGGACAAAAAAAACATTTCCAGATAAACAAAGATGAATAGCTCTAAAATGGAAAATCCGAAAAAACATCCTTCAAATGCCCTCATAGTAGTGAACATCAATACCAAATTTCATTCAGATCTGACAACTCGTGTTTGGACGGACAGATGGAAAAACGGAGGGATATATGTACGGACGGACGGACGAGGTCTCTTCAGGAGTGGGGGTATAATAACTTCTTCTTTGCTTGAGGGCAACATTGCGGATTGCCTCCTCTGGAACTAATATCTCTTCCGCTAACAATATTCGCTACTCGGGGAGGTAATATCTCCCTCGGCTAATGATATTGGCTCCTCGGGGAGGTTATTTTTTCCCTTGGTTAATGATATTGGCTCCTCAGGGAGGTAATATCTCCCTCGGCTAATGATATTGGCTCCTCGGGGAGGTTATTTTTTCCCTTGGTTAATGATATTGGCTCCTCGGGGAGGTAATATCTCCCTCGGCTAATGATATTGGCTCCTCGGGGGAACTAATATCTCCCTCAGCTAACGATTTTCATATTGGCTCCTTGGGAACTAATATCTCCCTCAGCTAACAATATTATATTGGCTCCTCGGGGAGTAATATCTCCCATGGCTAACAATATTGTCTCCTTGGGGATCTGATATCTCCCTCGGCTAACGATATTGGTTCCTCGGGATCTGATATCTCCCTTGGCTAACGATATTGGCTCCTCAAATCCAGTCATTAGTTTTATGTTTGTATTGAAAACTCTTTTTTTGCTATTTTAATGAAGAATGGTTAGAAATACCTCAGATATCAGCTGAAACAGCATTGATATACAAAAGTATTGTCCTAAGAAAAATATATCCATTCTAGTAGTTTAACACTGGAAAGTGTTTTAAAATGTGGTATGATTAGCAAAAATTTGCCATTTTCTGACTGAGAAAGTGTCCTTTTCTGGAAGATTTCCCCCCCCCCTGCCCTCAGTTGGTTCCAGAACCACCAAGCCTGATTATAGCATGTCTGTCATTCGGAGAATGAGGTCCCCAGAGGGTGCATTTAGTGATGCTATCCTGCATAACACTGTGCAGGGTAAATTCAATGAATGAGACTCATAGTATAAACTTTATTCTTCCCCCCATAATGTTCTATCACTATAACTATACCAAAAGATATTGAAATCCAAATGTTCTTACTTGAATAGCAATGCTACATTGTAAATGTGTTGCACATATGTGACCCGCCATATCAAATATGATATGGCGGGTCACATATGGACAATCTTGCTATTTGTCAAATCACCCATGGTCAGCCTCATACAAATCTCTCTTCTAATACCACAAAACTTCTACATTTTCCAGATTTGTCTCCCAATTTTAACACAATATTGGTTTTGTAGTTAAAGACATACTATGGACTTGTTCGGGTGCATTAAACTGAAACGTTAGTATTCAGATGCTATGCTAACTGGAGGAATGTAGTATTCTACTAACATCACAAAAATTCTGAAGCAAATCGACCGGACAACTCCATAGAAAACATTGTCCAAACTATGTTCAATTGTAAATATTTACTTCTCGATTTGGGATGCAAGTATCGGCGATAAACTAACATCAAGTGTCACTGCATTTAATTAAAAGAATGAAGGTCTATAATGTCAATTTGGATAGATTATTAATAAAAATAACTACTTTGAGCAAGATTATTCTCGATTTCTATTTGATTACCCTATCACTTTAACCCAATATGGGCAGAACGGAAATTAAATTTGAACAAGACTTGCGCATCGATGCGAGTTTTTTTGCCCATAAGAATCTATTCAACCAAGAATTACTAAAAATTAACAAACTAAAGAACCATATCACAGAACTAAGGGCCATAAGTCAAGTAAATAACGGGAGGCTGATCACGATCGGCAGATGTTTAACCCATCCCTTGGCGATAGAAAATTACTATGATTGGAATAATAAATTAAGAGTTTTAATGTTGAATTATAGAGTATACTGAAATTATGTACTATTATAGACAAATGTACATAATAACACTGGCACTGGATCTGTAATGCTGCACCAGCACAGTCTTGGATTAAATGTGAAAAGGTGACCCGGACAAGGAATACTTGGGTAGTG
Source organism: Siphonodentalium dalli (assembly GCA_032622095.1). NCBI lineage: Eukaryota > Metazoa > Mollusca > Scaphopoda > Gadilida > Siphonodentaliidae > Siphonodentalium > Siphonodentalium dalli. Next base: position 31,672,554 of record CP136061.1, read on the forward strand.
ATGTTCCGATAATGAAAAAGCTTATCGGACTGATTTCCGATAACTGGAGGCACAATCGGCCGATTTCCGATTCCGATGTTTATATATATTGTGCGTTTGTTCCTATAGTGGACTTAATACACCCAATGCACTCCATATCCCGCATAGTTTCAAAGCCAAATACATCAAAGAAATATATACACACTGTCGTGACAGTATTTCTGCCAATGTCGGTTGTGTGCTTCCTTTGGTGTATACCGGTAGTTGTTTTGACAAAGAGATCAAAGGTGCCGACTCAGAGTAACGTTATGACCATGTGTGGAAAACTTACATGCGGAGTAAAAGTCTTGATTGAATACTTGTAAGTTGCAACAATGTATGGAATGGCGATGATTATTAACTAAATTTTGATTGATGAATAATAATTGCTGTCATATTTGTCTGAGATTTCCCAAGTTTCCATTGGTCACACCTTTTATCTTTTAACAACTCGGAAGCTTTTATAGTTCCGCCTGCTCAATTTTTGTTTCGCAAGTTCAACGTGGAGCTAAGAGTATTTCATAGCATACGTTGTACAGACGAAAAAGCTAATTATGCCCCTACTAACGTTGATCGTTATTGAAGACAGTTCTGATAACAACTGTATTAATTCATTCAGTGTGTGCTTCAAGTTATTGACATAGCATGTGATGTCACATGACACGTGCTCTAGAGGAAGCTCTGACTGTAATCAGGTCAGCTTTTTAATTAAAGCTTTCTTTGAATATATTTCGTGTCAACGCGAATGAACCAATAACTTCATATTACACGGGATGTCGGGCATGTGTATTGCCATTCTTATAATATATCATCATATCAGACTGCTTTGATGATGCCAATGGCTTCTTTTTAGGCTGTTACAACTGCGTTTTACATTCAATACTACAGTTGTATTGCGTATGTTTATTAAAGCGTGCACATTGCGCTTAGATACTAGAACGTTTTTATTTATTTTGACAATCGGTAAAAGCCGATGTTCAACTGCGAGGTACGATTAATTTCCGATGGGCTATTATCGGCCGATGGCCGATTCCGATTATCGGAACATCACTATACTTGGGTTAATAGAGTCCAATTTAAGTTTACAATTATAATGTATCAAATTCTACAAACAACACAGACATCAAGTTAAACCACCTCACTGCTGACCCATTAATTCAATTATATAGCAGAGCTGTCAACTAATCACTGGTTATGTTTTTGCTGAATCTTGGCATCTGTATTAGACCTATAAAATTTATAATGACCTCAGACCATCTGTAGAGTGATATACTCAGATTGTGTAGTCTACTGTTAATTGTGTATTGTCTACTTTGTATTGTTGAAACATTTTTTAAAATTTAGATACCATAGCTTTCTTGATCTGCACATTGGCATAAGAGACATCAGAAAATGCCATAGCCATATTAATAGCTTAGTAGTCCAAAGGCATCCATGGGAAGAAATTGGTAAATTGTTTTAATATCGCTCCAAACAAATTTACAAGTACATACAGGTACACAACTGAAAATTTTGGACAGATTTAAACCAAATTTGGTGTGGTGACTCGGGGTAGCCTGACGGAGTTATAAACGGTGTTAGTTTTTCAATTTTTTTTATTTTTAAATTGAGCATTTTTTTTAATTAATATTTAAAAAAAAACCATTTATTATATATTTGTTTTGCTTTGCTTAAATTGAGCAAGGAATTCAACCTTAAATTATTTTTTTTATTTAAAAAGTGTGAATATTTTTCGAAAAAGGGCCATAACTCTGAACAAAAAAATTGGATCAAACCCATATTCGAACTTGATCTGTATTTTGGGCTGAGAAACTCATATACAAAATCTGGTTCCGATCAGATAGAAAATGTTTGAGTTATCACATTTAATATGCATAAAGTGTCTACAGATGGACAGACAGATGGACAAACAGACAGATGGACAGACGAATGGCAAGTGGTCAATCAGGATGTCGACACTATGTGTACCATACATGTACTATGGTATGGGTACACATAAAAACTAGAGGTCACCCTGAAGATCCATATGAAGTTTGGATGAGAAATGTGACCTGTAAGATGTGCTAAAGGATTTAGTCATACAAAGAGTAAAATCCAAGATGACCACTGGCAGCCATGTTTTTAAACAGAATTCGGAAAAAATGGTAAGCACCCATCTGGAGGTCACCCCGAGGATCCATATGAAGATTAGTGATGATCGGATTAGGGATACATGTATGCTCTGTAGTGCTAAAGTATTTAGTGATGCAAAGAATAAAATCCAAGATGGCTGCTGGCGGCCATATTTTTCATCGTTCAAATTCGATAGCTCCCATCTAGAGGTGATCCTGGACTCACACCGAATATCGTTGAAATTGGTCAAAGTTTGTTTGAGTTATCAAGCCGACGGTTGCAAATGATCAAAATCGCTAAAAATAGACACGGTAAGTCCCATAACTCTTGTATAAAAGATTGGACAAACCTGGTTTTGAACTTGTTCAAGATATTGATGCAACAGAGCCATATACCAAATATGAATGAAATCTGTTGACGTTTGTTTGAGTTATGGCACCCGCCCAGTTGCCTGTCAGGGCACCCGCCTGCCTTCCGACCTCGCCAAGCATAAGCCTAACAACTGACCCTAATATTATTTTACTTTTAACCGAAGCCAGACATTATAATTTTCTTTGGCTATATCCATACCATTTTCATTGAACCAGGTTTCTATTGCTGTCGGCATCCATTCCACCTTTTCTTTGCTGTCATGCCCACCAAACCCATGCTCTACTGCAAGCTGTAAAATGAAAAAGTCTATTGCTGGTAATCAGGGTTCATGCTGCAATATTCAAAGAAGTATGCATGGTCGGCCCCATGTGAAGACAGCTACATAAATACAATACAAATTTGTTAATCATGGATATTAACACATAAAAATCACACTGTATAGTAAATAACAAGACTTCAACATGAAAGATGGTTCTGGTCGATTATTTTTCCCATGATACAAGAGTGAATGTCCAACTGAGAATCACTAAAAATGGATGAACTAAAGAACCATAACTCAGAACTAAGGGCCTTAACTCAGGTAAAAAAAAATCGGACAAACCTGGTTTTTTTTCAACTAAATCCAGATATTGTTGTGAAAGATACATACATGTATACCAAATATGAATGGAATTCGTTGACATTAATTTTGGTCGAGTTTTTGCAATAACAGTCATAAAATTACTAAAAATAGACAAACTCAGGTAAATAAATCGGACAAATCTGGTTTTCAAACTCGATCGTGATATTGTTGTGAAAGGTCCACATATCAAATAGGAATGTAATCGGTTGGCATTTGTTCAATTTTTTGCACTAACAGTCTGACATAAAATTGCTAAAAATAGACAAAAGTAAGGGCTGTAACTCAGGTAAAAAAGGGTCAAACAAATCTGGTTTATGAACTCATTCGAGATATTGTGTGAAAGATACATATACCAAATATGAATGAAATTGGTTGGCATTTTTGCAAGTTATCACGCTAATGAACCTAAAAAAACCTCTAAAATTGTGAAAAATAGATGAACTAATGGCTGTAACTCATGGTAAAAATAATCAGAGAAACCTTGTTTTCAAACTCATTGGAGATATTGTTGTGAACGATCAATATAACAATGATGAATGAAATTGGTTGATGATTGTTCAAGTAATCGCACTAACAGACCTAAACTTTCCTAAAATAGAAGAAGTTAGGCCCGTAATTCGGGTAAAAATAACTGGACAAACCTGGTTTTCGAACTCGATCAAGATATTTTTGTGATAGATCCGTATTTCAAATATGAATGCGATCGGTAGACGTTTCTTTAAGTTATCATGCTAACAGACATAAAATTTCTATAAATTGAAACAAATGACATAACTCTGGTTATAAATTCGGGGCGGACACGATTTTCTGTGTGCAGCTGTTCAACTTGACTGTAATGACAATAACTCACATACCACAAATTGTCATAATCCATCAATAAATGGCTATGTTATATAGGTTTGGTGCCATCAGCCGCCCACCAACTGTCCCTCGTCAAACGGTTTTTACCATAAGACGGGTTTTGTTAAATAACTTGAAACTCGACTGAAAATGTATTATTAACACTCTTTGGTCCCTAAAATTCAATAAACCATGAGAATATTAACAAATCAGAAACTATATGGTTCCTGGCAATAATCGACACCAAATATTAACAACATCTGTCATTTTGGACTGGAGAAAAAGATTTTTGAAGTCTTATTTGATTTAGTGTTATCTGACCCTTTTATTGCCTCCTGTTTAGACCCACATTATAAACTGAAAACAGCCCTAAATGCTCTATAGTACTCAATATATTTTTTTCTTACATAGAAAAGCATTGATTTCTTCTCGAGATGAAATACATGAAAACCCCATAGCCCTCGATGTTAATCTTCTGACCCCTCGGTGGCCCCCAAAAATTCACTCAACCATTACCCTATGATCAAATAATGAGCTACTTGTACATGTAGTTCTTATAGCAATGCTCCAAACCATACATAAATGAAACTGTTGCAGCTTATAACAAGCAGTCGCAGACGGCGGTATCCCCCGCCGAAATGTGCAGTTGGGGAAGTGCATTGTCAATAATGTTTGCGTTCTCTGCCGAAATGTGCAGTTGGGGAAGTGCATTCTCAACAAGAGGTGGGATTTTGTCAAAAAGCCTGGCTTGCAAACTCATTTTAGGGCTGACATTTGTGGAAATTAGCCATATGACGTCGTCCATTTGCACTAAAAATAATAAACAAAGTCCAATAACTCTGCTGGAAATATCCGGCCGGACCTGGTTTGCGAACTCGTTCTAGATACTGGACAAGTGAACTCATATTCCAAAAATCTTTGAAATCCGTTGACATTTCTGGAAATGAGCACTGTGACGTCGTCTATTTGCTACATGTATTTGGTAAATTCGACAATAATAATAAACAAAGTCCAATAACTCCGGTAAAAATATCCGGCCAGACCTGACTTGCGAACTCATTCTAGGTAATGGTCAGGTGAACTCATATACCCAATATCTTTTAAATCTGTTGAGATTTGTGGAAATGAGCCCTGTGACATCGTCTATTTCCTATTTGGTAAATTCGACAAAAATAATAAACAAAGTCCAATAACTCCGGTAAAAATATCTGGCTAGACCTGGCTTGCGAATTCATTCTAGGTAATGGTCAGGTGAACTCATATACCACAAATCTTTGAAAACCATTTACATTTGTTCAAGTTATGACGCTTACAAATTCGGGACAGACGGACGGACAGACGGACGGAACACATTACTATATCCCCCGCAAATTTTAAATTTGGCGGGGGATAATAAATGATATCCAGAAACAGCTTACTTCCAATTAATCAGATTAGTCTCCAGGAGATAACATTCTCTCTATTTATTGCACACCCAACGGCTTATTTGTGCGAAATACAGCAAAATAGTGAAAATACAGAAGATTTCAAAACGTTCAATAAACAATTGTGTATTGTTCTTGAACAATACAAACCGATTACTTCAAAAACGTCATTGGCGACGTCAACCGTAGCAGACAATTTCTTCACTAAATTATTGGATATAGTCTACACTAAGCACATGTTTGTTCAATTAAATAAACAATATAGACATAAATTATAGTATAGTACATTCTACAAACTTCAGAGTGTGCAATAAACATAGAACAACACAGTATTGTGAACATATTAACGTTATTGCACACGTTTGTCATGCCGCGAAGTAAAACTCGAACCTCCGGTTCTCGTTTAACCATCGCGTCACAACAAACTCGTGCAATAACGTTATCATGTACACACACTTGTGTCGTTCTATCTATATCTCACAGTGGGTATCCTGTTATCACCAGGAAATCTCAATTCTGGATGATTCTAGGTAAAAAAAGGGTCATATATAACTGTTCAAAAACATTGGATCAAACTCATATGTACTTTGGGCTGAGACACTCACATATAAAAAAAAAGAAGAGTTTTCGCAGCATGTGTGAATTCTAAGTCTATATCTCGACCATATAACTCTGTAAAAAATCTTGGGTTCAAAAACCCATATTTGAACGTGATCTGTATTTTGGGCTCCGAAACTCGTATACAAATTGTTTTCTCCAAAAGGAGACAGTAATTAACTCTTCCTCCATTTACTACAACATCTCATGCACGGAAATATGCAAGGGTTTGACATGATACACTTATTTTTTGTTGGAATCGGATGGTTGTAAACAGGTCACCTATCTTCGCACGTTTCATTCCTTGTGTTTTCTTATAGGGGGTGGATTCCAAGCTTCGGTGCTGTAACTTGTATTTATTATAGACTATTCTTCCCTAAATACCGCTATTGTTTGATGATCTAATCCAAATTGTCTGATCACACTGAGTGAGATTTCCCCTGGGATCAAATCAGATCATACTCCTACAGAAATTGCCAAGATGTGCTGAGATGTGCCGAATTAACGACGACGAACTATTTATTATGTAAATAAATAGACATGGTAAGAATATTGAACTGCTGAAGTGCTATTATTGTAAACTTGGCCTCATATAATAATAAACCTTTTATCGCAGCAGTGAGTTGATCCATGTCGTCGCATCACGTCTCATTAAGGTGGGCAGATTGCCGGATCAAACTCGCGCCCTGCGGCAAGTCGTTTGATGCAGCAATCTGCCCACCTCAACTAGACATTATACTGCGACACGGATCAACACACTGTTGCAATAATATGTACCGGTATGTATTATAGAATCCCGGACATTTCCCCACTTTCAAAAGCAGACATTTCCCAACCCGGACATTTACCCACCGGACATTTCCCCACCCAGCTAATAAAACGCTTTATGCTACATCCTTTATCGCAGACATCACAGAATGTTTTGACTGGTCAGTGAAGCCTGGTCAGTGAGGCCAACTCAAACGATGTCAACTCAGACGATGTAATGTTTTGACAAACATGAAAGCGTGTTTTGACGATAGTTTGGGACATCAACGCAGTTGAAACAATTACATATATTTTCTTTCATTGAAATAAATTGATTTTACCACACACCCATAGTAATAATCAGTCGAAGGTGGGGAAAAGTCACGTGGGGAAATGTCCGCTTTGCCAATTTCAGAGCGGGTGGGGAAATGTCCAGTGGGGAAATGTCCGGTTACCGTATTATACCAAAAAAGTGCGTCTATAACCGGAAGGTTCCGGCACTGATATATCTACAGATACTAGTAGAGAGTTTCCGCCATTACGGACAATTGTTTTCGATTCATATCGCATTTTCACGCTTTTGTCGTGTTGCGTAATATTTTACTTTGCGGGTGGAGAGTGTAGCTCAATTTTCAGTTTTAACTAATCTGTGATTCAAAGACTAAAGAGAAAAAATCGATTTGATGCAACAAACAAAGCTATAAGCCTATATCTATTCTAGTAGTAATCAGGTCTGGCAAATGTGAGAATACAGCTACAATAGCTATATTCAGCTAACCTAGCTGTATTCAGCTATATATTATACTCTCAAACCGGCTGTTTTTCGATAATAAACTAGAAGCGCTAATTTGCGCATCAAAATTAGGCTACCCTATTCTCCGGCCACCCTCAACCACATCAAAATCGCCGCTTGTGTTCTGACAAAGTTGTTGCCTTTTGTCGGCACGGCGATGGTGATTATGTGTGAAAATTTACTACGGCGGTCGATGTCGGTCACAACGGTTAATAACTCTCTTATGCAATGCGGAATACCTTGGAAAATACATTAAATACAATATTTATCACCGAAGATGGAACATCTTAATCATTCACGGAAGTATCAATATGATGCTGCTAAAACGCAGTTTGGTTGGTGCGTTAAAACAGGTAAAAAGGGGAACATCTCTAAGCCAGAGTTTAACCGAGCGAGTTCCACTCACTGCTTGAGCTGATTCTCTCCAAAAATACGGAAACGCATACATGTATGTCGAATCGCGAAAATTCGAATACCAATGTTATGTTTAGTAAGTTTTCACACATTATATATTTTCCCGCCAAAACAGATTGAATAGTTCTGACTCGCTAACGACCAGGACTTCATGTTTGAAATACTTCAGAAATTATATAAGTCGCATTTTCATTTCAGTTGTCCCTATGTTGTGCCATACATATGCAATATGCCGCACAATATCTGTATATACCGTTATGAATAGTTACCAGTATCGCTCACAAACCGCTAGTGGTATGTAATTCTAAATGCTTGATATAGGTACACCATTCTAACGCCCCCTACCGGTTTAGCATCGGGAAGAAGTAAACGAGTGTTTGGGATGAATTTGATCTTTATTTTATAAGTTAGTTAATGAATGCATTTGCAGAAAATAGTCCCCAAAATATTTACTGACATCGACCACCGTAGTAAGTTTTCACACAAAATCAGAATTGCCGTGTCGACAAAGGGCAACACTTTGTCAGAACACAAGCGACGATTTTGATTTGGTTGAGGGTGACCGGAGAATATGGTAGCCTAATTTTGATGCGCAAATTAGCGCTTCTAGTTTATTATCGAAAAACAGCCGGTTTGAGAGTATAATATATAGCTGAATACAGCTAGGTTAGCTGAATACAGCTATTGTAGCTGTATTCTCACATTTGCCAGACCTGGTAATTTCTACCACGAAAATACGGAATTGAAAAATAAAATCGCATTCTGATTGCCATGCAGACACGCGCAAATTCGCTCATTGTACAGTTTACATGTAATCACCAGGCCATTTTATGTCGATTAAATAGCCATACCCGTAAAACTGTCCAGCTATCTAAAACACTCGCCAATGCTTTCGCAAACAACGTTTGCTCGTTCATGGACGCGGCCATTTTGAAAAACTGTGTTAGTATACATTCCGGCAAATCCCGGTAAAAGCAGTAAAGCGAAAAAATTGCCCGGGCATTATATGATGTAGTTAATACGGAAGCTCATTGCGGTAAAATTTAACCAAATAGAAAACAATATTTAATCAGATCCGATGGTCCCATAACCCGTATGACCCACATCATCAGATTCCAATAACAACAACATTTTGGAAATGCTGCTTCAGTTATCAGAATCGATTAACTGCCCAAAAAATAATGCTAATCACTGTCAACTATAGTAGGCTATAAAATTGCACAAAACCTGTTATTTATCAACATTCTGTTAAAAAAAAAATTTCCCGATTGTCAAATATCTAAAACCCAAAGCCACTTGATTTTAGAGTTATCCATCTTCATCCGCAATTCTCCGTCTTCTCGTCGACTTTTTGTCAGGCCGCCAAAAAGTACCGGTGGTGAAAAATAATATATTTCAAAAATCGATATCTGATCGCTCTGAGGTTTGTTGGTGGGTTCATCGACTTGAATCAAATATTTATTTACTCCCGAAGCCAAAGAAATAGTAATTTGGGAGCGTTAATACGGATTATGCATCAAATATAAACGCAATAACGGTTGTTGCCTATTTAAACGCAACAGTTTTGCGCGTATTCGTACCAAAAAATGCGTTAATTCGCAATTTTAAGTCTTGCGTTTAAATGCAAAATATAGTTTTGCGTTTATTCACACTACAATAGTATGGATCGAGGGGGCAATGTATACATGTCAATGCCGCTGTATATGCAGCTATATGTAGGATACACCGGTGAAGTTCGTGTATTGCCTTAAGTAATATCGACGGCGACCATTTTGGATCGGGTGGGGTGTTGGGGTGATTCGAAATGGAGTCTTTGGGTCACCCCACAACACCCGTCGGTTATGCTAAATTGGTAAAAAAAAAACTGAGAAATTGCATGGTTGGCCTATTTGAACACATCTGCCATTTTTTTAATGCATGGGGTTGGATGTTGGGGTGTGGTCAAAATTAAGGGTGTAATACACCCTATACAACACTCCTCGTTTGGCATACATCGGCAAAGAGGGCTGAGCAATAACATAGGTTCCCTAGCTATATTCGAACCCTTCTGGGTTGCGTCCATTTTTAATCTGGTATATTTCAAAAGACTAACGTTTAATAGCTGACTTGTGCATGATGTGGGCCACGCATGAACCTTAAAAAGTATATATACGGCCTACAACACCCTATATTTTGTCAAAAATCGGCCAAGGGTTGAGATGGAATGGATGTCCTATATATTCTGACCCCTCTGGTGGCATCATGTTTTAATCAAACCAATTTGGTCAAATGATGGGGTTGTATATTGTGGGCTTATTACGTCCACTCGACCACCCACTCCAACACTCATGCACCCAATCAAAAATGGCCGCCTCCCAGATGGATCTAAATATGGCTTTTATTCGGTTGACTGATTTATAGGTCAATCGATGGGTGTTGTCGGGTGCCCCCAAGACTCCCTTTCGATACCACCCCCCGATTCACCCAGTATATATACTGCAAAATGAATTGATTCTGGTGGCAGATATAATTATGTAGGATTGCAGTTTGCAATCGGTTGAGTGATAACTGGTTGTAAATTTGAATGGGTAATTACCATACACTCGATTGATTCAATTATAAACTTAATAAAGTTCTATAACCCTAACGTAGCCTATCTCCCGATCAGAATGAGTCATGCAACTGGACATCTTCCATTGGCAGTTATATCCCAACAAAAGCTACAATTAGGTGGAACCTCTTTATTGGTGCTTGCATGTAGGGCCTATAGGTAGGGATATCGGATAAGGCATAAATATATTGTATACCCAAATTTATAACAAAAAATTGTATATAGTGTTACGGCGACAATACGTGGAAGTAATTTAACCGTATCTATAGGCCTACGCGTGTGCACCAGCTGACCACAGCGAAAATCACCCCTCTGAACGTAGAAACACCGAACATGGAAAGCAAATGAAAAACGTGCCCAGATAGGCCTACACAAATAAGATTGCCATACTTTGCGTTAATCAGAAATCCTATCTGGAAGCAGCTTCGCCATCGCTGTAGGCCCCCTACGGCTCAATGCACCATGCATCTGGTCAAAATGAGCCACGGGGGTGGGGGTGGGTCTATATGAGGCATCGTCTTTTGTAATTCCAAAAGAAGTCGTTCCACGTCCCCAACCCAATCAAGCTTGAAAATCGGTCCTGAAATATGCCAATGTCGGAATTGGAACACATACACGGCCTCGATCCTCGTCGACCCCAGACTGTGAGTGTATGGTAGGCTACCAACGACCGTACGCGTTCGTACCGAACCACATCGGCTAAAATAAAGCCATTTCATCAAAAGTTAAGCTCGACGTCTGTCAGATCAAGTTTGAAAGTTAGTTTAGATTTTCGCCCATGCATTCTCGGGGTTTGAACCCATGACTTTCAGGACAACACCGTTAGGCCTATCTATGCGTAATGCGATGATGGTAACCACGACCTAACTACCTCGCGGCGACGGGGACATCTATAGATATATATGCTTTATGCCACTGCCCATCGCTATATATATACGGGCACCAATGGCATAGTCGTGTGCATGACGTCGGCGATAGTGTCCATCCTATATATGACGTCAGTGAAAGGTTTACGTTATCAACAACAACTTCCGTAAAATTGGTAACATGCATAGCCACTTGTGATCCAGCCTTCCGATGGGTTTATCTACTACAAGCCGGCGTCTATAGCATACATAACAATTTATGCCGTTCATATATACACACACGATGTCTAGTTTGTCAAAATCAGATCACTCTTTGTATGACTTCTTTGATGAGAAACCACTAAAACGAACAGACAAAGTGATCAATCTAAGAGATCTGGAGAAAGAGATACGCAACTTTAGTTCAGTTTCAGACACCCTGGAATTGTCAAATGATTGTGACACGCCAAAATTGAAGGACAGTAAGCTGGAAGCAGGCGATGTGACACTAAAAAGTTTGGAGGACGTTGTGTTCAACTTATCAAATCAATCTGAAAATGGCGGCGCAAAAGAAGAGACTGGTACTGTTAATTGTTATATGTTGGAAAGAAATTCAGCACAGCAAAAGCAGAGAATAGGATCACACAGCTCTTCTCACAAGGAGGTAACGCCGAGCTTCGGTTGTGAATTTTCGTTACAGTCGCATAGTGTTGAGTCGAAGCATGACAATACTGAATTTTACAATGACAGTGACAGTAGAAGTGCAAATAAACCTTCAATCAATAGTCCAGTTTGCAAAGATACGTCCAGTAAATTAAAAAGGCAATCGTTTGATGACTTAATTGATGACTCACACTACGATTACACAAGTTGCTCTGATGGTGAGGAAAACGATTGTAAGAAAAGTGACCACGATTTGATTGCTGACGAACATTTAAAGTCAAATATTTATCGACGACCTACCAAGACAAGGACCGCGTGTATTAATTCTGATGGATTACCTCTAGATATTGTTGATTCGAGTCGAACATATCCAAGCGTTGTGGCGAGCGATAGTTGTTCGTCATTGTCATCACCATCAAGCTCGTCGTCATCGAGTACAACCAGTACTTCGGAAACAGACAGTGACGACACAAGGACAAGTGATGACGAAGAATATTTTTCACCAGAGAATCCATCCAGTGCTATATTGCTTCCAGTCTCCAGAACTAAATTAAATCTGGAACCCATGTGTATTCCAATTCAATATCCACAGCAGAGCTTAAGTGAGACTGGAAATAATAATGTAGGTGCCCGAAATTCCAAGATAAGCAATTCCGTACTAGTCGATCCAAGTTGTGTTAGCGACAAACAACCTCAAAAGTCACCCAAATCGCCAGTTCACACGCCAAAATCTAAATCAAAAGATGTTCAGGGTGTAGATTTAACGGAACAATCTTTAGACACAGACGCGAAACCTGACTCTCAAAACTGTCAGGCGGAACCTATTTTTGAAAGAAATGGAATTTTAATAACCGAAGATAATTCTGTTAACGATGCTGTTCTGAGTCCAGTGAAACCGTGGTCTTCAATACGAAAGGCAAAATCAGAGTCGATAAAGGTTCCAGAAAGCAAGAAACAGAATTCGAAAACAACACAGTCAACTAATCTGCGACGAACACTAAGCAAAAATGCGAGCTACTCACCCCAACAGCCTCAAAAGAACGAGACGAAACGGAGGCAACGAAGTACACAGCCCATGAAGAAAATGGCATTGACAAATCTCAACAGGATCACGGATATGAAGAAAGTTGGTGCTCTTGTGCCAATTAAGACACAAACAAGAACGAATCCACAAACTAAGAAAGGCTGGAACTATGGGCACAAGAATTATATTCTACCAAAGTCTATTCGCAACAATATTGTAGGAAGTGTTCTTGAGTCTGACCAGAGAAACAACAATTCCCGGAGTAACAAACCCCGAGTGGATCCTTTTTATAGCAGTGCCTCGGGAAACTCAATTAAAAATACCAATTCCAAACAGACACGAAACATTCAAAGTATCAGGGATAGTGACATGGCTTCTGGAAGATTGCATTCAAATGGTGATTTACTTGCGTTACCACCAATCAGTAAAACGGAAAACGTAAATATAAATATTGCGCAAACTCGCAACAGTGACGTTGGTGTACCAAAATCAAATGGCGGAAAGATGACCAATGAGACAGAACTGGCGTGTGTTTCTAAATTCATGGATGAGGCGAGTCCAACGACAAATGGAAGTAGAATGAAATATAGTACGGATTCTCCTGACTCTTATTACAGATCGGATACAAAGCTTACCACAGAAGACTATTACAAAAGAGCAAGAAACTACTGGAATCAAAGATCAACAATTCCAGTTCCGTTAAAATCAGAGGCTTATTTTGAAAATGGTCAGCTACAAATAAGGGTTTACGAGGACATGTCGAAACACAAAACAGACCCAAGTAGTTTGGACGTTAGAGTAACGGTAATCCATAAGTATTATGAGTCTAAACTCCCGCCAGTCAGAACAAGGACGGCGCCGTACAAACAAAAGCAGACCAAGAATCAAACGAAACCAGATCCTCCTGGGAACAGAGATGTCATAAAAAAGAGAGCAATGTGGCCTTCTTTCAATACACATACTGAAAAGGAGGCGTCGAGGCGGCACATACAGTACTTTGGACTTTGATGCTGAGATTTACTATATATATATATAATATGAGATAATAAGAAATGAGTTTACAAGCCCATGTTTCTACAATCACATATCTATACGCAGAAATTCTCACCCCGTGTTGCCATTTATCACACGAGAAACCAGCTAATTGAAAGTCTGAACTATTAGAGGGAAAATAGAAAAAACAAATCTGACGATAAATATGGGGAGTGTATTGATATTTTTAGCGGTACAATTGAACGAGATATTCGAAACTAGATTATACCTTACTCGTATTTGAATTCGCGCAGCACTATTTTTCGCTCAGGTTTGAATTCGCGCACCCTGCTGTACGAATTCAAAACTGACAAAATATTTTCGCAAAAGTCTAGCAACTAATTTTCTGATATTTAATAAATATTTATGGACATCATGCAATTGAACTCGCAAGTAAAACCACAGCCACTCATAGCCGGTATAACCTTAGGAGTCGTAATATTATTTTTACTGTTTTAAATTCGCGCAGCGATGGGCGCACGGAAATAGTACTGCGCGATTTTAAATACGAGTAAGTTAGGTAAGATATTCCAATAGATCATGCCATGAATCTCTACTTTGTCTAACGCCCGTAGAGATCATATTCCACCAGTACAAAACATTGGAACTTTTTGAAGTTTTGACAGGGAACCTTATAGAGTCGAAAAAATAACGCAGAAATTATACTTCTCAGTTATTATCTGTTCCTTAATAATGTACTTCATTGTACGTGAAGGTCCCAACTCGAAATTTCACGACTGAAGTGAATTTGTGATCAATTTTGCTTCGCGTTGCATACAATTATGGCACTTTTCCTTGGTAATTAATTTGACGTTTATTGCGATATCAGCTCACAAAAGTCAGATAAAAGCATGAAATTTTGAGTTGGGACATTCACCTACAATGAAGTACATTATTAAGGAACAGATAATAAATGAGAAGTATAATTTCTGCGTTATTTTTTCGACTTTATAAGGTTCCCTGCCAAAACAAATTATGGAGTCTCTTTTAAAAAGCCGACGAAATTTCACAATATTTACGTTTCTGGATATCTTATTCATAATCAATTACTGAATTGATGGGATTCCCTCCATTTCATTTGAGAGTGGCGAAGCACCTTCATTGGTTTATGGCATAATATATCACTTCACATATCAGAGGCCAATGACGTGTTCACGCGTTGTCAAATTCAACTACTGTTGGAAAAAACTGAATACAGGCGATATCTCCATAACTCATTTTACTCATTGCAATATAGGAGACATCATCTTCGAGTTTTCATCAGTCAATAATATTCATGACTGATTATTCTTTCGCATCGTGCTGTATTTATAACTATTTCTAATACTACGATTCTCACAAACATTTACTAGGAATGCACTCCTTATTTGGAATAGTTTGTTACGTAATGTAGGGAATGCCGCGTCGTCGTAGAAATGAAATATAATGGATACATCTAGGGAGTATAGAGACGTACATGTACATACGTTAGGATTATCGTCGTCTTTTTAAGGAGACTGCCAATTATGCAGAGTGCAAATGAAATATGTGTAAAGATTCATGGTGTCTTGTTCAATTGTACCGTTAAAAGTTTCATACTCGACCTTATTCGAAATATCTTCTTCAGGGCACAAGTATATACATGTATAAACTATATAACTGTATTGATACCACCACCACCATATATATGTGCATATTTGGATTTATTATGAACGGGTGCGTGATCTCTGGCCAGGGGTTATGTAAATTGACGAACTATCATCGACGGGTTCATTGTACACAAATATTTGGCAATTTGAGTATATCCATATTTTGAAGATGTGTTTTGGGTACCTGGTTTGATAATTCTGCGTAAACAGGAGCGTGCATAGAGGTTACGTCCGATCAATGGTGTGTATATACCTGTTTATTGCCTTTGTTCCGCGGCGGTCCGTTACAACACAAATGCCAAACTGCAACACGAACTAGCATGAACCTTAATTCATGCATGGACGATATAAATTCGTCAAATAAATCGGACTATATAGTGTATATACCAGTTATAAACGTTGCAAAGGTATACACGTATTTTTGGAGCTTATACGCATTCACAGATAATCAATTGGACACGAAACTATAAAATACTGGCTGCTATTGTTTCTAGACAAATACAAAATTCAAAGGGCATTGTCAACATTTCAATATATTATGCACAGAACACATGTGGCATGCACAAGACAAGGGATATGTAGAACACTAATATAATATTTTCCGCCATGCACGATATGAGAACCACTGGTGGTACCATAAAGTGTGCACATTAAATGACGAACCAACATTAAATGTAATTAGCTGCCTGGCAGCATAAAAATGGCCTTTCTGTGTCCAAATCGGAATACTGGGAAGAAAAAGAAAAAATGTGCGTATACATGTATAATAGCATCGAAATTGTAATAGTGATATAAAGATTAATATTTGGTTTTGGGCAGTCATATTAAGACACAGAAATTGTCCTAAGGTTAAAGGGACCGAAGGCACTCGCACTGGGTAAATGTGAGAAAAATATAATTGGCTAAACAAATTGTTTAATGTAAGTTATGATATATGAATGAACAAACCATAAGATTTGTTACCTCGAAAAACTCTATTTAACCCTTTCTACTTTAAATACTCATTGATGAGTAGTTCCATAAGGAACTGTTCAGATAATAAGTTCAACAACGACCATAGGTGGTTGTTGATCTTATTATCTGAAAAATTCCCACAAATGAATTTGAACACGTCTGCACTTGTATTATGTTTTCGTCTGCTTTTATTACCGGAACATCCCTCCAAATAGACCATTCCAATGTATACTTTCATGTGTGAGTGGGAGGCACCTTCCACTATAGAAAGGGTTAAACAACATGAATCATATAATTCAGTATCAACCCTGTCCTACTGGTCCTTCTTTATTGCTATGATGTTGGCAACTTGTCCTCGCCCTCTACAATTGAATAATTATGGTACATACACATTTTGTCACTTATTAAATACTTGTTAAATACATTAATTTAACAGCTCCTTAATGTAATGTAAAAAATCCTGATCACCATCAGTTTCGAAATCCCCTCCAATTGGGTCGTAGCGTGATGAAATTTGTTTTGAATTTAGATTTTCTTTGGCTTGTGACGATAGTGAACAATTTAACATGGTACAATCCTCTTATTTCTCTGGGATATATCTCATCCTGCTGTTAACCCTTTACCCAACAGAAGGGCCCTGTGCCAATGCATTCTCTTATATATGCGAGTCGACCATAGGTCGCCTCGCATATATAAGAGAATGCATTGGCTTAACACATTAAAAATTATAAAATTGTTAAAGAATGTAAGGAAAAATGGTAAAAAAAAGATTTTTTTTAGGCCAATGCATTCTCTTATATATGCGAGGCGACCTATGGTCGACTCGCATATATAAGAGAATGCATTGGCACAGGGCATAACTAACTATCACAATGTGGTCAAGGAGCCGGTTCCAATGATATCCATATTTGTATGGTTCTATTGAGACAGACCGAAGATATTTTAGGCTGTTGAAGCTTTATTTGGCCGGTTTTGGCCGTTTTGTTAGGTAAAGGGTTAATGGTAAGTTCAATTACCCATTTCCAATCACTGCCTACACTCCCTTTCCTTCATCTAAACTTTATTATTTGGACCATACAGAACTAAATCTGTCTGCTATACCCAATGATATATATTCCAGGATACCTGGGGTAATATCTATTTTCTGAGGACAGGACTTAACAAAAGCCCCTATGCTTGTTGCCCAACCGTCTTTTGAACATTTTATAATTATATGTCATGTCTGTATTGTTTGTAATTCTGTTCTGTTTAGTTTAAATAAAATATTATTTAAACTAACCTGTCAGTCCTGCAGAATTAGCTATGATGTTGGTGTTGATAGGGGTGGTTAACAATATGATGTTGGTGTTGTTTGGCAGTGGTTAATGATATGATGTTGGTGTTGCCAGGCGGTGGTTAACAATATGATGCTGGTGGTGGTTAATGATATGTTGGTGTTGCTATAGGCCGTGGTTAATGATGTTGGTGTTGCCAGGTGGTTAGCGATGTCATGCTGGTGTTGCTATAGGCAGTGGTTAACAATGTTGGTGTTGTTAAGCAGTGGTTAACGATATGATGTTGGTGTAGTTAGGTGGTGGTTAACATATGATGTCGGTGTTTCTAGGCGGCGGTGGTGAATGATTTGAGGAAACACCATTTTATGTATGGGATATTCAAGATCATATCAAATTAGATTCATTTTAACAATGTCTGTTTGGAAGAGTCCTATTGATATGGGTTATTGCAATAATAATGTTGTTAGATCATATCAGAAAACAACAAAAGTGCCAACTTGAGAAAACTGACAGTACTTTCTCTTACATCATTGCTTTGATATACTAACATCATAGCTAAACCAGCTGGACCAAAGCCACATCAATATATATGAAATTGAACTGTATATTTGTTAAAATCCTAATTACTTGATTCCAAGCCTTGAAATAGGGTGTCTGTCATTTGCAGAATGAGGTCCCCAGAGGGTGAATTTAGTGATGCTACTCCGCATAGCAGGTTAGCATCACCAAATTCACCCTCTGGGGACCTCATTCTGCTTACACCTCAGCAGAATGAGGTTCTCAGAGGGTGAATTTGGTGATGCTAGCCCACTATGCGGGGTAGCATCAATAAATTCACACTCTGGGGACCTCATTATGCAAATGACAGACACCATATTTCAAGGCTTGCTTGATTCCCATTGATTCATTCACAGGATGTTCAGCTAATAAGTTAAACATGCTTATTTTGAATTTATTAGCTGAACATACCAACAAATGAATCAAGAGGGCTTTATAAAATAAGCAGATCCTTAACAAGAGCTAGGGCGTGGCAAAATATGTCTATAGTAATTCCAACAAATTGTCATAACTGGTGAAAATTGGAAGGCAGAACCCAAATTCGATCTTGACCCATATTTTGGACTAGTAAATTCACATACCTAATTTCATTCCATTCAGTTTAGACTTACTAATGTTATCATCCGGAATGAAAAAAGAAATGGACGGACAGACGGACCAATAACATGATTTGTCCCGTTTAAAAAAAAATGGGTGTATAATAATTAAGAAGATGCAAAATGTTACGACATTAGACTTAGCAATTATTACTATGCTTAAAGATGCATAATCCGATTAAGCTCCCCTCAATTAATATCAATTTGGATTCGGGGTAAAAAATATTTGATTCGAGTCAAGGAACCCTACCCATCAACGCTCAGTGATCAGATATAAATTTTTGAAGTTTTGTTATTTCTATTGTTTGTGGTCCAGACACACGCCATCAAAAGGATGGTCTCGGTCAAAATTGTGTTATTATTACCACTTGATTTTAGAGTTATCCATCTTCGTCCGTTTGAATAAGTGTTTCTGGGGCAATTATTAGTACACATCTCGAGAAATAACAAACTTCAAAAATCAATATCTGATCACTCTGAACTTTGATGGGTGGGTTTCTCGACTCGAATCAAATATTTTGTATCCTTGAAGCCAAAGAAATAGTAATTTGGGGGTGCTTATTCGGATTGAGTACCTTTAACTGTTGTTAGCATTATTTTTGGGCAATTAATCGATTCTGATAGATGAAGCAGCATTTAAAAAAAAATTGTTGTTGTTGGAATCTGATTATATGGGGACCATCAAATCGGATTGAGTACTTTTAAATTTAAAGCCTTTGAAATTTTATCTCAAAGATCTCAAACCTCGACCAATCAGGACAGCTGTCACTCTTACAAATTTTGAGATAATCATGCCCCTTGTTGGTTTCAGCCAGCGGTCTCAAAGCATTTGGGAGAATAACAGGAAGTGCCAGCGTCGACACACTTGTTCGAGTGGGACTGGAGAAAGAAGAAGGCATAAATTTAGTGATGTATGCAAAGCAGGACTTCAAGCCGTTTGTTGACGATGAAATAGAGATTTTGACTGGAGATGAGTTACGGGTACTTTACAGAGAACGTGACTGGGCATATGTAATCGGGAGCGACATGCGAGAAGGATTCGTTCCATATTCATTCCTGTGTAGAAACGATCCAGCATCAAACCTCGAACGAGCAGCACACTATAAAAGCACAGAATCATTGAGTCTGGCAGGAATATCCATAACTAGTTACCCGTCAGATGATCAACTGTTCAGAGATATCGACGGAGAAACATTCAGCGGGAATGTATCTGCATTTGAAAAAAGTAACTTCGGAGAATATATTGTCCTATACAATTTTAATGGCATGAACGAGAATGATTTGTCTGTTACTCCTGGGAATATTGTGACCGTTCTGAACACAGATGATGTTGACTGGTATTGGGTTAGGAGTAAGATGCACTGTGATGAAGAGGGATTTGTACCAAGCAGATACATGTGTCCAATCAGAGACCTTGATTGAAACCACTCAATTCATTTTTTATTTTTTATTAAAGGCACTCGCAGTGGGTAAATGTGCAAAAAATATATAAGTCTGAAAAAACGGTACCACTAAGAAGAACATGGATGAATAGATAAACAATTTTATTATATGCTTCCACATTAAATAGCGGGAAATCGCAACATAAATAGAGGATCTCACATGAGTTCCTATTTTATACGGAATTTATCAACCGAGTTCACTAAATTCGATTTGAGCCGAGGTTTACCGAGGCTCAAATAGAATTTAGAGGACGAGGTTGATAAATTACGTATAAAATAGGACGAGTGTGAGATACCTTTTATCACATGATCAAATAAACCCGAAGCAACGCGAAATATTCATCGAAAACAACAATCATAAACTACAGCGATCGCAAGTTATCTGAAGAACGCCGTGACGTCATCGCACGCGCTGATATTAAACGTGTCTATTACCGATAATTATGAAACTGCTTTTATGGCCAAATTATGTGATAAATATATTTATTGTCTAGACTGACAGTAAAGATATCATTTTGATATTTAAAAAGGATGTCTCCACTGTCGCTTACTTCTGGTAAAATCAGCTGAACTGTAGCTTGCCGAATGGCATAGTCAGTTGAAAGCAGTTTGGCACCTATCAGCTGATCAGTTCTGTGTATTGTTTAATTTTTTGTGCTATTATAAGTGAAAATGCTGCATAATTTAGCAACTTGAAGCATTAAAAACAATAATTATCAACATGGTTAAAGCATATAATAAATAGAACACCTTTGGTGTTTTGAGTGAATCACATATTATTTCATTTGTGACTAGCAGTGGAAATGTAAATTTTAAACTCACGAACACACTCGCGAACAGAACTCACAAACTCATTGAAAATTGATATTTCCACTCCCAGTCACTCATGAATTATTTACGGTATTCACTCAAAAACCATAGGTATCCTCTATTTCTTATTTTCATTATTGATAGCTCTCCAATAACATTTAGTGAGTTGAAACCATTGTTATGTAAACAAAACTGTCATTTGTCAAGAACATTGATAATTGTGTAGTACCTTCATAACTTCATATAATTTATTCTGAATACATTAAGTTTTGCGTTATAAATAATAAAAATAAAAACGAATTGAAATTATTTTTCCATGGGCTTCTTTATAGTGACATACAAACTTTACCCACTGTGAATGCCTTAAGTCACTTTAAGGTGAGAATTCTTTTGAAATGGAAGTGACATAAATTCCAAGCCAAAAATTGCAGGCTGTTGTCAAATTTTTGTAATTAAGAATGGTTGATAGGGATATATTATATTCATATGCAGACATCCGAGGTGAATGTAATTGTTGACTTAAAGGTGGATTATCTCTTCCACAACATTATCTATATAATTTCCTGGGTATGAAATAATAAATACAAATTGAAGACCCCTGTCTGGAAACGCGTCTGTCAACTAATATTGATTTTGTTTTGTTTTGTATAAAATATCTTGGTGCCGTTCAATCATGGTCGCTGGTATTGACAACCATCTATTTTATTTGCGTTCTGTTGATATTTTCAGAAATTTTAATCATTGAAAATAAGCATATGATATAATATATGTCTTATCTACTTGATTCTCACTTAATATTAGAGACCATTTTGCGGCTCCCATTCATTCGGAGCACCTCGCTGGAGGCCTCTACATGTATCTAAAAGCTCCATTTATAGAACAAAGAAGTGTCCCATTAATTGAATAAAATCAATATTAACTGATAACATTGTTTCCGGGCAGGGATTTCCAACTCATACATATTATTAGTACCAGGAAACTATCTAAAAAAAAATTTTTATTTAAAGAGATAATCCATCTTTTATAGAAGAAACAAGTCCCTTTTTTCTACAGCATGTAAGTTTTGCCACTTTTTCCCTGCTATGATTAAATATATGTGGCAATTTTAAAGCATTAAAGTAAATTATATTAATTTTTTTAGACCTTTCAGAGTAAATGAAGCATGGATATGAATATATTATATATACCAATTCATCTGTTTAGCAGACTATCAAGAAAAAAACTTTCACAGTCAATCAATGATTACTCAAGTGTGGCTGTATGTAAAATGATGTTGATATCACAATACTTTTGCGCATGCATTTAACCAGATTTTCATTGAAAAATAATAATACCCTAATTTAAATTAATAAACCTCGTAAGACTTATTCCATGATTTGAATTGCATCATATATTTCTTTGAATGATTATAATGTCTGCAAGATATAATCTCGTTTCTAAGAAGTTTAGAAGCCAAGTGATTTGAGATTATACTTGCTGAGACATGTGGCAATTAACAATTCCCCCATGGCACAGTGCATGGCAAGCATAAATTCTCTAATTCTATTATAGGAAAGCACGAGTGTGACTGGGAATTGATTGCCATACTAATCTTCTTGGTACAAATCCTGACCAACAATCACAGGGCAAAGACATAATAGGTTCGTTATTTAGGAATAATGTCCACAGATTAAAGCCTTACTAGTAATTAGCACATTGTATTGATAATCCTGTCACAATGAAACACCCTTTATGTCTATTGAATATTTCGAAAGATCAAATGTGATTCATTTATCAATATTTATATTGAATTATTGCTTTTATTGAAGGCAGAATTGATCAACATTGTCATTAATATTTATGGGGTCAGAGAAAAGGCCTCATAGGCTCAATTTGAAGACACTGTTTTTTTTATCAGGACCTTGTTGAGCTAATACAATGATAATCAATATGTTAATTGATGATCATGTTATTGTAACTGCAAAATATATCTAAATCGAAATCATGGAATAAAACAAAGCACAATATAACTGACTTCTGGTATTAAAGGGACCAACCAATTCACAATATAACTGACTTCTGGTATTAAAGGGACCAACCAATTCACAATATAACTGACTTCTGGTATTAAAGGAACCAACCAAAGCACACTATAAATGGAATCTGGTATTAAAGGGACCAACCAATGCACACTATAAATGGAATCTGGTATTAAAGGGACCAACCAATGCACACTATAACTGACATCTGGTATTAAAGGGACCAACCAATGCACACTATTACTGACATCTGGTATTAAAGGGACCAACCAATGCACACTATTACTGACATCTGGTATTAAAGGGACCAACCAATGCACACTATAACTGACATCTGGTATTAAAGGGACCAACCAATGCACACTATTACTGACATCTGGTATTAAAGGGACCAACCAATGCACACTATAACTGACATCTGGTATTAAAGGGACCAACCAATGCACACTATAACTGACTTCTGGTATTAAAGGGACAAACCAATGCCCACTATAACTGACATCTGGTATTAAAGGGACCAACCAATGCACACTATTACTGACATCTGGTATTAAAGGGACCAACCAATGCACACTATAACTGACATCTGGTATTAAAGCGACCAACCAATGCACACTATTACTGACATCTGGTATTAAAGGGACCAACCAATGCACACTATAACTGACATCTGTTATTAAAGGGACCAACCAATGCACATTATAAGTGAATCAGGTATTAAAGGGACCAACCAATGCACACTATAAGTGAATCTGGTATTAAAGGGACCAACCAATTCACACTATAACTAACATCTGGTATTAAAGGCACCAACCAATTCACACCATAACTGACTTCTGGTATTAAAGGGACCAACCAATTCACACCATAACTGACATCTGGTATTAAATGGACCAACCAACGCACACTATAACTGACATCTGGTATTAAAGGGACTCAATGCCTTTGAAGTGGGTTAATTAAAAATAACATAAAAGTTTGTAACAACTATCAACACATACATGTACATGAAAATATAGACAGACCTTGTTCTTATTTCCATTATTAATAACTCTCCAATAACGAGATTTCACATGTAAAAACCATGTTATGTAAATATTACTGTTATAGTGAAATTGCTGATAAAATAAGTGATAAAAGTCCAATTAATCCAATAAGATACCAAACTTTAATCAAAACTAGACGGTAAACATTGGAAAAAGGTCAAATCATTGAACCATATTCTGAAAATCATATTCAGAATACGATATTTGAACTTACTACATGATTAGCAATGTTTGTTGACAAATCATACAACAGTTTTGTTAACATATGTGACAATGGTTTCAACACACACAATTTGTTATTGGAGAACTATTAATAATGAATATAAGAACACAGTTTATCTATTTCTCCCTGTTCTTTTTAGTGGTGATATTTTGACAGACATTTTTATTTTGTACCCACTGCATGTGACTTAGGTCCCTTTAACCCATCTACTCCTATAAATAGAATTATCTAATTGTGTTCTAAAGGTACAGTAATGCCCTAAATAATCGACTCCTTAACCACAGCAGAATCACTGAGAGCTTTCCGATGAATGGCAACAAGCCATATTTCCAACTAAATCCTGAAAAATTACACATAAGTCAGCATAAGTCGATTATTTTGGGCATTACAGTATACATCAGATTGGTCCAATATTCATTTGTGGGGTGTTTTGATAATATAAGCAGGCAGAGAAATATCCTATGGCTTTCCATTGATTCATTTTAATAGAAATTCAACAAATAAGTTCAATGAACAGCCTACGGCATCAGTAACAAGCCTTGAAATAGTGTGTCTGTCATTTGCAGAATGAGGTCCCCAGAGGGTGAATTTAGTGATGCTACACCGCATAGCAGGCTAGCATCACCAAATTCACCCTCTGGGGACCTCATTCTGCTTACACCTGAGCAGAATGAGGTTCTCAGAGGGTGCATTTGGTGATGCTAGCCCTCTATGCGGGGTAGCATCACTAAATTCACCCTCTGGGGCCTCATTCTGCAAATGACAGACACACTATTTCAAGGCTTGATGAACAGCCTAAGGCATCAGTAATGATGTTAGGAGAAATTTACTGCATTTCGAGATTTTAAATTTTTTACCATAAACTGGTCTCTTTAACAAGAGACATTGATTGAGTGTTCATAAAAAAACACAGACACTAGCAGATGACAGCTTATAAATTAATGTTCAAATCTGGATATATTGTGTCTGACATCTTCATAATGAAGTCTCCTGGGGGTGAGTTTAGTGATGATACCCCGCACAGCGGGCCAGCTTCACCAAATTCACCCTCTGGGGACCCTATCAGTAATTACCTGCCTTAAAGAGTACCGGTTTCCAATTATAAAAAAGGGTTATGTGAGAAACATAGTTCAGGTATTACATGTATGTAAATAATGATGGTGCTATTATAACTGTAAAATATTTCCAAACTGAAATAAACTTTACAAGTAAAGTTGAGCTAAAAAGGAAGGAGAGGTGAGAAATTCCTTGATCCCTTAACTGAAGTATTATATTGGGTGGTGACAAATTTTCTGGCAACTGTATGTAGCACTACATTATGAAAGAAATTCAATAAAAATTTGAAGTCAGTTCTTGAGAATTCATCTCAATATTCAGCTTTAAATTCCCGAGAACATATCAAATCAAATGAATGCAGCACCATGTATGTACTCCGTCTGCAAAGCTGTTAATTAATAGCTTGTACTGGTAACACTCATAGAACCATCATGAATGAGTGTTTGATGTTTCTTCCTCAAGCTTGGACAGTTCAAAAGATGCATATGATCGTACATAAACACCTTCAGGTCTCCAGATTCTCTGTAATTTCCTAGTCTTCTGTTCACTTTCCTTTTCACTGGTACTCTGTTGAAAACGTTCGATAATCTCATTTTTGTCCAAATTAAATTCCTTCATGTCACTCTCAATCTGTTGCAACATTTCCTCTTTATGCTTCATGAATTCAGCTTTTTCCTTCTCAAACTGTGCTTGCAATGCTTGTAATTTCTGCTTCTTTAAAGTTTCAGTTTCATCTCTCGCGGCTTGTAAACGAGCTTCATGAGGGGGGAGTTCTTTCTTCTGAAGTAATTCCAGAGGAATATATTTGAGTTTCAGTTCCTTTAAAAGCCAGATAAATCTCTCATAGTCGAGTTCTCTCAACTGTTTCAGCAATGTTCGTCTGGTACTAATATTAACGATCAGTCCACACATCCCTCTCTTTTGCTGTAGGAAGAAAAGGTGGATTTTAAGAATTCATTCTCCCAGTTGATTCCTGAACCTGGATACCAAGGCATGCCTGTAAATAGTGTGTCTGTCATGCTAAGCTTTGGATCGGATTGAAGTTCCCAAGCTGGTTGGTGATGTTCACCCATTAGTCACCTTGATTATGCATTTTATATTCTGCAAATTAGGGAGATATAGAAATATCTCAGAATGGTAAAAGTAACTAAAACACTGTTAATTTGAGATGATAGATACTTCACAGAAGATAAGACCAAGGCAGAATGATGTCCCCAGAGGGTGATTTTGGTGATGCTAGCCCACTGTGCGGGATAGCATCACTAAATTCACCCTCTGGGGACCTCATTCTGCAAATGACAGACACACTATTTGCAGGATGGCTCAAATTCCAAATAAAAAGTTAACCCTTTCTTTACTAAATACTCATTGATGAGTAGTTACCTTATTAACCCTTTCTTTACTAAATACTCATTGATGAGTAGTTACCTTATTAACCCTTTCTTTACTAAATACTCATTGATGAGTAGTTACCTTATTAACCCTTTCTTTACTAAATACTCATTGATGAGTAGTTACCTTATTAACCCGTTCTTTACTAAATACTCATTGATGAGTAGTTACCTTATTAACCATTTCTTTACTAAATACTCATTGATGAGTAGTTACCTTATTAACCCTTTCTTTACTAAATACTCATTGATGAGTAGTTACCTTATTAACCCTTTCTTTACTAAATACTCATTGATGAGTAGTTACCTTATTAACCCTTTCTTTACTAAATACTCATTGATGAGTAGTTACCTTATTAACCCTTTCTTTACTAAATACTCATTGATGAGTAATTCCATTGGGAAACATTCCCCAACAATGAATAGGAACAGGGAAAGAAGAAAAAGTGGGAGAAAAAGACCCCCTCAAGATGCTGCAGGGATGCCGACAGGAGGGCCTAGTGGAAACACGGGAGAGCTGAGAAACGCCCAGCAACCTTTTCCAACTTGGCTCTGGAGCAGGACTACCAGCTCACCTTCACCAACAGCACTCCAGCGGAAACCACCCTTCTCCACCCCAGAGACTCCAACCTACATCGACCGGGAGTCTACACCACCCAGGGAGAGTAACATACCACCAGAACAAACCGACTGCCAGACTGAGCATGACCTGGTCATAAAAAGTATCACCAGCACCGTAGGCTACCGCTGGACAGAAGAAGACTACGATCAATGGCAGCGTTTACAATCAACCTCAGCAAACAACAACACAGACAATGCTAAACACCACTCCTCCCTTGGACGTCAGCTCATCAGCGCTGGCGAAAAAGAAGCGATGAGGCTTGTTATCAAATAAAGGCCAAAAATGAGGGGTTAGGCAGGCAGGGTTAGTCCCCCCACCAAATACATATTCATATTTCCCTGCGCAAAGGGCAAGTTTTGGTGATGGATAAATATATTTATAAACCAGTTCACACCCCTCGGCCAATCAGATCGCTCCAATCCACGAACAATATTTCTTGTATGAATCTGTATTTTGCCGCAGCCGAAATATAGACTTGAGCTAAAATTCACCAATAAATTGGTATTAATTGGAGAGAAAGCTGAACATGAGAGAGGAGCGGAAGGTGTGAATTCTAACAATACGCCTTGATAATGACCGAATCTGTCACTCCGGTTATAACACGGATCGTACCATTCGTAGCGGTCATGGGGGGTGCATGGAAGTTAACTGAGCGAAATCCACATTTGTTTGGAATGTATAATCGACAATAATCACTGTTTAACAATAAAATTGAGAAAATTCTACAAACCACAGATTTGTTTTAGTATTTTTACATGAATGCCGGTGATATTTCAACACACAAACTTCCTGTAATGTGGAACAGTTTCTCTTCGGAGTCGGAATGTTCGAACACTATCGCAACATTGCTGCCTGGATTCTGAACGATAAATCCATTATGGGAACCAATATGAAAATAACATTAACATCCGCAACAGTTCATTGTCGCAAGGAGGAATTTGAATAAACAATACTTTATTTGGAGACAAAATGTTTATCGACAATGATAAATAATCCAGATGCAAGTGCTCCCACTGACAACGATCATTTGACTTATGTGGTATGTAACACCACACTGTCCACACAACATTCAATTAATCTTTGATTGAATATAAATCGATACGTAATCATCATATTGAAAGTGGCTCAATTCTGTTTGCCTTGGGGTGTGAATCGGTTTATAAATGTCATAACCCGCTTGGGTATCTGTACAAATACAGACCGCAGCACTAACGCGTTTAGGTCTATATTTCTTGTACATATACCCAAGCGGGTTATGACATATATGTCGCTCATGTGTTTGATCAGCCCTTGTAATTAGCTATGACAAAAGGCAATGCTGTAGAAAAAGCCATAGAAGGCAATATGGAAGTTCAGACAATTCTCAATCAATGCCGTAGGAGAAAAATATTGGGCGGATTGCTTGAACTTTTTGGGTCCGCTTTAACCATTTCTTTACTAAATGGATTCAGTTATAACAGTATACATTGGAACAGTCTATTAGTCATTCAGAGGACTGTTCAGGAAATAATAGCAGACGACACACAGAAAAACAGATAATACAAGAGCAGAATTATTCATATTCATTGGTGGGAAATATTGAGATAATAAGTTCTATGGTCGCTTATTGAACTAATTATCAGAACATTTTCTAAGGGAACTACTAGTCAATGAGTCTTAAGTAAAGAAAGGGTTCATAGGGGTTTTGGTACCTATAGGAACCCATTCTATAAATTGTGATATTGAACGTTCATTTAATAACAGGAAATAGTGCCAGGTGACATTTGACTTTCGGTTTGTTGCCTGTTTACATTCCGAACGCTACGACTCAAAATATTATGGCTTCCAATATTTTTCCAGCAAACTATAATGAATGAAGACTTTGAAAATTTATGCCATTTGTATACGCCATTAAATACGCCAAAGAGTCTTTATTTATCTGGGACTATTTCTTTATGTGGGCAAACAACGCATAGTACAATGTAATGTGAAACGTCATTGCATGCCTTATAGAAACCGATGTTAGTTTCGCGTCCCATTTGTTGATTTAAGTATGTTTTGTTGAGGTTTTGGATCAAACAATAAATAGAATCTACAACTCGTCCCCAGTTTATAGCGGAATTTACAAAACGAGTCCAGTAAATTAGGCCTGGGGACTCGTTGTAGATCCTCTATATATGAACTTACATGTCTTTCAGCTAGGATTTGTGGTACAGCATTTCTGATCTTAACTGTGTATCTGGCAACTGTAAGAAAAAGAATAACTTTCAATTTGATTCTAATCTCCCACTGAATGTTCTAATTTGAATTCATGTAATACTATGATGTTTGATTGATTGTACTTTTACTTATTGATGGAGAAACCTATAACTATACCTCTAGATCCATAGACTGACATCTCTTGTATGGTCCAAAATGTTGACAACAGTAGTATGAGTCAGGAAAAATTCCATCGAGGAACTATTTCCAGGGGAGTCTGAAATATGTGGTTGTTCAAAACCATGAGAACCGACAAAATTGGACCACATGAAATACATTATAATATTGATGAAAATACTCTATTGTATGAATATCTTCTTTATGCATCTAACATTCAAGATCAATCCTGATCGTATTAGGCAACTTTGCGGTAATAATACTGGATGTAGATGCTATGTATACTTACTTTCTCTCTCCAGGGTGCACTCATCGCCAAGCTTACTATCTATATGTTCATAGATTTGCTCGAGTCTGTGGTTATATAGATCCTCCTTAAAATTCAAGAAAAAAATATAGTTATGGCAGGGACCAGCCTAGACTTGATTTTCAGGGCGAAGTGACTTCTCCCTGTCACAAAAATAAGGCGAAGTGGCCGTTCAATAGGGCGAAGTGGCCTTTAAAAAATTTAAATCGACCACTAAAGTAGTCACCTATATAACAAAAATAGGAGATATGTAATATCTAAATTAAAATGATGAAACAATGGTTCAAATATGGAATAATTATGTTCAAATCATCACTCTAATAACTATGAATAATGTCCAAACATAATGGTGAGAGAATGGTAGCATTTTATCTAATAATTTTGGGAGAACGGCATTGTTAGAACCGCTTATGAATACAAAAAAACAATTATTAAACAATGCTTATGAGTACGAACAAAATTGCTAAACGAAACAAAATCTTGAATATTATCTCTCATTACAAGTGCATAAGCTGGGTACATATATTAACATGTTACACAAATGAATTTATTTTCAAAGAAGTTCTGGCCTTTACAAACTAACAAAGGGGTGATGAACTGACACATGGTAAGGTGTATGAGTTGTAATCTTCAGGTGTGATAATCCCCATATCACAAGTCACTGTAGACACATTACGATGTATTCACAGTTGTCTGCAATCAACTCTCAGGTGTGAATACGCTCCCAAATCGGATTAATATATATGTCAATATGAATTATGGTGTTTTATAAGACCTTGTCTATAGATAATTGGGTTCAATCAATGTTAGCAGTAAATTATGATGAATATCTTCCCGATTTTCGTCGGTCAACTTCGGAAATATCAGGGCGACTTAACCTTCGCTCGACTGCAAAATCACGTCGCCCTCTCGGCTGGTGCCTGAGTTATGGCAGAAAACATTAGATACTTAATAAGTGAAAATAACTTGACCTATGCATGTTGGTGTGTGCCTGATTTATATATCATGCACAGGTAAAAATCCAAGCTGGTTACTGCAGTTGCGAGTTTAAACAAGCGCAAGTTTTCACTTAGCTTTCAAAAAGCAGGCCTGGAAATCTCAAGGTGGGCTGGCTGCCCGCCTACAGCCTGCCTATAATTTTCCAAGGCGGGCTTTTTATAGCCCGCCTCGTCTACGATAGGACATTTATTATTTAGTTATTTCATTGTGTTTTATGAGTAAAATACTGCCTCAAAATCGTAATGGCAACTGATGGTAATGTCAAATGGGCATTATGGCGGATCATTAAATTCCGGAACGAACTGTTTCGTAAATCAGATCTTTTGATCGATTCTCTCACATTTTAAGAACAAAATAAATTATTTCTCTTCATAAGATTGAGCTTACAATATATTTCACTGGATAAAATCAACACATTTGTGTCACTCTCTAAATTGAGTTCCGGTTCCGATCAGTGAAAATTCTATTTAGCTGGTAGCAGTTGTTCAATTTCTCACTTCGATTGACAATCTTTTAATATAATAAGCTAATGTCTCCAAGTATTCTTGTTTACATTGTTATTCAATTATTAAAGTTGAGAAACTATTCTCTATAATCGACTCCTTAACCACAGCAGAATTATGGGTAATTTTTCAGGATTTAGTCGGAAATATGGCTTGTTGCCATTCATCGGAAAGCTCTCCGAAAAATTACCCATAATTCTGCTGTGGTTAAGGAGCCAATTATTTAGAGCATTACTGTAGGACTGCCTTACCCCTCTGGCAAACCGGACAGTGAATAGCTTCCTCACATCTTCTGGCGCTCTGTAAGAAGACATGAAACAAAATCTTAGACAGGCTCAAAGTTAATGACCTTTTTACAGATCGCAACTGTAACTTTAAAATCAAATTATCTTTATACATATTAACAAGATTAGAATATAACATGAGATATCTTTCAGATAGGAGAATGTTGGTTGTGTGAGTAATAAACACAGAACAGCACACATGTGATACCAGCTGAGATTTTATGGCACTATTGTGGAAGGATAAAACACAAGGCTGTCACTTTGCATTCACACTCATCCCTTAACCCTCTCTATACTAAATGGATTGTCCCATTCAACTATAAAAGTATACATTGGAATGGTATATTATTCATTTGGAGGGGTGTTCATGTAATACAAGCAGATGGCAGATAATCGTAAGTGCAGCCCTATTTATTGAGGGAAATGTTAAAAAATGTTCAGCAAACTTTTTTTTAACTTATTATCTGAACATTTCCTATGGGATAACTACCCAACAATGATGCTTTAGTAAAGAAAGGGTTAAATTTATTATCTGAACATTTTCAATGGGATAACAATTCATCAATGATGTTTTAGTATAGAAAGGGTTAAACTTATTATCTGAGAACATTTCCTATGTGATAACTACTCATCAATGATACTTTAGTATAGAAAGGGTTAAACTTATTATCTGAACATTTCACATGGGAAAACTACTCATCAATGATGCTTTAGTATAAAAAGGGTTAGACTTATTATCTGAACATTTTCAATGGGATAACTACTCATCAATGATGCTTTAGTATAGAAAGGGTTAAACTTATTATCTGAACACTATAGGATAACTACTCATCAATGATGCTTTAGTATAGAAAGGGTTTGACTTATTATCTGAACATTTCCTATGGGATAACTATCATAACTACTCATCAATGATGCTTTAGTATAGAAAGGGTTAGACTTATTATCTGAACATTTCCTATGCGATAACTACTCATCAATGATGCTTTAGTATAGAAAGGGTTAAACTTATTATCTGAACATTTCACATGGGAATCCCATGATGGGATAACTACTCATCAATGGGCATATCATTGTAGGCCTGGTCTATGGAATGGTTAGGAATGGTTAATTTTCTTTCTAATCCAATTATTGGAAGGATATCCAAAACGATACAGGTGAAGGGTGTGTCAACTGGAAGCCTGAAATGAAATTTCATCAAGATCCGAGGAAAATTGTTTGAGTAATCGCATTGAATAGGATATGTCAATGGGACGAAGGACGTTGGCATTATGTGTACCATACATGGTCTGTGTAGCTGATGGCCTCTGCCAGAACAGTAATGCCCTAAATAATTGACTCCTCAACCACAGCAGAATTATAGGTAATTTTTCATGATTTAGTTGGAAATACCCACAATTTTGCTGTGGTTAAGGAGTCAATTAATTAGGGAATTACTGTATACTTACTCCTCAAGCTCTGGTATTCCTCTGTATTCATATAGGAGTTCATCTGGGTCAAGCGGCATCTGAGGAACCAGGTCACCTATAAAATACAAATTTTAAGATTAGGCTATGGTTAATAAAAAATTTTTTTAGCATCAATTATGCATTTGATTAATTATTGCCACAATGCACAATTTGATTGTCTCGAATAGTGTTAAAATAAAATTTTAGAGCTTTCCAATGAATGGCAACAAGCCATATTTCCGACTAAATCCTGAAAAGTTACCCATAATTCTGCTGTGGTTAAGAAGTCGATTACTTAGAGCATTACCGTAACTGCTGGCTCTCAGAGAATTACTACCAGGACCAGCTGCCATGACTGCTGAATTTGTCGACTGGGTTTGTTTATAACAAAGTTCAACGAAAGAATTTTGTTAACAATGAAATAAAGAATACACCTCGTTGTTGGACTAATTTTTTTATTTTTATCCAACATGAGCACACTTTATTGGAGAACCTCTATATTTTATTGGAGAACCTCTATATATACATGTGCATTGATCCAGCTTTTAAAATGAAATGATCTGGATGTTTGAATTTTCCTTCAAATCTTAACTTCATCAGGAAACCTGTATTTCTCAATCTGAGTATCTTTTCTATTCATTATTTTCATGTGGGTCTGAATTGAAGTATGTGTTAATAACATGATACTGTCGAAATTAGCAGTCCTCTAGAAATTATTAACAGCCCTCCACTTATTTATTACCACTTTATGGGGCATTTTCTACACATTATCACTGTTTTACAGGGCATTAAGAGATGGTAACGATCAACATGTGAGGTCACGTAACGTGTAGGGCCGATTATGAGCTGTCAACTCATTATCGGCCCTACGTGTCACATGACTCATTAAAATAGTTTCTGATAGTCCTATTCAACTTAAATACCTTTGCTGGCGAAAACAAACATCTACAAACAATAATACAGTCCTTGATAATAATAATAATAACATTATTTTCTCAGGCGTTTTGCTCCATTATCGGACCTCCATTAGATATTAGCAGCCCAAGGCGATAGCCGAAGGCTTCTAAGGAACTGCCAAGCTGCTAATATCTAATGGAGGTCCAATAATGGAGCGCAATGCCCTCGGAAATCATGTTATTGTACAGTAATGCTCTACATAATCGACTCCTTAACCACAGCAGAATTATGGGTAACTTTTCAGGCTTTCCGATGAATGGCAACAAGCCATATTTCCGACTAAATCCTGAAAAGTTACCCATAATTCTGCTGTGGTTAAGGAGTCGATTACTTAGGGCATTACTGTATAACAAGCAGCTAAATTCTAACGTTAGATACCTGCACCATCGAAGCTTAATGCCTTGGTATATGGTCCCCTGATCTTCTTAGGTTTCTTCATTCTTATGAAGCTCAGACTGGGGTTGGATATCTGTCTTGAAAGAAGACCTGAAGAATTTAAATTCATAAGATATTAAAACAATGAATAATCTATAATAAAAAAAAAAGGGGGAAAATGACATGGTTATTAGAATTAAGAATATAAACTCCTTTCTGAGTATGGACCAGGGATGGCAGGGAAGATTCAGACATATTTTTGGGACACCTTTGTTCAGCAGAGGATATACCCACATAATTTGAGATGACACCATATTTATAAATGCAAAATTGGCTCTATTTATTGCAACTCCAGATTTCATATTTACACGAATATTGTTGAATTGCCTTAAAAAAGTGGAAAATTCAGGTAGTCTGACTACTGTCCACTAGGAATTTGGGGAAATTTGTGCTTCTAAAGTTTGGATGCCCAACCCTGTAACAGGTAACAAAACAGCCCTGGGTATTGGCCTGGTATACATTTAGATGTCTTTTAGCATACGGAGAAAAATCAAGTCACTCTTTATCCAAAGGTTTCGGCCGTCATTCAAGCCTGCAAATAGTGTGTCTGTCAGTTACAGAATGATGTCCCCAGAGGGTGAAGTTAGCAATGCTAAGACTTACAAATTATATTTTTAATTTCTTTTATTTGTAATTGGCATAGCTTACCAAAAACCAAAACTCATCATCATTGGAATTATATTAACGACAATAAACGAAATTGAAAATCCCAACTACACCTTTTACTGGACTCGGGCTCGGACTACAACTATTAGTGTGTAAACCACAGCAGAAGGGAAATTTCTCAGGATTTAGTCGGAAATATGGCTTGCTGCCATTCATTGGAAAGCTCTCGGTTCCGATGAATGGCAACAAGCCATATTTCTGACTAAATCCTGAGAAATTTCCCATAATTCTTCTGTGGGTAAAGGGTCATATACTTCGGGCATTTAATACTGTACATTTAAGAAATAATAATAATGGCTGCACTGATGCTTGGAAAACAGTGTGAATAGCCATGTTGATTATGGTCCGTTTACTACCAAGCCTTGAAATAGTGTGCCTGTCATTTGCAGAATGAGGTCCACAGAGGATGAATTTAGTGATGCTATCCCACATAGTGGGCTAGCATCACCAAATTCACCCTCTGGGAACCTCATGCTGCTTACACCTCAGCAGAATGAGGTTCCCAGAGGGTGAATTTGGTGATGCTAGCCCGCTATGCGGGGTAGCATCACTAAATTCACCCTCTGGGAACCTCATTCTGCAAATGACAGACACACTATTTCAAGGCTTGTTTACTACAAACAACACAGCCAGTATTAAAATTATATTTTATAATATGATTCTATAATTATGTAGATATATACATATTTATGAAAATTGAATGATTCCCCAAAGTATTCAATGTTAACTTTGGGCAAGTACAAGCCTGCGGTGGCTCAATTGGTGAGGTGCATGTCACATTATGCCAATTAACATAGCCCCAGCAATGGCGAATTTGGTCTGAGTTATGGTTAAGCCGATTATAAACGATGAGCGAGACAAACTTTGGGTTACAATATGATATGTAGGAATGACATATGTTCGATCTGTGTGTGATTTAACTTGAACATTCCCATGATGTACAGCTCAGGGGGGATAACTCCACCAAAAAAAAGTCTGACAGACGTCATAATCGCAGGTGCACAGGTTCCCATGGTGGTTGATGTCTGTGCAATGACTGAGAAAAACTCTGGACAAATTTGTGTCCACGGACGGACGGATGACGGACAAGCAGATTCCAGTACCCCCCCCCCCCCAACAACTTCGTTGCGTGGGGTATAAAAAACAGCTGGAATAGGGCTCTGACCACAGTAGTCCAGGATATATTGGTCGACCTCTGCACCCCCCCCTCCAGGACTCAACTTCACCCAACTAATTTTGTTTCTTAATGTCTCCTCTAATTTTTTTCGTTTGTTAACAAGAAAAAAAAGTGGCCGCAGAGACTCCAGACAAGATGGCGTCCATCATGGTGGCCATTTTTTTATATGCACCAGGTCTCTTTGATCGCCTTTATAGTAAAGATGATGTCACATGCAGTCTTGTTTTCCATACGATTCGTTATGGTAATATACAACCCTTACCCTTGGAACAAACGTCGCACTACCGACGAATCTAATTCAATTAGAATTAGACTCGAGTTTAATTCATAATTCGTCTGTTGAAACAAACGTCGCATTTAATTCAAGACGAATCTAAATGATTTCTTAAAATGGCATAAAGCGTTCATAAGGGTTTTCGTCAAAACGGCTAAAATAGGAAGTTCTATATCAATTCTAAAACGTAAAATTTAGTTAGAAAATGTGGCTTTTGACTTCCAAGCGACGAAATTAATGTTACTATTCTGAGGAGTGGAAATTATTGGTTTTATATCGCTATTTCGTAGGTATTTGATACATATTTTAGGTCGGACATGATTCTTTAGGTGGTATTTTGCTTTGATCTTGTCTGAAAGAAATCAGGTCCAGTTTATTTTTATACGAAAACGTTGTACCGGTTTAACAATTTAATAGCAAGTTGAGGTCAACGCGCTATATCGCTATATATTGCGTCAGTATACCTATCTATAAAACCACGTGGTAAAATAACCATGGCGGGCAGGGACGTACGGCTATAGGGTCTCGGTTTGGGGGGGGGGGGGGCTAATAAATTTGCGTAATTCAATTTGCACCCCCTTGGCTGTTCCTTCACATGCCTGGATAATAGCCTATTCTGAATGGATCAGTAGACTTGTGATCATGCACTGGGCGGACCATGGTTCTGCCAGTAGTAGAAAAATCAGAGATCTGAACCTGAAAATCCGATCATAGTTTGGCACAGCGGGAGAAAACTTTTGAACATGAAAACCGCAAAAACCTATATAGCATTAGACTGGCCTCAACCTTTCCAAGTGCTGACAATTTCCATCTGATGACCATTTAAATTCATAATTTTGAACAGAAGCATAGGAAAATAATTAGCAGTTTTTTTGGCTGGACACGGGGGTCATGAGGGACCAGGACACAGGCCATTTCAGTCAAAATGTTGGACCAAAAGTAGGAACATATGCAAATGTTGGTCTAAAAACAACAAATTCCCCTATAATTCATTGCTGGAAAATCAAATTACAAGAACAATTTCAACCCATCGTTGACGTTAAATTTGCACACGTCCATGCACAGTATAGCGTGTATCTCCAAACGGAATAAATATTTATTTAGTGCGTCTACTCGCATTTAATTTGAAACAAACGTCGCACTTTCGTCGATTCGAATTCAAATACCACCAAATTACGTCATGCTCGTTGGTGTTTTCCAGTTTCAATTGGAATTCCCTCATTAGCATATCATTATGCAGCTCGTTTGCATGTCTCCGAATTAAATTCGAGGCGACGGTGATGCGACGTTTGTTTCAAACACGGATCTCAGACGCATCAGCAATTAAATTCGTGTTGACCACACACATTCTTCGTCGGTAGTGCGTCTACTCGCATTTATTTGCAACAAACGTCGCACGACCGACGAATCTAATTCAAAGGATTACAAATTAGTCAAAAATCCGACACAAAAATCCAATATGGCGGCCAAGATGGCCACCGAAATGTGAAAATTTGCTATTTTTCGGACATTTCACCACCTTTCATTTGTCTCTGTGGGGAAAATGTTGGCATCTTGACGTGATTTTATACATTTATCGTCTAGAAGAGTCATTGGCGAACACACGGGGACCATAATATACATTCCTTGCTGAATATTTTTGTCCGATATCACGTTTTCCCAAATGCTGGTATAATCCGGTCAAAGCCGAATAGACGCTAATAACGCAATGTCTGTTTCGAATCAATAAATGTTATCGCTATCATAACAAAACCCATGCATATATATGTGCAGGAGATATTCGAGCTAGGATTCCTCATATACCCGAGTTCACCCAAATCCAAGATGGCGGCCAAAATGGCCACCAGAAATAGAAAAATCGCTGATTTTAAAATCAGCGAGCGTTATTGTCACGACAACTCCACACCTGCTTACTATTGTGAGTTGGGAACACTGATAAACACAAATAAAAGTCCCCCAAATCCAAAATGGCGCCCACAACGGCGGACAGATTTTGAAAAATCACAAAAAATTCCCTCATTTTCTCATCATTGGGCATTATTGTCGAGACAAATCCACACATGCTGACAGTTAATTTGGAAATACTTATGTGAAGTAATTACCTTGCATCTGATGAAGGAAACTGTTTTCAAATTGAAGATGGCGGCCAAAATGGCGACCGAAATTTGAAAACAAGCTTACATTCCTTTACTTTCTTACTATTGGCGTTATTGTTACGCGAATTCTACCCACAATTACATGTTCATATGGAACATTGATATGAAGTATTCATTTGAGTTTGGCCAACTCTCACAGTTAAGATGGCGGCCAAACTGGCTGCCAGAAATTGAAAAGAAGTCGAAATTGTCACATACTAATTTCAACTTTTTGTCATAATATCAATATGTATGGATTGGACGAAACGGTACATAAGCCATCTATTAGTTCCAACATAGGTTTTAGCCTTCTGGAAGGAGGAAAACCAACAATAATCGCGATGTGGCATTTCAAAATCCATCTCCACTAAGCGCCCATAATGGCCGTAACCGTATATGAGCGCGCCGAATAGTCATATTATGGCTTCCAAGAATCAAAACAACAGTACCTGAGCTTATTCTGATTTGCCACATTCAGCATTATCTGGACCAGCATTTGTCTCTTCATCACACTAATCCATCTCACTCACACTAACACAGTTTTCTACACTTCTTGGTAGAAGGATCCCACTAAATCGGAATGTTTCAAACAACACATATGCCGGAGTCAAGCTCACATGTTTGTCTCGAAAGCTGGGAATTCTTATCCTTATTCTTGGCGAGCTTCATTCGTGGTAGCTACATGTATGGTATAATTCAGATGCTACATATGGGATCTGAGCGTCATCTTGCGTGATACAAACTAGAAAGGTATGCGGTCGATGTGTATACTAGCTTTCAGAAGGACCTCTCTATCTGCTTATTTTTCAGATTTGGTTACCTAATGGGGATAACAAAATGTACATCTGGTGATCTTCCCATCCAGCCACTTCTCAATATATGGTTCATCAATTCACATATTCATGTACTGACGTACCCGGACAACTTCTGTATATGGCGTTGAATGTTGATAGCCTAACATTTGATGGAATGCCTTTCAGCTAAGGCGTAGAAGACCATAATGCATAATATACCCACACTTCTTGACCATGATCATAAGAACAGTCCTGGTGGCCTCCAGCAATCGTCTCACCATACAGATCCAAGCAGATAATAACAATACACGCGGTGCTAGTTTGTGGGCATGTGTCATGATAGTGGAATTGAAATTGGACCATGACTGCACCGCCCCTTCTTTGGGTATGTTTTAGATTCAGACATGATCTCATGTGGCTTTGCTTTCCTTGTATGCTAAGATTGTATCTTCCCATCCGTTTGGAGGCCGTTCTTAATAAACTGGACCAGGCGTGTACCATTAGCTACTACTATATAAGCCCCACCTAGACTGGGATGTACTAGTAGTCTTAAAGACGATGCCTTTGATAATTGGTTGATATGTCATACTCACACTGGGTGGTGGTCGGTATGGTTCAAGAAAGCACAATGCCATCAAAACAAGGGTGAAATGTTCAACTCGAAGGACATCTAGAGGAATGTTACTTTGATGACATCTTGCATTCAGTTTAACCTACGTTAGGTACACCAAGTGATTAGTTGGTAACATCACCATTCTGACCATTGTCCTGCATGAGACATATTAACTACTATATTCTAAAGTTATATAGTATAAAGCTATATGATAATAAATGTCACGTTCACCAACGTCCACATCCACATCCTCTAACCCTGAGAGAGGATAACAACAACGCATACCTTCATTCTATAAAGACATTATCCTTTAGCCCATCCGACATTTCTGTGGAGGCTAGGATAGTATTATCCAGATAAAATTATATATCTGGTCAAGTTAATTCAGAACGGCCTTGAAACGGATGTGGAAATACAATCTTACCACACCAAAAACACCAACACGCATGACATTCTATATTTGAAACGTGCACCTGGTGTAGGGGTGTACATGTATACTATGGTCTATGGCCCATTTTATTCCCACTATCATGGCGCATGTCCACAAACTAGCACTGCGAGCATTGTTCTTCTCTGCTGGGAGCTATTCGACGAGACGACTGCAGGACGCCACACAGTTTGCTAAGGATCATGGTCAAGAAGTGTGCGTAGTCGGTATATTATGGTCTTCTCCTTAGCAGATAGGCATCTGTCCAAGGGAATGAGACAGCTAGCAACCTTCGAAACACTGCCGAAGTTGTCCACATATGCCAATGCGTTCGCTAAGTTTGTGAGTTCAACCATCTATTGAGAAGCGACTAGTTAACTGGGAAGTTTGCCAGGTGTACATGTCGTTATCACCATGGGGTATGAGAAAGACATACATAGAGATGACCTTATGTAAGCTTGTATACTTATCGACCATATGCCTTTCTAGTTCAAGATGACGCACAAATCCCATATTTAGCAAGTATTTAAAATCTTAAGCTAGACACCAGAAAATTAATTATTTGAAACGTTATGATTAGAGGGACCCTTCTCCCAGGAAGT
Organism: Siphonodentalium dalli; assembly: GCA_032622095.1. NCBI lineage: Eukaryota > Metazoa > Mollusca > Scaphopoda > Gadilida > Siphonodentaliidae > Siphonodentalium > Siphonodentalium dalli. The sequence goes on from CP136061.1 coordinate 31,714,241, forward strand.
GTTGAATACTTTGTCGGTGTGAGCGACCCAGATTTATCAGGCAAAGAAATGGAAACTGGTTCAGATCATTATGGACATTCTCCTGTTCTCCTGTATTCACAATATAGATTTGAGTTTGCTTTAACCCTTTACCCAACAGAAGGGCCCTGTGCCAATGCATTCTCTTATATATGCGAGTCGACCATAGGTCGCCTCGCATATATAAGAGAATGCATTGGCTTAACACATTAAAAATTATAAAATTGTTAAAAGAATGTAAGAAAAAATGGTAAAAAGTGTTAAAAAAAGATTTTTTTTAGGCCAATGCATTCTCTTATATATGCGAGGCGACCTATGGTCGACTCGCATATATAAGAGAATGCATTGGCACAGGGCATAACTGTAACTATCACAATGTGGTCAAGGAGCCGGTTCCAATGATATCCATATTTGTATGGTTCTATTGAGACAGACCGAAGATATTTTAGGCTGTTGAAGCTTTATTTGGCCGGTTTTGGCCGGTTTGTTGGGTAAAGGGTTAAATTGAATATTATGATCATGAATTTCATTCAGCTCAGTGAACAGTGATAAGGATTTTGGGAGTTTCTTTTGTTGAAAATCATGTAAAATTTTGATCATCTACATATTTCCGATATCCCCTGATATTCCTAATTAATAAAAGATTGTTTTCTTTACAGATGTTATTAACATTTACTTTCCTATAGCATAAGGTTGCTATTGATTTATTCTGTATTTTTTCAAGTTTTTCTAGATTTTTTTGTGTTGTTACACTCCATATGGCATTGCAGTAGGTCATATGAAGCAGAATAAGTGTGGACTAAAGATTTTTCATGGTTTCCCTTGAAACAAAATTACTGACTTTCCTCATTTTTCCTAGGTTTCTGGAAAGTTTTGAGGTGATTGCATCAATATGTATATCCCAGAACAAGTTTTCATACAATGTTTATACATGTACCAATGACTTTTGTATTTTTAACCCTATTTATCACTTCTCCTTTAATTTTTAGTTCAGGTAAGATAATATTCTTCTTCTTAATGTCAATATTTGTAAAAAGCATATACTAGCAGTTAGTTTTTTAAAGATTGAGTGATAATTTGTTAGCTGAGAACCCCATTCACACATTTTTATTCATCTCAGTGTTTACTTTCTCATACAGTCTTCCAATGTTACTGTTTGAATAAAAGGCATTAGTATCATTCACAAAGAGTATCAGTTTCAAATCTTTACATATGTTAGGCAAATCATTCATGTATATGAGTATTGACCTCTGTGGAACTCCACAGGAATAGGTATCTGGCTAGATATATACATGTAACCATCATTTTGTACTGATTGCTTCCTATTCGATAAATACATGTAGCTACAAAACCATTTCAGTGCAACCCCTCATCATCCAAAATGTTCAAGTTTGCTAAAGCATTATTTTATGATTTATTGTATCCAACGCCTTTGATAGGTCTAAAAAGACTCCAATGATACTTTCCTTTTTGTCAAGTGCCCCAGTTATTTTTTCCAATAAGTCAGTTAGTGCAAGCACGTTCTTTCTAAATCCATATTGACTGTCATATAAAATACTATATTTTTCTAAGTTGTTACTTAGTCTATCATACATTAGTTTTTCAATAATCTTAGAGAAGACTGGTAATACAGATACTGGTCTATAGTAACTCATAGTTGTTGGGTCTTTACTCTTTAGCTTAATACAGGTAAATAGGTATGACTTTAGCTATTTTCATGAGGTCTGCATGGGAATACACCCTGGACAAGGGAAAGATTGCATAAATGTGTGAGAGGTTTAAGGAAGAGTTCATAGCTTTGTTTTAAAGACATATTACCGGTATGTACTATGTACTTGTACAGCCTACGGGTGCGTTAAACTGAAGTTAGTATTCAGGCGTTAAGACAACTGGAGGAATGTACTAGTAACATTCTACTAACATCGCCTAAAATTTGAAGCAAATCGACCATACCACTCCGCAGAAAACATCGTCAGAACTACGCTCAATTGTAAATATTTACTAATCGATTCGATACGCATCTATCGGCGATAAACTAACGAAAACGATATCGCCATCGAGAGTCATTGCATTTAATTCATATATAACAATGACGGTGTGTGTTGTCAATTTGGATATACTATTTGTAAAAATAATTACTTTGATCAAGATTATTTTCCATTTCTATTTGATCACCATGCCGGAGTGTTTCACATCACTTTAAGATAGAGCATATGAGATCATCTATGCATGCAGCCTTTTTTGAGCTGATATTATTCAGAATCCGTATCACTTCAAGTTGATTTGTTAGGTGAATGAAAAATGAAGAAGTATTTTATTGTTTCAAGTAGTTAGTTGCATTTTGTTCAGATTTGATTTTTTCAGCAAGAGATTAATAATTAAGTCGTAATAATGTCCAAGTATGGTGTATATATCAATCTTAAGTGAACAGTATACAATGTTCGACCTTTCAAATGAGATTATATGTACCGGTAGTTATTATGGGCATACCGAGAACTTGTAACATCACAGCCGCCGTGTTCTCGGTTGGCAATAACACAATTAACTCTGTGTTAATTATTTATTTGGTATTATGATATCCCACCTCATAACCAGATTGAATTTATCAAATTGTCATTGTTTCTGTACTGTATTGTGTAATTTCACTTGAATTTGATTGAAATATTGAAGTCTGAATGATAAGAAATCTCAACTATTTGAAGTTTTCACAGATGAAAGCTAAATAAAGCTAAACATAATTTACAGTATAATTCAACCTGTTAAACTTAAATCTTTTTTGTAAACTTAAATGCCTTATGTCAATATACATGTGTATATAACTTTATTATATACTTGCCCATGAATTACAAGGTTTTAACGGTGAGATATAAGTGATATCCCACTAGTGAGATATAAGTGATATCCCACTGGTGAAATTTCTGATGTATTGACATTCATTGGGGGCCGTAGGCAAGTAACTAAAGTATATAATAAACAGAATATCCATGCCGGATATGACAAAACATTTGAATTTCCACTCGTGGCTAAAACCACTCGTGGAAATTCAATGTTTTGTCATCACTCATGAGATATAACCCATATCCACTGAAAAAGTGTGGATATCCTCTATGTACTTGTATCTTGTTATGATATGAATTAAACCCGATTAATTTCATAAAAAATATTATTTTTTTTAAACAAACGGCCTGGATATGTCCCTATAAGAAGAACAGTAAGTGAATAAGTCATCTTGTTCTGCACGCACCAACCGTGTTAGTACTGTTAGTGTTACTGTTAGAAATAGAAGGCATCATGGCATTCATGCATGCCAATCCACAGTCCTAGGAATCACTGTCCATGTAATATTAAATTTGATTAAAGTACAATAAATCAATGAATATATTACCTCTACTATTTAAAACAACTAACAGTTAGGCAACATCAGATTTTGTTATTATGTAAACCATTCTCTCATTGGCTAATACCACTCACAGTGATCTATCACTAAAACGAACAATTGGATTTTTCGTTCGAAACAAATGCATTTATCTCCCCACAATTGGCATGTGACAATTAAGTTAATTGTTCTTAATGCGCTCGTTGGGTCATATCAACTCTACCTGGTCTGAGTTGTACATAAATCGTGATTTTCCATCCAAATATCAGCATAAATTCACATTTATGGAATTGTTGAAAATCATTTTTATGACGCACAGCAACTTCAGGAAGTGGACCTCTCTTCAGTTCCCTATTAGCAGTTCCTTAAAGCGTATCCCAACATTTGACTAAAATACGAAACGGATCCCGGACATCTCATGTTGAAATGGTGATATCGGGTTGATAATTAAAATTTGAATGGTGTGGCTTTAATGTGCATTTTATTTCCTTATTTTGTATGCTGGACACACTTTTTTATTCAATTCAAAACATATAAATTTGTTTATCCGACCATCGCGATGTTCTTATTTGCCAAGTCCTGTAAAATCCAGCCTTGGTTCCTAGCACATAACAATCACAGATACAGATCTTGTTAGGCCAATATAAATAAATTGCTGGACTTACATTCAACTTTATTTTCAAATGGGGCGGAAGGGCGAGTATTTTATTAGTTTTATTTATATTATTCTTCCAAACATAAATTTCGGGCATAAGAGAGATATTTACATAAAAGATATGCAAATAAAAAATCATTTAGGAGGGTACTAAAATAGGGTCGGCATGGTATGTTAATCTCGATTTTTTTTATTTTGCCTTATTCGTGTCTTCTTTTTTTTCAGAGTACACCCCGGTATGAAAGTTGTTCATTGACCCTATGATTACCCAAGCGTGCATTAACACTAATTACCTCATTCCACGTGACATGATTGACCATTTGGGCGCGTGTTTTTTCGCCACATCACCATTTCTCTCCGATATGCTCTCAAGTTTAAATGAATCTCAACAAACAACAGGCGCATTGTTTACACCAAGTTCTAAATGGGCATAACATAATTGTTACGGGCCAATGTGGGACAGGAAAGACGTATTTGCTTAGGTAAGTTAAAATTTGCTTATTTATTATTACATCGCTCTTTACTATCGCAAAACTAGTTGGTCGGTAATAGGGTAGGATGCAGACAGGTCGCGTGTGTGCTTGTGGCGTATGCACAACGCGTAGAACACCCTGCTTTCCCGTGCGATACATAATGATACATAATAGTAGTTTGTTTCGTGCCCGAGATGGTCGAACAGATCGAGACCGTCACCACAACTTTGGAGTTTGGAATGATACCCGGGAAGATTTGAAAGGGCCGTTGGCCCTCCCATACAACCCACGTTTGAATGCATTAATTCCGCTGAAGAGCGCTTGTATTGTTTGTGAGATTGATACATACCCATGCACAGTATGTGTTAGCCTACTGCGCATGAGATGGATGCCACCAAAGCAAGAAGCAATTTAGAACCACGACCGGCAGATAAAACCTTGATTAATTCGTGTGAGTTTTGTCCGTTGGTATATATATTGTTTCCAGTTGTGAAGAGAGAAGAGAGTAGGAGGGTGCGAAGCGCCCGGATTGGTCGAAAAGATCGAGAGATCTTCTCCTTCACCCCACGGTTGTTGTTTGAGGATATTGAACATAGAAAACATCATGTCTGAACACGGCAAAAGTTGTGTTGAATTGGTTGCTGTATGGGGAAGAGCCAACGAGCTTTAATACGGGGTTTGGGGGGGGTCCCGAGGTGTCCCTTTAATGTTTGATGATGCTGCTGAGCGAGCCTGGAGTGGTGCGCTGAAATGGAGAACGGGCCCCCCATTGTTAGTATGTAAATACATATGTATAAAGCGAGCAGGAAAACAACGTCTTTCTTTAAACAAAGCGCCGCCCCAGCCCACAACCCGCCAAGCATGCACACACCAGCCACACAAACCAAACTTTCGCGTACGACTTTCTATACAATCAAATTACTTATTAAGCACGGACCGGGAGAGACCATATATATTACCAATAGTTGTAAGGTCAGATCAAATGTCACCGTATTTATTCCAATAGCGATTAATTTATTGTCAATAATCTGGGCTCATCCATGCTGCGTTATTTACCCCATCAAATATAAGAAACTATTTGTGGAGAAATACTAGCTTTATTATTCAACAAATATATACAATAGAAACATGTATGTTGTCACCATGAAATAACGTTTGAAAATGTTCGCGCACAGAATAAATTTGGAGCCGCAGTAGGGTGTAAAGATAAAATGTACGAAATATGTGCCATACACATAACATAATACTAATTATGATATAAAGATCTTTGAATGCTGGGTACGGTAGGCCAAAATGTAAAGCACTAGACTATATATTTACCATAGCGAAACGTGAAGGGAATCTATGAGTTCTTTTGCACAACGGGTTCCAGGTCTGGCCATGTAGAACTAGTAACTTCACCAGTGAATAAAGAACAGTGCAGCACACGAGGAGCGAACACGAATCGAATGACAAAGGAGATGTACTCTCGGGCTCCAAATAAACGTGCAGACCCAAATAATAGTGCAGGGGGGAACTTTCATTGAAAATTAATAAACGTGCAGACCCAAATAATAGTGCAGCCCTGGGGGAATTTCCAGCAAATGTTTATAAAATTAACAGTGAGGACGTGAAATTTTTATATTTTATACATAACTCGGCAAGCTTTTTCTTCTCCGCAAGATTATATTTTTGTTTGTTTTTTTGACAAAAAGTGTCCGCCATGTTTAAATTCTCACGGGGAAACAACAATTTTTACAGAAATTCCCTAAAGACAGTGCGTAAAGAGGCCCCGAAGTTTTATTCTACATCCATTTTTAATTATAGACTAAGCTTCCCAACTATAAAGTAACATTTTATTACACTTTCAATGATCAAAATATTTTATAAACCTCTCATAAAATTGTTGGATTATGGCAGTATTGAGTGTTTTATTGAGATCATTAAAACGAAAATATCTGGTGCCTAAATGGAGCCCCACACTGCCACAGTAAAAAATGTGTATTCCGGTAAGCACGTGGTGCGTCCCCCCTAATAATGAGATAATCCTAATGAAAACGTGCGCAAAGTCATGGATACACGGCTTAATCGGAAACCGATGCGTCCACTTTTAAAGGCATGCGGGGAGGGGAAATGTGTATTCTTGAAGAACATGGTGCGTCCCCCTGATAATGAGATAATCCTAACAATCATGTGCGCGAAAGTAATGGATACACGGCTTACTAGTCGGATGCGACCACTTTCAAATGAATGCGGGGAGGTAAACACCCGGCTCGCCCTGCTATTTTCATTTTTGGGAATTCCTCTCAAGCGAGTGACGTATTGACTATAATAACTGTCAAACTGTTTCCCTAAATTTGAAGTGAAAACATGTTTTACGGTGGTATAACTTTCACTTTGTTGATGAATTAGACGGTTCACTTTTGGTACAAATTATTTTACTGAAAAATAAATAAACGTGGAGACCCAAATAAGCAGCGTACAGGGGGGAATTTTCCGCCTGAAATAATAAACGTGCATGCACGTTTATTTGGAGCCCGAGAGTAGGCCCTATATGGTCGTCGCATATGATTTTTAATTCAACGAACATGATCACGGGTAAAATTAAGTTGAGTAATATTCCATGCGTGCACACGTGTATTAAAGCTCTCAATCAAGAGAACTGGAAGGAGGCGGCACCATAATCCGTACTATTCCAATTATCTGAATGAGAATTGATCATTGTAGCCATTAATCCGGTAATCAACGCCGATTTCGTACTCAGAGCACTGGCTGCATGTCACACGTGTTTTAACAATTACCGGTTGCGAATAAGTAAACTGGTATTTATAGAATGGACATGTTTTTCCTAAATCGTAAAGAATTCCACCGAGTTTGCACCTGAAAGAATATTCGAGTAACTAACAGCTATTTCCTCGTAAGAGGGTAAAGATACTAACAATCTGAATACACCATCGTTTCAAGAACAAAATACGGAATATGATGATATGAAGACAAATACCACCAAAGTACCACTCCCATCTGACAAACCAACCATAGGAGACCTGAACATATCAGTTGAAGGTGTGGAAAAGCTGCTTAGGGACTTAAAACCCGGCAAAGCTAGCGGACCAGATGCCCTTCCAAATCAAGTCCTGAAAAAATGTGCCAATTCCATCGCTCCAGGCCTGACCTATATTTTCCACAAATCCATCACCACAGGAGAACTACCACAAGACTGGAGGGACGCAAACGTTGCTCCGGTATTTAAGAAGGGGGACGTCCACAAACCCGGAAAACTACCGACCAGTTTCCTTAACAACAGTATGCTGCAAAATACTGGAGCATATTATATGCCGTCACCTGCTGAACCATCTTGACAAACATGAAGTCCTGACCAAATTAAATCATGGATTCAGGAAAGGCTACTCATGCGTAACACAGCTACTAACAACATCAGATGACCTGCTCCAATCCTTCAACAAAGACATCCAAACAGATATAGCAATACTTGACTTCTCAAAAGCCTTTGACACTGTACCGCACAACAAACTACTACAGAAAGTTCAAAACTATGGAATTAAAGGAAATATATACACCTGGATCTCATCATTCCTAACCAAAAGACGAATGCGAGTAGTTGTTGAAGGAAGCTACTCATCATATGTCCCAGTTGATTCAGGAGTCCCCCAAGGCACAGTATTAGGACCACTCCTGTTCCTGATACATATAAACGACCTACCGACATGTGTAGATTCCCAAGTGAGACTGTTCGCAGATGACTGCCTGCTATACAGAAACATCACCTCACAGAAAGACCACCACATACTCCAAAAAGATCTAAAGAAGCTTGAAGACTGGGATGAAAACTGGGGTATGCGTTTCAACTCCAAAAAATGTAACATCATGAGCACCAAAAACAAATCATCATACATGTACCAACTGGGAGAACACATACTAGAGACAACAGCTGAGACCCCATACCTGGGACTGACCTTTACCAACGACCTGACATGGTCAGCCCATATTAGGAAGACAACAAAGAAAGCAAACTGTGCTTTAGGCCTCCTAAGACGTAACATCAGACATGCTCCAGAGAAATGTAAAAAGACAGCTTACATCGCTACAGTGAGATCGGCGCTCGAATATGGAGCAGTGGTATGGGACCCCCACTTAAAGAAAGACATTGACCACCTTGAAAAAGTACAGCGAAGGAGCGCGAGATTCATAAAGAATAATTATAGTCGCCAAGGAACATCAGTCACCACCATGCTTGAGGAACTAGATCTAAAACCTCTAGACGAGCGACGCAGAGAACAGCGTCTCATCCAGTTCCATAAGATAGTTGAGGGGATGATGCCAGCATTAAGTGCAAACAACTACCTACCGTAACGCCTAAGAAATCAGGCAGGAAGATCACAGCCAAAACATTTGTTGACTATGTGACAACAAACATCGTCGAAAAAGAAGAATGTAAAAATGTAAGAGCCTTCGAGCCACGGCGTACCAGCTGTAATCAATTAAAACATTCTTTCTTTAACAAGACGATCCTGGATTGGAACCAACTGGAAGACCGGATCGTGTGCAACAGTGATCCAGAGTTATTCTTACGGGCACTCCGCAACGATGGAATCACTGAACCTGAGGACACAGCACCATCAGAGTCCTCGACGGAACCAACATCATCCTCCACCCAGTGCGCCTAAAACCAGAATTGGTTACTGCACTGAACCCACTACAGATACAGATACAGATATAAACTCAGAAAGCGAGAATGTTTGTGTGGCATAAAATTGTAACTCTTGTAATTTCGTGCAAATCATCTACCAATGAAAATGCAGTTTACAAACTTTTTACTTTCCAAACTGTTCTTTATATTAATATAATAACTAAATATAATATATTGATTTAATATTATTAAATAATATTTTATTCAACTAACAGTAACAGTGATTCCTAACTTCCAAGTAAGGTGGAAATATTGGTCTACCTGTAGCATAAATAAAAAGAGGGTACAAAATGACTCAGGTTAAGAGGTTACGAGTTGACTAATAGTCCTCACTTCATTGATGATTGAGGGAATAGATGTAATTTGGTACGAGTTGACTTTTTCCGGAGGGTACGAGCCGATCAGGCCCAGGGTACGAAATGATTCTGACTCTGAGTTTATCAAGATCTAAGTAAGTATGTAATTAAATTAAATATACATTTAGCATCATTTTCATTCGCATTGCATGGATATGTAGTAGACAGAATTGTTCGCCGTTGTTCTGTTGCTTGTAAACCACTTCTAATTGTGCAGTGTTTGGCGAGGACACTTCTGAAAATTTTCAAAGACATTTTTTCTAATTTCCCGATTTCGTTGTTCACACGTGACCGGAAACCTGTATATTGACTTCCGCTGTTTAAGTAGAAATGTCAAGGTTGTTGCTATAGAAATATGTCAACAGACTCATTTTGATGATCCTCCCTTAACGACAAGAAAAAGTAAAGAATTTGCGTTCAAGAATTTACGTCCATTGTGAACTTTTTGGTAGTCGAAAAAGGTCTATTCTCCCGACTCCTAAAAATGAGTAAACCGTGTTTGTTCGGACAGGCTACTGACTTTCAACAGAAGAAGTTAACCAGAAACGATCGTCATGCAGCGGAACGCCGAGATCAGGAGAAACCAAAACTTGGATTTACTATTCAAGCATACCAACATTGCAAAAGTGACAAGGTACGGTAAACAGTAACGGTTTATGTTTAAGGACTTTGCTAACCCAATTTTCCCCAAATTTGATGGAGTCAAAATAAAGGTTTCTGTTCACTTTTGTTAGTAATCACAGATTCAAAGTAACCAACCCCATGAAATTTAAAATGATCATGAATCATTGAATGCAACATTTTAACTTAAGATCCATGGGCATGGTGACGCCTGACGGTCACATGATGGTGGAATAATATGTTAGAAATACTAAATGTGAAAATTATAGAGGTTTTTAAAATCTATTTTTTCGAACCCTATTTTAAATCAATAAACATAATGTCCATATCAAAGAAAAAATATGGCAATGTCACCGTGATTCAATGTGTACTGAAGAATGGTGAACGGTGCACCTACAGCCAAATCAAGGCTACTACACCGAACTACATACAGATACAATAAATTTAAATAAAATAATATTTATATTTATCAAGCATTCTTTGATAAAATTACTAAGAACCAATTGAATTGTTTACAAATAATTTAGAAACTTGCCTGACATCGCTTGTACTAGTACTAAGTTGTAGTTGTACTTGTAGTGAGGTGACAGTTAAGTGTTAATATCTGTGGACAGTGGTGTGTTAAATTGTGAATCTCTTGACAAAAGAACTGTGTAATCCCCAATCTGGTGGTACCCCATAGCCCAGAAACTAGGTCACCAATCAGTCTGAATAGGATATAATATTCTCATGGATCAGGACCTTGGCTAACTGGGACATCAAGTCTGGCTAACTGGGACCTTGGCTAACTGGGACCTTTTGCCAAGTTTTGGCTAACTGGGACCTTGGCTGACTGGGACCATGGCTAACTGGGACCTTCAGATGTATTATTAATAATTTCATTAAAATCAATTTTTATTACCGTTAAGTAATGAAGGTTAAAAACAAATGAAATGTTAACATTTATAAAAATCCTTTCCTCTAGAAATGTTACCCCGAGTGTCAATACAGACAGCTACACTACAGGGTAAAGAGGACGGGAATTTGAATATTGTTCTGTGTTTTCAAATAAAAGTTGGGAAGTTAGTTAAGCGAGTGCAGGGACGAGAAAGATGGAGGTATGATAGAAGGGAGAATATAATGAAATAGATAGGAAAGATAATGAAGTAGGTTGGAAAGAAGTGTGATAAATGGTGTATACAATAATGCCTCAGTCATAATCAAAATTTTACATTATGGTTTTAAATCATGGTGTAATGTCCAATATAGAAACGGAATTAGAAATGGTTGAGACCTCTTTGGCGTCGTATTGTGGGCATGTCACAGTTCACAGTATATTTTCATGTTGCAATGATATAATTGGTCATGGAATACCAAGTTCCTTCTCATGCTGCGACCTGATGTAGATGCATCATGTCACAACCCACATGAGTCAATCATGATCACATGATCAAATGGACCAACTGCTTAAAACAACATCAGTTATCACACATTAATCGCTTTCAAAACAAACTCACACCTTCACTGTGAATGCCTTATCTTAACTATAATATCTTAACATATGTAATAGCCATCACTTTATTGACTTTATTAACAATAAATATTCATATAAATATATAAGTGGATAAAAATAAGAAATAAAAATATCTGTGAACAGTTTTATAGAGGTTATAACAAATCTAAAACATTTTGAAGCAATAACATAAACAAAACAAACAATAACAATGAATTTAATGTTCTATTCTACTAATATATGTAATAAATATAACCAAGGTCCCAGTTAGCCAAAGGTCCCAGTTGGTCATGGTCCCAGTTAGCCAAGGTCCCAGTTAGCCGAAGGTCCCAGTTAGCTGGCATTCCCTGCCAATTACGCATCCATGTCATGACACTGAACCCCATCTAAAGTTACCACTAGTGGTACATGTACACTGGTCCAGTAGTAATACATGTACCGGTATTGGTACTGGTACTAGTATAGATATCGAAAACTGGATGTCATTGACTTTGAATTCAATTACACTCAAGTACCAGCAAATAACAAGGGAGGGTTGATCGGCTTGTTCGAATATTGAGACATCTGAGAATTTGTCCGCCCTGTACTTCTATTCCGGTCTGTTCTATTATTGAAATTTGCTCAATCGTCCACCCTATACTTCTATTCCGGTCTGTTCTATTATTGAAATTTTCCCAATCGTCCATCCTGTACTACTATTCCAGTCTGTTCTTCTATTCGGGACACTAGAGTACATGTACAATAATATAGCCTTGCGTCAATGAGAAAATTTTCTTTTAAATTTGAGCCTGTTCTGAACCCATCAACCTTTATGTTATGTATTACAAATACAATTTGCATGTGCAATGACTTATGATAACATTATATTTTTCAAGGATATATACGCGGTACAAAATCAACAAATTACAGAAGTCTATATTAAATGCATTAATTTCAAATATTAAAACCATTACTAGTATGACGATGAAATTATGAAAAATTTATGTTTTAAATAATTATGACAAACTACATTTCAATCGACCCAAACATATATACGGTAACTTTAAATAAGTTAATATACTAAAATATGTGTATCACTGTATAGCTTTTAATATATACAAGTATAGTACATGTATACACGTTCTTCAGTTAAACTTCAAAAATATATAAAAGGTCAGCAGACCACAGTGTCCCCCGAAAACGTGGCAAGTCGACGCCGTTTTGTTAAAGAAATTAAAAAAATGTTGAAATGTTCTATTTATTAATAATTGAATTGAGCTTCAGTGCAATTCAATTGAGCTTCAGCGCAATACCCCTTGATTCATATCAATTGCACTGAAGTGCAATTGAATAGTGCTGAAAGGCAATTGAATTGTGCTGAAGCGCAATTGTTGTTACAAGCTTACACCCCTGCATATGTATATTCTTCCATTATCATAAATTCATATGGGATATTCATCAATTCAGCAAAATTCAATTGTGCTTCAGCGCAATCAATAATTATTGTTAAGCTTACACCCCTAGATAGGTAGGCTATTTCATTGCTGAAGTGCAATTAATTTTGTATTGGATTTATTCATTAATTAACTGGGGGTTAGCCATATATGGGAAAATAATTGAGCTGAGGCATAATTGAATTGTGCTGAAGGACAATTGAATTGAGCTGAAGTGCAATTAATTTTGTATTGGATTTATTCATTAATTGATTGGATGTTAAGCCATATATGCAAACTTAATAGCGCTGAAGTGCAATTGAACTGAAGCTGAAGCATATTCCAATTGAATTATACTGAAGCATATTCCAATTGCGCTGAAGCACAATTAATTGCACTTCAGTGCAATTGATTACGCTGAAGCACAATTAATTGCGCTGAAGCGCAATTGATTGTGCTGAAGCACAATTCAATTAATAAATGTGAATTGGCCTCCCATAGGTTACTGGCTTTAGTATGTGGTTGCCTACATTTCAGCTTCATTTACGCTTAAGCGTAATTCATTCACTATGAGAATGAATAATGCTTTAGCTTCAATAAATTATGCTTATGCATAAAAGTCATAATTTTATTATGCTTAAGCATAATGCAATATCTAAAGGTAATTCACTTATGCTTCAGTGCAATAAGCTTACAAATTTTAAAAAAGTCTCCCATAAAAATTAAATCTATATTTGGAATTTTAAATTCCCAAAGAAAAGACAAACTGTAATAAATTCTAATTGTTTTAAAAAATGCAGCCTGTTGATAAATTTACAGGCTTATATTCAATAGGATTTGTACTATCGTACAGTCTCTAATAAATTTCAGTACCCTTTTGGTTTATCAGTATAATATTTATTCACTCATAATTTCAGATGATCTCTGAGGGACCAGGATGTTCTGGGGCATTCCTTCCCAAGACACCCAAGCCAACTGCTTTTAGGAAATTCTATGAGCGAGGTGACTTTCCAATTGCATTGGAACATGACACAAAGGGCAACAAGATTGCATGGAAAGTAAGTTTACTATTTAATAAATAGACCATGGTTTGGAGTTGACAATGTGGTATGTTTAGTGCACAGTGGGGTAGGTATATTTCACGATGTGAATCACGAAAATGTTTAATGAAATAGCACAGGTCATATACCAACTGACTGGGATACAGGAATAATACGTCCGGCCAATATATTAAAAACAAAAAAAAGGTAATTCACTTAATCCTGAAGGCTATAGGAATATCACGTTACTTTGTACCCACTGGGTACTATACCTGTGTTGTCAATGACAAGACATGCTCTATTTATTTCACTGAACAATTTGAACTTATTTTATGCATAGTGCAATACTATATGCATCTTACCAAAACAAACTGACATTCCTGAGAAATTTTGTTTTTCATAGTAACGTTTTTATTTAACTTGGACATGCCTTAGCCCTTAGTAAAGCTGAAGCGGGTCACTCTCACCAAAATAATTGCTGAAGGGTACCCAGGTGACAGGTTTCAAATTTGTGCTGAAGTGTTCACAGGGTTTGTGATTGGCACTAATGCAGTTACATGTGTACTTTAACTGTGTTCCTGAAAGTCTGGCGCCCCTCAGCATTTCGTTTTCAGTTCATTTTAATTTTCTTTGGAACATATACAAATATTCGCTTAACAGAAATCATGGCAGACATGAAAACTAAAAGTAATTTAGAACAAGATTTCAAAACCTGTGTCCTCTTCAGACATTTTCAAAACCTGGGTAACATTCAGCACTTTTATGGTGAGAGTGACCCCTTCAGCCTTAGTAAATTCCGTATATATTTTCTTGAGATGGGACCTTTGTTCATTGCTTTTCGCATGCGAGTTTAGTAGGCCTCAGTGACTCAATCGGTTAGGGGTACAACTCCAAGCCATTTCGCCCTTCAGCACTGGCGATAAGGGTTCAAATCCACATGTTTCCATTGTGGACTTTGTAACTTGAAATCGTTATCTGGTGGAGTTGCCAGTTAATCGCTGCTGGCTGCCACTAGAACTGGCAATGTCATGATATATGGCCTTAGTTGCTGAAAGTGACATTACACCCCAATCAATCAATCAGTAGGCTGACGACAAACTTTATGGAAATGACCATATATAAAATCTACTATGCACCAGGCCTGGATTATGGCACATCACATTTGAATATTTTTGAAGACAGCAGAGTTCCAATATAAATTAATTAAATGCCTGATAATACAGTTTGTGTATGAAGATTTGTCTTTATTCAGGTCGAGATTGAGAAATTGGACTACCACCATTATCTGCCACTTTTCTTTGATGGTCTCTGTGAAACGGGTCACCCATATGAGTTCTTTGCAAGGCAGGGTGTCCATGACATGCTGGAACACGGTGGCTCCAAAATACTCCCTGTGATCCCACAGCTCATCATCCCCAACAAAAGTAAGTATAAATTCAGAAACAATTGCTGCTACATGTGATCAAATAGCTTTTCATTTTTTGTTTTCCTTGAGGGGCTGAGATACTATCAATGTCTTAATTTATTAATGATTATATGTAAGATGTTATTTATTTATGTATTTTATTCTTGGATTACGCTAGGATATGGTTATATCCAATAAAGAATTTGAATTAAGGACTATCTTATCTCAAAGTGTCAACACTGATTGAAGAGTGATCTGCCTGCCATCTGGTTTGGTTGCAAGATATCCAATGATATGTTTTATTGGGCCAATTTATGACACATCTTTACATTGAATCTGAGGAAACATGAAATTTCAAAGTCTTAAAATTGGGATACGTTGGTAGTTTTGGGTGTTAAACGAATAAATTATGACAGTTTATCTAGCTTGTTTAGCAGGTAGGCACACTTGGATGCAGCTAACAGTTGTTTATTATTTTTATATTTTCTTTAGAAATTTTTGAGATCCATAGTCCTAAAGATGCATCATGCTGATCAAAATTAGTCTAAACAATCATGAAAAGACTTAATATAATTACCCTCGCATAAGACCTATAAGAAACTATACAAATTATTTATTCTTCACCAGATTTATACTCATTAGAATTTAGAAACTAGTATCAGACATATATTTTGCACTATCTTTCTTCATGCAATTTATTCCTGTACATGTCGACATTTGTTTTTTCATTTGCAGATGCTTTAAACACAAGGAATAAACTGGTTGTCTGTACAACATTGAAGATACTCCAGCATTTGGTTGTTTGTGCTGAACTTGTTGGAGAAGCATTAGTACCATACTACAGACAGATCTTACCAATCCTAAACACATTCAAAAACAGAAATGGTAAGATCTTTGTATGATGAAGTCATAATTGGTTGCTAAGCAACCACGATTAAGTCTGGTCTCTTTCAGAGAAATGTACCATGGAAGTTGGACTTCAAACATATCTTATGACAATGATCAAAAAGGGGGAAATTGGCTTTCGCGCTTCTTAACAATCTAGTTTTATTTATAAGAGCTGTATGAAGACGTATCAATTTAAGTTCTGAAATGATATATGCATGTAAGTTGCTTTTCTACTGCTACTTAAGGGGTTTTCACAACTGAGCTATGGATTTTTTAGATGGAACGGCACAGAAAACTACTTAATTCGTTTTTAACAAGGAGAATGAGGTGAATTTGGTGATGCAAATGACAGACACACTATTTCAAGGTTGCCAGCACTCATTGTTATCAGGAAGCAAAATTTGATGCAAAAATTTAGAATATTTTGAATGCTATAATCTTGGTTTCTTTTTACAGTGAACAGCGGTGATGGAATAGATTACAGCCAACAGAAACGGGAAAATATTGGTGATCTAATACAAGAAACGCTGGAGGCTTTTGAGAGACATGGTGGCGACGACGCTTTCATCAACATTAAATACATGGTCCCGACGTACGAGTCATGCATGCTCAATTAATGCTGTTATGTTCCATGACATATGGATATTTTCAGCGATAAAAGCAAGTGTTTAAGTGATTCCATCAAATCCCAAAGAATGTGTTTCCTGTTCAGTATTCATTGATCGTGCTGGTGGTTGAGATCTTTTGAGTCAGGTTTACTTTATTTCTGGACCCTAAGTTGGCTTCCTCCTAAAAGATGCCGATTCTGGAATGTGCTATTATGACCTCTAGGATAGAATTCATCTTATAGCAGCAAATTACTTGATGACTTCAAACAAATACATTTATGTTTCAACAAAATGCCTATTGATTGCTTGTTTCATTGCAACATTGGAAGATATATTAACACCAGCAGACTAGGTCATATACAATACTGATAATTTCAGCTAAAATAACAGTGTTTTAATTTAATGACGATCATCAGTATTCGAACATCAAGTTAGGGAAGCTTGTTTTTACTCTGGTTGGAGTTCCAACAATATTTGCACCAGTAACACTAAAACTATTCTAAATAAGATAAATTTATTCTTAATACACTATTTGGGTTTTACTAAATAAAGTACATGTATATCAAGTTCTGCTGTTTAAAACTTTAATATGATTCTGGCCACTATTTCCATCATATTTTTGGAATATATGATCAATGTATTTTCGATTTAATTCAACATTTTAATTATTACTCATGACAATACACATGCTTAAATAAAACTTATAATTTAGTTGTTAGGCTACTATTATATAATAAGTGGGGTCATTATCTTGAGGAAATACTTCACTGGGAACTATTTCGACTCACTTCATGCATTGGCTGTTCGTGAAAATTGTCATAGTTTCCAGCTTTGTATTTCTTAAATGCCACCTTGAAGGAATACATTTTTTGGACTTTAGTTTATCCTTGAATCAGCCAAAAAGGATTATGGGGTGTATGGCACTGGCCAACAATATTTTGTGGCAGACCCTTGTTTAGTACATGTTTGATGGGCACAGATATTTATATATTTTTTCAAGCATTGAATCTGTTATATTTATTCTCCTTTGTTTTTTCTACTTCAGTTTTTCATGATACATCTAGCGATTCTATTTTCAAGTGGATCAATCACCTCCATTATGTGGTTGTACATGTATATGCATGTTTTGTACACTCTATAACCACACAATGAGGGCTGATTCCAATTGTCCATTGCCAAATTAGGAAGTTATTCCAAAAGCTGCATTTCATTTTCAATTTATTGTGGACAGGGCAATAACATTATCCTCAATTTCTCATATTCCATTGTGTAAATAGCCTCCCGTACATAATATGAGCTAGTATTAAATATATTGCACCTCTAATCATCAAACACTGCTTTAACCCTTTCATGACAGGAGCTACGCTGGTGCAGCATTAAAGATTATGTGCCAGCTCATTCTCTTATATATCCGAATCTCCCATAGGGAGCCTTGCATATATAAGAGAATGCATTCGCTTACATGGTCAAGGTAAATATTGTTAGACCAATGTAATCTCTTATATATGAGATGCTCCCTATGGGGGACACGCAGAGAATACATTGTTGGCATAGTTCGCAAAATTTCAGGAAGCTCCAGTCATGGAAGTTTCAAGATTTTGAAGATACTTGTATTCATTCACTGCTGATGCATGCATGAAATTTCCTATCAAGTTGATAAACAGGGCGGCTTTGTTACTGTGAATGTCTTCACTGCTCTGAATTCCACCTCCTAATTATAATACTCTTGTGAAATGTAAAGTAATAATCAGATTTAATAATCAGATTTAATTTATTTTGCACACTATTTTTGTATGAGGAAAAGGTTTGTTCTTGCAGACTTTTATGAACAAACCACAAATAATCAAGCTGAAAGTGCCTATAAAATATTACCCACCCCATATCAGATGATATGTTATACATTATGTAGGGTGGGTTGTGTTTATGTTTTATCTGTGCTTTTAGCAGTCACTGTGTTTTTACCCTGTTAATCCTTTCTATACTAAATGGATTCTCCCATTCAGTTATACAAATATATATTAGAATGGTCTATTATTCATTTGGAGGGGTTTTTATGTGATAAAAGCAGACGAGACAGAAAAACAGATAATACAAGAGCAGAAGGATTCATATTCATTGGTGGGAAATTTGCAGATAATGTAGTAGAACTTTATTATCTGAACATTTTGAAATGGAACTCCTTGTTAACCCTATCATGACTGGAGCTTCCTGAAATTTTGTGAAATGTGCCAATGCATTCTCTTATATATGAGAGTCCCCCATATAGAATACATTGGCCTACCAATATTTACCTTGATCTTGTAAGCCAGTGCATTCTCTTATATATGCAACGCTCCCTATGGGAGACTCACATATATCAGAGAATGTACTGGCACATGGTCTTTAATTCTGCACCAGCACAGCTCCAGTCATGAAAGGGTTAATAAGGGTTATGTATAGAAAGGGTTAAGTACAAGTGATTACCAATGACATAATAAACATTTGGCACTGGATAAATAGAATCAAGCTGATTTGTGGCATCGCTATTTTTGTTACTTGAATGTATAATTGTACAGTATATAAATAAATTTTAAAAAAAACAGTCTGGTTGTTGTCTGTCACTAACTCAGAATGGTACATTATCGGGTTATATACATAATGAATTATATAGTAACATATTGTGAACTACAATGTTCTAATGGTATCACAAGATGGTTTTAGTCGAAGGAAACTTGACTATATGTGACCCGCCATATCAAATCCAGTCGGAAGTCGGGATTTTTTTTACCCTGTGCCAATGCATTCTCTTATATATGCGAGTCGACCATAGGTCGCCTCGCATATATAAGAGAATGCATCGGCCTAACAATTTTTTATCATTTTTTTTAAATAAATGTTTCTGACAATTTTTAGGACATAAAATAAAAAACATCCATTACCCTGCAGGGAGCCCCACACATATATAGAAGCATATAGAATAGTGTTGTCATGTTTGTCTGGGGCTCTGTATGGGTGAAATTATAAAATTGTTAAAGAATACAAGAAAAAATTATTACAATTGTAAAAAATTGTTAGGCCGATGCATTCTCTTATATATGCGAGGCGACCTATGGTCGACTCGCATATATAAGAGAATGCATTGGCACAGGGTAAAAAAATCCCGACTTCCGACTGTATTTGATATGGCGGGTCACATAACCATTGTGTTATGGACACCTCAATGTGCAAGATAGAAATAATATTAGTCATTTCGATAAACATGAGACCACATTTGCACCCTTTAATTTATGAAGAAACGACCCCCTCACACTTTATTTGAGTTTATATCTTGGTTTTTTATGGAAAAGTTTATACGGTATATATTGATATATCTCTCCACTGGATTTGTTTCTGTAAATTCCACTACAAACTGGGGACTAGATCCTCTATATATGGTGTGTATTGATATCTCTCAAGATGATCAAAACTGAATGAATTAAAGATGGTCTATCTCTTACAGGTCACAACTACAACAACAACATAATTGTTATAAATCCTGATTTCAAGCTATACTACAAATAGCTATTTTGTGAATAAAAAATATTAAAATACAGATAAAAACTGAAGAAAATGTTCAGAGAACAATAACTCTCAATCGCGGTGATAGGTGTATTTCTGTTCTAAAAATAGCCCCTAAATCTGCTCCGCAGATGTAATAAGAAATTCTAAATAAAATTAATATTATAAAGTTATTATACAATGTTGTGTACAGTATGTTTTTCTTGTACGAGTCCAGGTTCTGTATGTTTATCCAAATTTTGGGAACACAAACTTTAGTGGTTACTTTTGGTATTTGTCGGCACTATAAAAGCCTGTATTTGATCATCAGAAAGCATGATTTGGAACAGTAAACACGGAAATGGAAAAAAAACTTAATGTGGAAGTGAAACATCTGCTAAATGCACCAGTGTTGCGCACGCATCACAATTTCACCGAGTCATTTCGCAATAATTAATTTGTGACGTCACAGAGTCCCAATAAAAAAGTTATATTGCACACTTGGGAGTCCAATATGACATTCGGGAGTACAATATGACTTTCCCGGACTATCACGTGGCGGCTTTTGCCCAATCGGAAATGGTGTTAGTTAAGGGATGGATAATAATAATTGATAGAAACTTTTTCCAGACAGGTTTCCTCGATTCAATTCTATTATTTTATACCCCAGAAACCATATAAAACTTTCTGGGAAGAGATAGACCATCCTTTGGTACACTCTGGAAAGTTATATTATGATCAAAGTAAACAACTTTATTGTGCATTTATTCTGGTTTATAATACACCCAACCTTCAGTATCATCCTTATTTTAATGTTTTATTCACAAGCTAAGTTTTGTCTTGAAATTAGGATTTATAAAAGTAATATGTTGTTGTTGTAATTGTGACCCGGAAGAAATAGATCAACTTTAAAGGCACAGGCAGCGTTCGTTGCAGAAATCTTCATATTTGTTCAAATCGCCATCAGCAGAAGGAATATTAATATATATATAGTTTTGTTCATATGCCAAACAATCGGCACGTAAATCGTATATTGTCGTCAAGACGTACGATGGTGTATGTAAACAAGAACCTGCTAGTGTTACAGAAGTTTTGCTTCTGTTTACATAACACAGTGCAATTCTATTGGTTAATCACACCCAAATGACATAAACGCTCTTTATTATTTCCATATCAGGAAAACAGTAACAAATGACGCTCTTTATGTTTACCATATCCGGATCTAAACAAAAGCCAGGTTCTGGATCATTTTTTGCTTTTGTTTACATAACAAATGAAAAACAATTGGCAATAACATACTGTTTATGCCATATTTCTTATTGGTATAAGAACAAGGTCTGTCTATATTTTACTATTCTTTCTGTTTATGGTGGTTTTTGACATAGCTGAATATTTTAACAGCATAACCACCACCAACGCCGCCCGTATCTTTAAAGGGGTGAAAATTCTATATCAAACAAGATAATTTCAGTTGGCTCTTAGTCTGTATACTAGTAAATATACACAGACAGAAATATGAGGAATAGTGCATGTGTGAATTCCAAGAAATAAATTGAGGTCCCCTGATGACCCGAAGGGAAAGATAAAAGCCTATATACCAATTTCCTGTCCTAATTCTTCTGACATTATCGTCTGTCGCCAACTGTAAATTATTGGAATAACTGGACTTTGATCGGTAATACCACTGAAACAGTAATGTTTGTTTATATAACAATACTGTCAATAGTTTTGATATGCGAAATCTCATTATTGGTGAGTTATATTAAAGTACAGATGGCCTTCATTATCTCATATATATTTTGAAGACCTCTGTTTGTATGTTTGTCTGTCTGTCATTAATACAAATCTACGATTCTCGACCGATCGGGACGAAACTTGGTACGTGTGTGTAGTTTGACCAGGCGGTCGTCGTTGTCGTATTGGCGAGCCCGTGCGGCGCCCGCTTCGCGCATGCACAGACGAGATCTCGGAAACGGGTGGAGCTATCGACTTGAAATTTGGTATGTGAATGTATCTTGCCCCGGATACGAATTTTATCGGGTCGCGATTTGGTTTTTGAATAGCCCGGACAACGTCGGGCTCATCGGCTAGTCTCATATATATTTTGAAGACCTCTGTCTGTTTGTCTGTATGTTTGTTTGTCATTGATACAAATCTACGATTCTCGGCCGATCGGGACGAAACTTGGTACGTGTGTGTAGTTTGACCAGGCGGTGGACGTTGTCGTATTGGCGAGCCCGTGCGGCGCCCGTGCAGCGCATGCGCAGACGAGATCTCGGAAACGGATGGAGCTATCGACTTTAAATTTGCTATGTGAATGTATCTTGTCCCGGATACGAATTTTATCGGGTCGGGCTGGGTAGAGCTATCGACTTGAAATTTGGTTTTTGAATAGCCCGGACAACGTCGGGCTCATCGGCTAGTCTCATATATATTTTGAAGACCTCTGTCTGTATGTATGTTTGTCTGTCATTTATACAAATCTACGATTCTCGACCGATCGGGACGAAACTTGGTACTTGTGTGTAGTTTGACCAGGCGGTCGACGTTGTCGTATTGGCGAGCCCATGCGGCGCCCGCTTCGCGCATGTGCAGACGAGATCTCGGAAACAGGTGGAGCTATCGACTTGAAATTTGCTATGTGAATGTATCTTGCCCCGGATACGAATTTTATCGGGTCGCCGAGCCTGTGCGACGCCAGCTTCGCGCATGCGCAGACCAGATCTCGGAAACGGGTGGAGCTATCGACTTGAAATTTGGTTTGTGAATGTATCTTGCCCCGGATACGAATTTTATCGGGTCGCCGAGCCCGTGCGACGCCAGCTTCGCTCATGCGCAGACGAGATCTTGGAAACGGGTGGAGCTATCGACTTGAAATTGTGTATGTGAATGTATCTTGCCCCGGATACGAATTTTATCGGGTCGCCGACCCGTGCGATGCCAGCTTCGGAAACGGGTAGAGCTATCGACTTGAAATTTGGTTTTTGAATAGCCCGGACAACGTCGGGCTGGGTAGAGCTATCGACTTGAAATTTGGTTTTTGAATAGCCCGGACAACGTCGGGCTCATCGGCTAGTCTCATATATATTTTGAAGACCTCTGTATGTCTGTATGTTTGTCTGTCATTTATACAAATCTACGATTCTCGACCGATCGGGACGAAACTTGGTACGTGTGGGTAGTTTGACCAGGCGGTCGTCGTTGTCGTATTGGCGAGCCTGTGCGGCGCCCGCTTCGCGCATGCGCAGACGAGATCTCGGAAACGGCTGGAGCTATCGACTTGAAATTTGCTATGTGAATGTATCTTGCCCCCAATACGAATTTTATCGGGTCGCCGAGCCCGTGCGACGCCAGCTTCGCTCATGCGCAGACCAGATCTCGGAAACGGGTTGAACTATCGACTTGAAATTTGGTATGTGAATGTATCTTGCCCCGGATACGAATTTTATCGGTCGCCGAGCCCGTGCGACTCAGCTTCGCGCATGCGCAGACGAGATCTCGGAAACGGGTGGAGCTATCGACTTGAAATTTGTTATGTGAATGTATCAAATTGCCCCGGATATGAATTTTATCGGGTCGCCGAGCCCGTGCGACGCCAGCTTCGCGCATGCGCAGACCAGATCTCGGAAACGGCTGGAGCTATCGACTTGAAAATTGCTATGTGAATGTATCTTGCCCCGGATACAAATTTTATCGGGTCGCCGAGCCCGTGCGACGCCATTTTCGTGCATGCGCAGACCAGATCTCGGAAACGGGTGGAGCTATCGACTTGAAATTTGGTATGTGAATGTATCTTGCCCCGGATACGAATTTTATCGGGTCGCCGAGCCCGTGCGACGCCAGCTTCGCGCATGCGCAGACGAGATCTCGGAAACGGGTGGAGCTATCGACTTGAAATTTGCTATGTGAATGTATCTTGCCCCGGATACGAATTTTATCGGGTCGCCGAGCCCGTGCGACGCCAGCTTCGCGCATGCGCAGACCAGATCTCGGAAACGGGTGGAGCTATCGACTTGAAACTTGGTTTTTGAATAGCCCGCACAACGTCGGGCTCAACGGCTAGTCTCATATATATTTTGAAGACCTCTGTATGTATGTATGTATGTATGTATGTCTGTATGTCATTGATACAAATCTACGATTCTCGACCGATCGGGACGAAACTTGGTACGTGTGTGTAGTTTGATCAGGCGGTCGTCAACGTCACATTGGCGAGCCCGTGCGACGCCCGCTTCGCGCATGCAGACGAGATATCGGAAACGGGTTGAGCTATCGACTTGAAATTTGGTATGTGAATGTATCTTACCCCGGATACGAATTTTATCGGGTCGCCGAGCCCGTGCGACGCCAGCTTCGCGCATGCGCAGACCAGATCTCGGAAACGGGTAGAGCTATCGACTTGAAATTTGGTTTTTGAATAGCCCGGATGAATAGCCCGGACAACGTCGGGCTCATCGGCTAGTCTCATATATATTTTGAAGACCTCTGTCTGTTTGTCTGTTTGTCTGTCTGTCTGTCATTTATACAAATCTACGATTCTCGACCGATCGGGTCGAAACTTGGTATGTGTGTTTAGTTTGACCAGGCGGTCGTCGTTGTCGTATTGGCGAGCCCGTGCGACGCCCGTGCAGAGCATGCGCAGACGAGATCTCGGAAACGGGTGGAGCTATCGACTTGAAATTTGCTATGTGAATGTATCTTGCCCTGGATACGAATTTATCGGGTCGCCGAGCCCGTGCGACGCCAGCTTCGCGCATGCGCAGACCAGATCTCGGAAACGGGTGGAGCTGTCGACTTGAAATTTGGTTTTTGAATAGCCCGGACAACGTCGGGCTCATCGGCTAGTCTCATATATATTTTGAAGACCTCTGTCTGTATGTATGTATGTCTGTATGTATGTCATTGATACAAATCTACGATTCTCGACCGATCGGGACGAAACTTGGTACGTGTGTGTAGTTTGACCAGGCGGTCGTCAACGTCGTATTGGCGAGCCCGTGCGACTCCCGCTTCGCGCATGCACAGACGAGATCTCGGAAACGGGTGGAGCTATCGACTTGAAATTTGGTACGTGTGTGTAGTTTGACCAGGCGGTCGTCGTTGTCGTATTGGCGAGCCCGTGCGACGCCCGTGCAGCGCATGTGCAGACGAGATCTCGGAAACGGGTGGAGCTATCGACTTGAAATTTGGTATGTGAATGTATTTTGCCCCGGATACGAATTTTATCGGGTCGCCGAGCCCGTGCGACGCCAGCTTCGCGCATGCGCAGACGAGATCTCGGCAACTGGTGGAGCTATCGACTTGAAAATTGGTATGTGAATGTATCTTGTATCGGATACGAATTGTATCGGGTCGCCGAGCCCGTGCGACGCCAGCTTCGCGCATGCGCAGACGAGATCTCGGAAACGGGTGGAGCTATCGACTTGAAATTTGGTATGTGAATGTATCTTGCCCCGGATACGAATTTTATCGGGTCGCTGAGCCCGTGCGACGCCAGCTTCGCGCATGCACAGACCAGATCTCGGAAACGGGTAGAGCTATCGACTTGAAATTTAGTTTTTGAATAGCCCGGACAACGTCGGGCTGGGTAGAGCTATCGACTTGAAATTTGGTTTTTGAATAGCCCGGACAACGTCGGGCTCATCGGCTAGTCTCATCTGTATGGATTCATTTGATGCTCATAAGATGTCCCATGCACATATGACATGAATCAAACGTGTCGCAAGCATATTCAATTTTGTATGTGAAAAAAAGGGTTTTTATGGAATCTGAGCAATTTTTTTCCGAACACAACATTTTGAAATATTCAAAGTACATATGAGAGTTATTTTCTTACCAACTCTGAGCTCTGAAACAACTGTGTTTAAGCTTCAAATTGCATATCTGTTTCAATAGGTTAGCATAGGCATGTTGCTAGAATATTGAATCAACCGATACATGACCATGTCGGGGTAGAGTGGGACATATGGCTTGGTGTACATTGGGACGGTTAGTTACAGTAATGTAGAGTTGAGCAGATATTTGGAAAATACCATTCCTGGTTGCTTTTATCTTCTACATGTAGACACCCAACAGAACGTTTTTTAATTATTTTGTCAGATTAGAATTGGGCCCTATGGATCGACACTGTGTCCCACTCCTCCCCGATTGAGTGGAAGTATCAATAAAACCTTATGTTTCAACTATCTGTATCTGTAGATATTACAGTGCAGGAACCAATTCTGGTTGTAGACGCACTGGTCCAGGTGCTACCACGGCCGAGTAACTTTATAACCCTGTGGTGACTCCAGTTGTGACTAATTTAACAGCAATACCCACTGCGAATGCTTACCGTATCTTTAATAATGAAATAAGAAGATACATGCAAAATCGATCTAGTTTTACATGCGCCGTACGTGATGATAAGAGCTGTTTTACAGACTTTTATCATATTTCACATGATAATAGGGTGTCTGTCATTTGCAGAATGAGGTCCCCATAGGGTGAATTTAGTGATGCTACCCCGTATAGCGGGCTAGCATAACCAAATTCACCCTCTGGGAACCTCATTCTGCCGAGGTGTAAGCAGAATGAGGTCCCCAGAGGGTGAATTTGATGATGCTAGCCCACTATGCGGGGTAGCATCACAAAATTCACCCTCTGGGGACCTCATTCTGCAAATGACAGACACCATCTTTCAAGGCTTGCACATGAACTAACTTCGAAGGCCTTGATTTTCTTTAAAGGCCCACTTAATTTTCGAGTGCCCAGATCACATTATACACAACATATTCCATAATATATACATTTAACATTTGGAAGAGGAACTCTGGCAAAAATCATCAGATCATACCCAAATTCGCACTTGACATGTATTTTCATATAACTGATCCACAAAAATACGGGATTTGCCATCGTACTACCAAAGCTCACGCTATCATCTGGAAACCCCAAAAAAACAAGAGAAAAATTGAATTTTCTAAGTAATAAAAGGGCCATAACTCTGGTGAAAATGGGTGGACGAAACCCGTGCTATACATGTAGCTGTTCCCCCATGCTGCTCTATCACTATACCAAATATCAGCTAAATCTGCCCAGCGGTTGCTGAACAATAATGCAAAATGTTTGTACGGACAGACAAAATTCAAATTTTCTAAGTTGAAAAAAGGGCCATTACTCAGGCAAAAATCATCAGATCATACCCAAATTCGCACTTGACATGTATTTTCATATAACTGATCCACAAAAATACGGGATTTGCAATCGTACCACCAAAGCTCACGCTATCATCTGGAAACCAAAAAAACAAGATAAAAATAATGACTAAGAAAGATGTGTTTGTCTGGCAAAGACACTATTCAAAAAGAAACAAACAAAATTTTATCACTGAAATATCCAAAATCGACTGAATCATGCTACTAAATAACCAGGATTGCAACAAAGCTTACACTTCTTTCCATGAAACATTAACAAACATTTATGATAATAATTTTAAAAAAATCAGAAATAAAATTAAACCGTCTAATCATTGTAATCCATGGATAACAACAGGTATACTGAATTCCATTAGAAGAAAGATTAAACTATATAACATATTCATAAATAATAGAACATACTATAATAATGATCGATACAAGTATAGGAATAAAGTATTGAGTAAAGAATAACTGATTGAGTCAGTGACCTGTAACATAGTCCGTGCTTGTAACACGTTGTGATAGAGTCAAGTCCAGTCACTTTTTACAGGGAACTTGTTGTGTTCGGACGCAACAAATTCTAATAACTACAAAGAGAAAAGGTCTAAAAACTCGAGTCTAACACAGTCCCCCTTCTGGATGTCATATGACATAATTATGTCATATGACATTGATACAAATCTACGATTCTCGACCGATCGGGACGAAACTTGGTACGTGCGTGTAGTTTGATCAGGCGGTCGTCAACGTCGCATTGGCGAGCCCGTGCGACGGCCGCTTCGCGCATGCATACGAGATCTCGGAAACGGGTGGAGCTATCGACTTGAAATTTGGTATGTGAATGTATCTTACCCCGGATACGAATTTTATCGTGTCGCCGAGCCCGTGCGACGCCAACTTCGCGCATGCGCAGACCAGATCTCGGAAACGGGTAGAGCTATCGACTTGAAATTTGGTTTTTGAATAGCCCGGATGAATAGCCCGGACAACGTCGGGCTCATCGGCTAGTCTCATATATATTTTGAAGACCTCTGTCTGTTTGTCTGTCTGTCATTTATACAAATCTACGATTCTCGACCGATCGGGTCGAAACTTGGTATGTGTGTTTAGTTTGATCAGGCGGTCGTCGTTGTCGTATTGGCGAGCCCGTGCGACGCCCGTGCAGCGCATGGGCAGACGAGATCTCGGAAACGGGTGGAGCTATCGACTTGAAATTTGCTATGTGAATGTATCTTGCCCCGGATACGAATTTATCGGGTCGCCGAGCCCGTGCGACGCCAGCTTCGCGCATGCGCAGACCAGATCTTGGAAACGTGTGGAGCTATCGACTTGAAATTTGGTTTTTGAGTAGCCCGGACAACGTCGGGCTCATCGGCTAGTCTCATATATATTTTGAAGACCTCTGTCTGTATGTATGTATGTCTGTATGTATGTCATTGATACAAATCTACGATTCTCGACCGATCGGGACGAAACTTGGTACGTGTGTGTAGCTTGACCAGGCGGTCGTCAACGTCGTATTGGCGAGCCCGTGCGACGCCCGCTTCGCGCATGCACAGACGAGATCTCGGAAACGGGGGGAGCTATCGACTTGAAATTTGGTACGTGTGTGTAGTTTGACCAGGCGGTCGTCGTTGTCGTATTGGCGAGCCCGTGCGACGCCCGTGCAGCGCATGCGCAGACGAGGTCTCGGAAACGGGTGGAGCTATCGACTTGAAATTTGGTATGTGAATGTATCTTGCCCCGGATACGAAATTTATCGGGTCGCCGAGCCCGTGCGACGCTAGCTTCGCGCATGCGCAGACGAGATCTCGGCAACTGGTGGAGCTATCGACTTGAAATTTGGTATGTGAATGTATCTTGCATCGGATACGAATTGTATCGGGTCGCCGAGCCCGTGCGACGCCAGCTTCGCGCATGCGCAGACGAGATCTCGGAAACGGGTGGAGCTATCGACTTGAAATTTGGTATGTGAATGTATCTTGCCCCGGATACGAATTTTATCGGGTCGCCGAGCCCGTGCGACGCCAGCTTCGCGCATGCGCAGACCAGATCTCGGAAACGGTAGAGCTATCGACTTGAAATTTGGTTTTTGAATAGCCCGGACAACGTCGGGCTGGGTAGAGCTATCGACTTGAAATTTGGTTTTTGAATCGCCCGGACAACGTCGGGCTCATCGGCTAGTCTCATATATATTTTGAAGACCTCTGTCTGTATGTATGTTTGTCTGTCATTTATACAAATCTACGATTCTCGACCGATCGGGACGAAACTTGGTACTTGTGTGTAGTTTGACCAGGCGGTGGACGTTGTCGTATTGGCGAGACCGTGCGGCGCCTGTGCAGCGCATGCGCAGACGAGATCTCGGAAACGGGTGGAGCTATCGACTTGAAATTTGCTATGTGAATGTATCTTGCCCCATATACGAATTTTATGGGGTCGCCAAGCCCGTGCGACGCCAGCTTCGCGCATGCGCAGACCAGATCTCGGAAACGGGTGGAGCTATCGACTTGAAATTTGGTATGTGAATGTATCTTGCCCCGGATACGAATTTTATCGGGTCGACGAGCCCGTGCGACGCCAGCTTCGCGCATGCGCAGACCAGATCTTGGAAACGGGTGGAGCTATCGACTTGAAATTTGGTTTTTGAATAGCCCGGACAACGTCGGGCTCATCGGCTAGTCTCATATATATTTTGAAGACCTCTGTCTGTCTGTCTCTTTGTTTGTCTGTCTGTCATTAATACAAATCTACGATTCTCAACCGATCGGGACGAAACTTGGTACGTATGTGTAGTTTGACCAGGCGGTCGTCGTTGTCGTATTGGCGAGCCCGTGCAGCGCATGCGCAGACGAGATCTCGGAAACGGGTGGAGTTATCGAGTTGAAATTTGCTATGTGAATGTATCTTGCCCCGGATACGAATGTTATCGGGTCGCCGAGCCCGTGCGACACCAGCTTCGCGCATGCGCAGACGAGATCTCGGAAACGGGTGGAGCTATCGACTTGAAATTTGCTATGTGAATGTATCTTGCCCCGGATACGAATTTTATCGGGTCGCCGAGCCCGTGCGACGCCAGCTTCTCGCATGCGATATCTCGGAAACGGGTGGAGCTATCGACTTGAAATTTGGTTTTTTAATAGCCCGGACAACGTCGGGCTCATCGGCTAGTAGGTTATAATTTTGAAATAACAGTTACCATATTATGAAAATTTCCTTAAGAATATACTAATAGTATAGAATAATGATAGTATGAATGTGACATTACCCACAAACACACTTTGTGTGAGGAGAGCATTTGTTTATATACAGCGTGTAAATAGTGAGCGATAAGCAAAACACTCAACACCATGGCAATTTTTTTTAGGAGAGTGATTCATGGTGACCCATTCAACACTGAACTATTGATAGGCATGCATGGTTTAGCAAGCATTATATTGTTATATTGTAAACAACTTGGTCGAAATTCTAACCAAAGTTCCCTTATTGGGGTCTACCCGTTGTTGAGTGTTTTGCTTATCACATACTTTTATGTAGGGGAAACTGGGGTGGAGTGGGACAGTGGGTACTGTGGGACAGTGGAGATAACTCCATAACATCGATGAGTTGCCTCATCTGTATGGATTCATTTGATGCTCATAAGATGACCCATGCACATATGACATGAATCAAACGTGTCGCAAGCATATTCAATTTTGTATGTGAAAAAAAGGGTTTTTATGGAATCTGAGCAATTTTTTTCCGAACACAACATTTTGAAATATTCAAAGTACATATGAGAGTTATTTTCTTACCAACTCTGAGCTCTGAAACAACTGTGTTTAAGCTTCAAATTGCATATCTGTTTCAATAGGTTAGCATAGGCATGTTGCTAGAATATTGAATCAACCGATACATGACCATGTCGGGGTAGAGTGGGACATATGGCTTGGTGTACATTGGGACGGTTAGTTACAGTAATGTAGAGTTGAGCAGATCTTTGGAAAATACCATTCCTGGTTGCTTTTATCTTCTACATGTAGACACCCAACAGAACTTTTTTAATTATTTTGTCAGATTAGAATTGGGCCCTATGGATCGACACTGTCCCACTCCTCCCCGATTGAGTGGAAGTATCAATAAAACCTTATGTTTCAACTATCTGTATCTGTAGATATTACAGTGCAGGAACCAATTCTGGTTGTAGACGCACTGGTCCAGGTGCTACCACGGCCGAGTAACTTTATAACCCTGTGGTGACTCCAGTTGTGACTAATTTAACAGCAATACCCACTGCGAATGCTTACCATATCTTTAATAATGAAATAAGAAGATACATGCAAAATCGATCTAGTTTTACATGCGCCGGTACGTGATGATAAGAGCTGTTTTACAGACTTTTATCATATTTCACATGATAATAGGGTGTCTGTCATTTGCAGAATGAGGTCCCCATAGGGTGAATTTAGTGATGCTACCCCGTGCTATACATGTAGCTGTTCCCCCATGCTGCTCTATCACTATACCAAATATCAGTTAAATCTGCCCAGTGGTTGCTGAACAATAATGCAAAATGTTTGTACGGACAGACAAAATTCAAATTTTCTAAGTTGAAAAAAGGGCCATTACTCAGGCAAAAATCATCAGATCATACCCAAATTCGCACTTGACATGTATTTTCATATAACTGATCCACAAAAATACGGGATTTGCAATCGTACCACCAAAGCTCACGCTATCATCTGGAAACCAAAAAAACAAGAGAAAAATAATGACTAAGAAAGATGTGTTTGTCTGGCAAAGACACTATTCAAAAAGAAACAAAGAAAATTTTATCACTGAAATATCCAAAATCGGCTGAATCATGCTACTAAATAACCAGGATTGCAACAAAGCTTACACTTCTTTCCATGAAACATTAACAAACATTTATGATAATAATTTAAAAAAAATCAGAAATAAAATTAAACCGTCTAATCATTGTAATCCATGGATAACAACAGGTATACTGAATTCCATTAGAAGAAAGATTAAACTATATAAAATATTCATAAATAATAGAACACACTATAATAATGATCGATACAAGTATAGGAATAAAGTATTGAGTAAAGAATAACTGATTGAGTCAGTGACCTGTAACATAGTCCGTGCTTGTAACACGTTGTGATAGAGTCAAGTCCAGTCACTTTTTACAGGGAACTTGTTGTGTTCGGACGCAACAAATTCTAATAACTACAAACAGAAAAGGTCTAAAAACTCGAGTCTAACACAGTCCCCCTTCTGGATGTCATATGACATGAGATGATTTTTTCTAAAGTTATAGATCTGACCCATTTATTCCTTATAGTATAGCGGCTAAGACCAAAATTATGGGGGAATCATGCACTTTTTAGTAGAAGCATGAAACTTTGTATACACCTTCAGGGACATATATGAAACAA
Source organism: Siphonodentalium dalli (assembly GCA_032622095.1). NCBI lineage: Eukaryota > Metazoa > Mollusca > Scaphopoda > Gadilida > Siphonodentaliidae > Siphonodentalium > Siphonodentalium dalli. The sequence continues at coordinate 31,747,386 of CP136061.1, forward strand.
ATTCTGATATGGACCCAACTCAAATAACCACTTTGTTGGTTGTCACAACGACTTTCGGAAACCACCCGATTTTTTTGACAAAAAAACCAAAAAAACATGTTTTTTTCATAAGATGATCACTGTGCATAGCAAAAGTGTATTTAGAAGGTAGTTTTGCTGTTTTTATCAATATTACTGTCTATAGATGCATTCAGGGTTCTACCTCCAATTTCAACAACAACAACATTTTACAAGAAACTCATTGACTCATAATAGTTCATCGACTTGAAATTGTGTATGTGAATGTATCTTACCCCGGATACGAATTTTATCGGGTCGCCGACCCGTGCGATGCCAGCTTCGGAAACGGGTAGAGCTATCGACTTGAAATTTGGTTTTTGAATAGCCCGGACAACGTCGGGCTGGGTAGAGCTATCGACTTGAAATTTGGTTTTTGAATAGCCCGGACAACGTCGGGCTCATCGGCTAGTCTCATATATATTTTGAAGACCTCTGTATGTCTGTATGTTTGTCTGTCATTTATACAAATCTACGATTCTCGACCGATCGGGACGAAACTTGGTACGTGTGGGTAGTTTGACCAGGCGGTCGTCGTTGTCGTATTGGCGAGCCTGTGCGGCGCCCGCTTCGCGCATGCGCAGACGAGATCTCGGAAACGGCTGGAGCTATCGACTTGAAATTTGCTATGTGAATGTATCTTGCCCCCAATACGAATTTTATCGGGTCGCCGAGCCCGTGCGACGCCAGCTTCGCTCATGCGCAGACCAGATCTCGGAAACGGGTGGAACTATCGACTTGAAATTTGGTATGTGAATGTATCTTGCCCCGGATACGAATTTTATCGGTCGCCGAGCCCGTGCGACGCAGCTTCGCGCATGCGCAGACGAGATCTCGGAAACGGGTGGAGCTATCGACTTGAAATTTGTTATGTGAATGTATCAAATTGCCCCGGATATGAATTTTATCGGGTCGCCGAGCCCGTGCGACGCCAGCTTCGCGCATGCGCAGACCAGATCTCGGAAACGGGTGGAGCTATCGACTTGAAATTTGGTTTTTGAATAGCCCGGACAACGTCGGGCTCATCGGCTAGTCTCATATATATTTTGAAGACCTCTGTATGTCTGTATGTTTGTCTGTCATTTATACAAATCTACGATTCTCGACCGATCGGGACGAAACTTGGTACGTGTGGGTAGTTTGACCAGGCGGTCGTCGTTGTCGTATTGGCGAGCCCGTGCGGCGCCCGCTTCGCGCATGCGCAGTCGAGATTTCGGAAACGGCTGGAGCTATCGACTTGAAAATTGCTATGTGAATGTATCTTGCCCCGGATACAAATTTTATCGGGTCGCCGAGCCCGTGCGACGCCATTTTCGCGCATGCGCAGACCAGATCTCGGAAACGGGTGGAGCTATCGACTTGAAATTTGGTATGTGAATGTATCTTGCCCCGGATACGAATTTTATCGGGTCGCCGAGCCCGTGCGACGCCAGCTTCGCGCATGCGCAGACGAGATCTCGGAAACGGGTGGAGCTATCGACTTGAAATTTGCTATGTGAATGTATCTTGCCCCGGATACGAATTTTATCGGGTCGCCGAGCCCGTGCGACGCCAGCTTCGCGCATGCGCAGACCAGATCTCGGAAACGGGTGGAGCTATCGACTTGAAACTTGGTTTTTGAATAGCCCGCACAACGTCGGGCTCAACGGCTAGTCTCATATATATTTTGAAGACCTCTGTATGTATGTATGTCTGTATGTCATTGATACAAATCTACGATTCTCGACCGATCGGGACGAAACTTGGTACGTGCGTGTAGTTTGATCAGGCGGTCGTCAACGTCACATTGGCGAGCCCGTGCGACGCCCGCTTCGCGCATGCAGACGAGATCTCGGAAACGGGTTGAGCTATCGACTTGAAATTTGGTATGTGAATGTATCTTACCCTTAAATATATTTTGAAGACCTCTGTATGTCTGTATGTTTGTCTGTCATGTATACAAATCTACGGTTCTCGACCGATCGGGACGAAACTTGGTACGTGTGGGTAGTTTGACCAGGCGGTCGTCGTTGTCGTATTGGCGAGCCTGTGCGGCGCCCGCTTCGCGCATGCGCAGACGAGATCTCGGAAACGGCTGGAGCTATCGACTTGAAATTTGCTATGTGAATGTATCTTGCCCCCAATACGAATTTTATCGGGTCGCCGAGCCCGTGCGACGCCAGCTTCGCTCATGCGCAGACCAGATCTCGGAAACGGGTGGAACTATCGACTTGAAATTTGGTATGTGAATGTATCTTGCCCCGGATACGAATTTTATCGGTCGCCGAGCCCGGTGCGACGCAGCTTCGCGCATGCGCAGACGAGATCTCGGAAACGGGTGGAGCTATCGACTTGAAATTTGTTATGTGAATGTATCAAATTGCCCCGGATATGAATTTTATCGGGTCGCCGAGCCCGTGCGACGCCAGCTTCGCGCATGCGCAGACCAGATCTCGGAAACGGGTGGAGCTATCGACTTGAAATTTGGTTTTTGAATAGCCCGGACAACGTCGGGCTCATCGGCTAGTCTCATATATATTTTGAAGACCTCTGTATGTCTGTATGTTTGTCTGTCATTTATACAAATCTACGATTCTCGACCGATCGGGACGAAACTTGGTACGTGTGGGTAGTTTGACCAGGCGGTCGTCGTTGTCGTATTGGCGAGCCCGTGCGGCGCCCGCTTCGCGCATGCGCAGTCGAGATCTCGGAAACGGCTGGAGCTATCGACTTGAAAATTGCTATGTGAATGTATCTTGCCCCGGATACAAATTTATCGGGTCGCCGAGCCCGTGCGACGCCATTTTCGCGCATGCGCAGACCAGATCTCGGAAACGGGTGGAGCTATCGACATGAAATTTGGTATGTGAATGTATCTTGCCCCGGATACGAATTTTATCGGGTCGCCGAGCCCGTGCGACGCCAGCTTCGCGCATGCGCAGACGAGATCTCGGAAACGGGTGGAGCTATCGACTTGAAATTTGCTATGTGAATGTATCTTGCCCCGGATACGAATTTTATCGGGTCGCCGAGCCCGTGCGACGCCAGCTTCGCGCATGGGCAGACCAGATCTCGGAAACGGGTGGAGCTATCGACTTGAAACTTGGTTTTTGAATAGCCCGCACAACGTCGGGCTCAACGGCTAGTCTCATATATATTTTGAAGACCTCTGTATGTATGTATGTATGTATGTCTGTATGTCATTGATACAAATCTACGATTCTCGACCGATCGGGACGAAACTTGGTACGTGCGTGTAGTTTGATCAGGCGGTCGTCAACGTCACATTGGCGAGCCCGTGCGACGCCCGCTTCGCGCATGCAGACGAGATCTCGGAAACGGGTTGAGCTATCGACTTGAAATTTGGTATGTGAATGTATCTTACCCCGGATACGAATTTTATCGGGTCGCCGAGCCCGTGCGACGCCAGCTTCGCGCATGCGCAGACCAGATCTCGGAAACGGGTAGAGCTATCGACTTGAAATTTGGTTTTTGAATAGCCCGGATGAATAGCCCGGACAACGTCGGGCTCATCGGCTAGTCTCATATATATTTTGAAGACCTCTGTCTGTTTGTCTGTTTGTCTGTCTGTCTGTCATTTATACAAATCTACGATTCTCGACCGATCGGGTCGAAACTTGGTATGTGTGTTTAGTTTGACCAGGCGGTCGTCGTTGTCGTATTGGCGAGCCCGTGCGACGCCCGTGCAGAGCATGCGCAGACGAGATCTCGGAAACGGGTGGAGCTATCGACTTGAAATTTGCTATGTGAATGTATCTTGCCCCGGATACGAATTTATCGGGTCGCCGAGCCCGTGCGACGCCAGCTTCGCGCATGCGCAGACCAGATCTCGGAAACGGGTGGAGCTGTCGACTTGAAATTTGGTTTTTGAATAGCCCGGACAACGTCGGGCTCATCGGCTAGTCTCATATATATTTTGAAGACCTCTGTCTGTTTGTATGTTTGTCTGTATGTATGTTTGTCATTTATACAAATCTACGATTCTCGACCGATCGGGACCAAACTTGGTACGTGTGTGTAGTTTGACCAGGCGGTGGACGTTTGTCGTATTGGCGAGCCCGTGCGGCGCCCGCTTCGCGCATGCGCAGACGAGATCTCGGAAACGGGTGGAGCTATCGACTTGAAATTTGGTATGTGAATGTATCTTGCCCCGGATACGAATTTTATCGGGTCGCCGAGCCCGTGCGACGCCAGGGTTCGCGCGCATGCGCAGACGGGATCTCGGAAACGGGTGGAGCTATCGACTTGAAATTTGGTATGTGAATGTATCTTGCCCCGGATACGAATTTTCTCGGGTAGCCGAGCCCGTGCGACGCCAGCTTCGCGCATGCGCAGACCGGATCTCGGAAACGGGTAGAGCTATCGACTTGGAATTTGGTTTTTGAATAGCCCGGACAACGTCGGGCTGGGTAGAGCTATCGACTTGAAATTTGGTTTTTGAATAGCCCGGACAACGTCGGGCTCATCGGCTAGTCTCATATATATTTTGAAGACCTCTGTCTGTATGTATGTATGTCTGTATGTATGTCATTGATACAAATCTACGATTCTCGACCGATCGGGACGAAACTTGGTACGTGTGTGTAGTTTGACCAGGCGGTCGTCAACGTCGTATTGGCGAGCCCGTGCGAATCCCGCTTCGCGCATGCACAGACGAGATCTCGGAAACGGGTGGAGCTATCGACTTGAAATTTGGTACGTGTGTGTAGTTTGACCAGGCGGTCGTCGTTGTCGTATTGGCGAGCCCGTGCGACGCCCGTGCAGCGCGATGCGCAGACGAGATCTCGGAAACGGGTGGAGCTATCGACTTGAAATTTGGTATGAGAATGTATTTTGCCCCGAATACGAATCTTATCGGGTCGCCGAGCCCGTGCGACGCCAGCTTCGCGCATGCGCAGACGAGATCTCGGCAACTGGTGGAGCTATCGACTTGAAAATTGGTATGTGAATGTATCTTGCATCGGATACGAATTGTATCGGGTCGCCGAGCCCGTGCGACGCCAGCTTCGTGCATGCGCAGACCAGATCTCGGAAACGGGTAGAGCTATCGACTTGAAATTTGGTTTTTGAATAGCCCGGATGAATAGCCCGGACAACGTCGGGCTCATCGGCTAGTCTCATATATATTTTGAAGCCCTCTGTCTGTTTGTCTGTTTGTCTGTCTGTCTGTCATTTATACAAATCTACGATTCTCGACCGATCGGGTCGAAACTTGGTATGTGTGTTTAGTTTGACCAGGCGGTCGTCGTTGTCGTATTGGCGAGCCCGTCCGACGCCCGTGCAGAGCATGCGCAGACGAGATCTCGGAAACGGGTGGAGCTATCGACTTGAAATTTGCTATGTGAATGTATCTTGCCCCGGATACGAATTTATCGGGTCGCCGAGCCCGTGTGACGCCAGCTTCTCGCATGCGCAGACCAGATCTCGGAAACGGGTGGAGCTATCGACTTGAAATTTGGTTTTTGAATAGCCCGGACAACGTCGGGCTCATCGGCTAGTCTCATATATATTTTGAAGACCTCTGTCTGTATGTATGTATGTCTGTATGTATGTCATTGATACAAATCTACGATTCTCGACCGATCGGGACGAAACTTGGTACGTGTGTGTAGTTTGACCAGGCGGTCGTCAACGTCGTATTGGCGAGCCCGTGCGACTCCCGCTTCGCGCATGCACAGACGAGATCTCGGAAACGGGTGGAGCTATCGACTTGAAATTTGGTACGTGTGTGTAGTTTGACCAGGCGGTCGTCGTTGTCGTATTGGCGAGCCCGTGCGACGCCCGTGCAGCGCATGCGCAGACGAGATCTCGGAAACGGGTGGAGCTATCGACTTGAAATTTGGTATGTGAATGTATTTTGCCCCGGATACGAATTTTATTGGGTCGCCGAGCCCGTGCGACGCCAGCTTCGCGCATGCGCAGACGAGATCTCGGCAACTGGTGGAGCTATCGACTTGAAAATTGGTATGTGAATGTATCTTGCATCGGATACGAATTGTATCGGGTCGCCGAGCCCGTGCGACGCCAGCTTCGCGCATGCGCAGACGAGATCTCGGAAACGGGTGGAGCTATCGACTTGAAATTTGGTATGTGAATGTATCTTGCCCCGGATACGAATTTTATCGGGTCGCTGAGCCCGTGCGACGCCAGCTTCGCGCATGCACAGACCAGATCTCGGAAACGGGGTAGAGCTATCGACTTGAAATTTAGTTTTTGAATAGCCCGGACACGTCGGGCTGGGTAGAGCTAACGACTTGAAATTTGGTTTTTGAATAGCCCGGACAACGTCGGGCTCATCGGCTAGTCTCATCTGTATGGATTCATTTGATGCTCATAAGATGTCCCATGCACATATGACATGAATCAAACGTGTCGCAAGCATATTCAATTTTGTATGTGAAAAAAAGGGTTTTTATGGAATCTGAGCAATTTTTTTCCGAACACAACATTTTGAAATATTCAAAGTACATATGAGAGTTATTTTCTTACCAACTCTGAGCTCTGAAACAACTGTGTTTAAGCTTCAAATTGCATATCTGTTTCAATAGGTTAGCATAGGCATGTTGCTAGAATATTGAATCAACCGATACATGACCATGTCGGGGTAGAGTGGGACATATGGCTTGGTGTACATTGGGACGGTTAGTTACAGTAATGTAGAGTTGAGCAGATATTTGGAAAATACCATTCCTGGTTGCTTTTATCTTCTACATGTAGACACCCAACAGAACGTTTTTTAATTATTTTGTCAGATTAGAATTGGGCCCTATGGATCGACACTGTGTCCCACTCCTCCCCGATTGAGTGGAAGTATCAATAAAACCTTATGTTTCAACTATCTGTATCTGTAGATATTACAGTGCAGGAACCAATTCTGGTTGTAGACGCACTGGTCCAGGTGCTACCACGGCCGAGTAACTTTATAACCCTGTGGTGACTCCAGTTGTGACTAATTTAACAGCAATACCCACTGCGAATGCTTACCGTATCTTTAATAATGAAATAAGAAGATACATGCAAAATCGATCTAGTTTTACATGCGCCGTACGTGATGATAAGAGCTGTTTTACAGACTTTTATCATATTTCACATGATAATAGGGTGTCTGTCATTTGCAGAATGAGGTCCCCATAGGGTGAATTTAGTGATGCTACCCCGTATAGCGGGCTAGCATAACCAAATTCACCCTCTGGGAACCTCATTCTGCCGAGGTGTAAGCAGAATGAGGTCCCCAGAGGGTGAATTTGATGATGCTAGCCCACTATGCGGGGTAGCATCACAAAATTCACCCTCTGGGGACCTCATTCTGCAAATGACAGACACCATCTTTCAAGGCTTGCACATGAACTAACTTCGAAGGCCTTGATTTTCTTTAAAGGCCCACTTAATTTTCGAGTGCCCAGATCACATTATACACAACATATTCCATAATATATACATTTAACATTTGGAAGAGGAACTCTGGCAAAAATCATCAGATCATACCCAAATTCGCACTTGACATGTATTTTCATATAACTGATCCACAAAAATACGGGATTTGCCATCGTACTACCAAAGCTCACGCTATCATCTGGAAACCCCAAAAAAACAAGAGAAAAATTGAATTTTCTAAGTAATAAAAAGGGCCATAACTCTGGTGAAAATGGGTGGACGAAACCCGTGCTATACATGTAGCTGTTCCCCCATGCTGCTCTATCACTATACCAAATATCAGCTAAATCTGCCCAGCGGTTGCTGAACAATAATGCAAAATGTTTGTACGGACAGACAAAATTCAAATTTTCTAAGTTGAAAAAAGGGCCATTACTCAGGCAAAAATCATCAGATCATACCCAAATTCGCACTTGACATGTATTTTCATATAACTGATCCACAAAAATACGGGATTTGCAATCGTACCACCAAAGCTCACGCTATCATCTGGAAACCAAAAAAACAAGAGAAAAATAATGACTAAGAAAGATGTGTTTGTCTGGCAAAGACACTATTCAAAAAGAAACAAACAAAATTTTATCACTGAAATATCCAAAATCGACTGAATCATGCTACTAAATAACCAGGATTGCAACAAAGCTTACACTTCTTTCCATGAAACATTAACAAACATTTATGATAATAATTTAAAAAAAATCAGAAATAAAATTAAACCGTCTAATCATTGTAATCCATGGATAACAACAGGTATACTGAATTCCATTAGAAGAAAGATTAAACTATATAACATATTCATAAATAATAGAACATACTATAATAATGATCGATACAAGTATAGGAATAAAGTATTGAGTAAAGAATAACTGATTGAGTCAGTGACCTGTAACATAGTCCGTGCTTGTAACACGTTGTGATAGAGTCAAGTCCAGTCACTTTTTACAGGGAACTTGTTGTGTTCGGACGCAACAAATTCTAATAACTACAAAGAGAAAAGGTCTAAAAACTCGAGTCTAACACAGTCCCCCTTCTGGATGTCATATGACATAATTATGTCATATGACATTGATACAAATCTACGATTCTCGACCGATCGGGACGAAACTTGGTACGTGCGTGTAGTTTGATCAGGCGGTCGTCAACGTCGCATTGGCGAGCCCGTGCGACGGCCGCTTCGCGCATGCATACGATATCTCGGAAACGGGTGGAGCTATCGAGTTGAAATTTGGTATGTGAATGTATCTTACCCCGGATACGAATTGTATCGTGTCGCCGAGCCCGTGCGACGCCAACTTCGCGCATGCGCAGACCAGATCTCGGAAACGGGTAGAGCTATCGACTTGAAATTTGGTTTTTGAATAGCCCGGATGAATAGCCCGGACAACGTCGGGCTCATCGGCTAGTCTCATATATATTTTGAAGACCTCTGTCTGTTTGTCTGTCTGTCATTTATACAAATCTACGATTCTCGACCGATCGGGTCGAAACTTGGTATGTGTGTTTAGTTTGACCAGGCGGTCGTCGTTGTCGTATTGGCGAGCCCGTGCGACGCCCGTGCAGCGCATGGGCAGACGAGATCTCGGAAACGGGTGGAGCTATCGACTTGAAATTTGCTATGTGAATGTATCTTGCCCCGGATACGAATTTATCGGGTCGCCGAGCCCGTGCGACGCCAGCTTCGCGCATGCGCAGACCAGATCTTGGAAACGTGTGGAGCTATCGACTTGAAATTTGGTTTTTGAGTAGCCCGGACAACGTCGGGCTCATCGGCTAGTCTCATATATATTTTGAAGACCTCTGTCTGTATGTATGTATGTCTGTATGTATGTCATTGATACAAATCTACGATTCTCGACCGATCGGGACGAAACTTGGTATGTGTGTGTAGCTTGACCAGGCGGTCGTCAACGTCGTATTGGCGAGCCCGTGCGACGCCCGCTTCGCGCATGCACAGACGAGATCTCGGAAACGGGTGGAGCTATCGACTTGAAATTTGGTACGTGTGTGTAGTTTGACCAGGCGGTCGTCGTTGTCGTATTGGCGAGCCCGTGCGACGCCCGTGCAGCGCATGCGCAGACGAGGTCTCGGAAACGGGTGGAGCTATCGACTTGAAATTTGGTATGTGAATGTATCTTGCCCCGGATACGAATTTTATCGGGTCGCCGAGCCCGTGCGACGCTAGCTTCGCGCATGCGCAGACGAGATCTCGGCAACTGGTGGAGCTATCGACTTGAAATTTGGTATGTGAATGTATCTTGCATCGGATACGAATTGTATCGGGTCGCCGAGCCCGTGCGACGCCAGCTTCGCGCATGCGCAGACGAGATCTCGGAAACGGGTGGAGCTATCGACTTGAAATTTGGTATGTGAATGTATCTTGCCCCGGATACGAATTGTATCGGGTCGCCGAGCCCGTGCGACGCCAGCTTCGCGCATGCGCAGACCAGATCTCGGAAACGGGTAGAGCTATCGACTTGAAATTTTGTTTTTGAATAGCCCGGACAACGTCGGGCTGGGTAGAGCTATCGACTTGAAATTTGGTTTTTGAATAGCCCGGACAACGTCGGGCTCATCGGCTAGTCTCATATATATTTTGAAGACCTCTGTCTGTATGTATGTTTGTCTGTCATTTATACAAATCTACGATTCTCGACCGATCGGGACGAAACTTGGTACTTGGTGGACGTTGTCGTATTGGCGAGACCGTGCGGCGCCCGTGCAGCGCATGCGCAGACGAGATCTCGGAAACGGGTGGAGCTATCGACTTGAAATTTGCTATGTGAATGTATCTTGCCCCAAATACGAATTTTATGGGGTCGCCGAGCCCGTGCGACGCCAGCTTCGCGCATGCGCAGACCAGATCTCGGAAACGGGTGGAGCTATCGACTTGAAATTTGGTTTTTGAATAGCCCGGACAACGTCGGGCTCATCGGCTAGTCTCATATATATTTTGAAGACCTCTGTCTGTCTGTCTCTTTGTTTGTCTGTCTGTCATTAATACAAATCTACGATTCTCAACCGATCGGGACGAAACTTGGTACGTATGTGTAGTTTGACCAGGCGGTCGTCGTTGTCGTATTGGCGAGCCCGTGCAGCGCATGCGCAGGCGAGATATCGGAAACGGGTGGAGTTATCGTGTTGAAATTTGCTATGTGAATGTATCTTGCCCCGGATACGAATGTTATCGGGTCGCCGAGCCCGTGCGACACCAGCTTCGCGCATGCGCAGACGAGATCTCGGAAACGGGTGGAGCTATCGACTTGAAATTTGCTATGTGAATGTATCTTGCCCCGGATACGAATTTTATCGGGTCGCCGAGCCCGTGCGACGCCAGCTTCTCGCATGCGCAGACCAGATCTCGGAAACGGGTGGAGCTATCGACTTGAAATTTGGTTTTTTAATAGCCCGGACAACGTCGGGCTCATCGGCTAGTAGGTTATAATTTTGAAATAACAGTTACCATATTATGAAAATTTCCTTAAGAATATACTAATAGTATAGTATAATGATAGTATGAATGTGACATTACCCACAAACACACTTTGTGTGAGGAGAGCATTTGTTTATATACAGCGTGTAAATAGTGAGCGATAAGCAAAACACTCAACACCATGGCAATTTTTTTTAGGAGAGTGATTCATGGTGACCCATTCAACACTGAACTATTGATAGGCATGCATGGTTTAGCAAGCATTATATTGTTATATTGTAAACAACTTGGTCGAAATTCTAACCAAAGTTCCCTTAGTGGGGTCTACCCGTTGTTGAGTGTTTTGCTTATCACATACTTTTATGTAGGGGAAACTGGGGTGGAGTGGGTACTGTGGGACAGTGGAGATAACTCCATAACATCGATGAGTTGCCTCATCTGTATGGATTCATTTGATGCTCATAAGATGTCCCATGCACATATGACATGAATCAAACGTGTCGCAAGCATATTCAATTTTGTATGTGAAAAAAAGGGTTTTTATGGAATCTGAGCAATTTTTTTCCGAACACAACATTTTGAAATATTCAAAGTACATATGAGAGTTATTTTCTTACCAACTCTGAGCTCTGAAACAACTGTGTTTAAGCTTCAAATTGCATATCTGTTTCAATAGGTTAGCATAGGCATGTTGCTAGAATATTGAATCAACCGATACATGACCATGTCGGGGTAGAGTGGGACATATGGCTTGGTGTACATTGGGACGGTTAGTTACAGTAATGTAGAGTTGAGCAGATCTTTGGAAAATACCATTCCTGGTTGCTTTTATCTTCTACATGTAGACACCCAACAGAACTTTTAAAATTATTTTGTCAGATTAGAATTGGGCCCTATGGATCGACACTGTCCCACTCCTCCCCGATTGAGTGGAAGTATCAATAAAACCTTATGTTTCAACTATCTGTATCTGTAGATATTACAGTGCAGGAACCAATTCTGGTTGTAGACGCACTGGTCCAGGTGCTACCACGGCCGAGTAACTTTATAACCCTGTGGTGACTCCAGTTGTGACTAATTTAACAGCAATACCCACTGCGAATGCTTACCATATCTTTAATAATGAAATAAGAAGATACATGCAAAATCGATCTAGTTTTACATGCGCCGGTACGTGATGATAAGAGCTGTTTTACAGACTTTTATCATATTTCACATGATAATAGGGTGTCTGTCATTTGCAGAATGAGGTCCCCATAGGGTGAATTTAGTGATGCTACCCCGTGCTATACATGTAGCTGTTCCCCCATGCTGCTCTATCACTATACCAAATATCAGTTAAATCTGCCCAGTGGTTGCTGAACAATAATGCAAAATGTTTGTACGGACAGACAAAATTCAAATTTTCTAAGTTGAAAAAAGGGCCATTACTCAGGCAAAAATCATCAGATCATACCCAAATTCGCACTTGACATGTATTTTCATATAACTGATCCACAAAAATACGGGATTTGCAATCGTACCACCAAAGCTCACGCTATCATCTGGAAACCAAAAAAACAAGAGAAAAATAATGACTAAGAAAGATGTGTTTGTCTGGCAAAGACACTATTCAAAAAGAAACAAAGAAAATTTTATCACTGAAATATCCAAAATCGGCTGAATCATGCTACTAAATAACCAGGATTGCAACAAAGCTTACACTTCTTTCCATGAAACATTAACAAACATTTATGATAATAATTTAAAAAAAATCAGAAATAAAATTAAACCGTCTAATCATTGTAATCCATGGATAACAACAGGTATACTGAATTCCATTAGAAGAAAGATTAAACTATATAAAATATTCATAAATAATAGAACACACTATAATAATGATCGATACAAGTATAGGAATAAAGTATTGAGTAAAGAATAACTGATTGAGTCAGTGACCTGTAACATAGTCCGTGCTTGTAACACGTTGTGATAGAGTCAAGTCCAGTCACTTTTTACAGGGAACTTGTTGTGTTCGGACGCAACAAATTCTAATAACTACAAACAGAAAAGGTCTAAAAACTCGAGTCTAACACAGTCCCCCTTCTGGATGTCATATGACATGAGATGATTTTTTCTAAAGTTATAGATCTGACCCATTTATTCCTTATAGTATAGCGGCTAAGACCAAAAGCATGAAACTTTGTATACACCTTCAGGGACATATATGAAACAAATTCTGATATGGACCCAACTCAAATAACCACTTTTTGGTTGTCACAACGACTTTCGGAAACCACCCGATTTTTTTGACAAAAAAACATGTTTTTTTCATAAGATGATCACTGTGCATAGCAAAAGTGTATTTAGAAGGTAGTTTTGCAGTTTTTATCAATATTACTGTCTATAGATGCATTCAGGGTTCTACCTCCAATTTCAACAACAACAACATTTTACAAGAAACTCATTGACTCATAATAGTTCATCATGTTCATGGGCTGGTAGGACCCATCATGTACCCCCACCATTACTCAACTTCTTTGGTATTGTCATGTGCCCGTATTGTTCAGGAAAAATTATGTTACACAGGGGGGGGGGGGGGGGGGGGGTCGGACAAAAATTTCAGGCACGTATGGCATTTTTTCCCTTTCAATCATTTTTTGTACCCACCGCCAAATTTTTTTCCGTTTTCGGCAGTTTTTTCCGACCATTTTTTGACACCCACCCCCACTTTTAACAGTAAAACAGAGATTTGCGTAGGGAAATTCACTGTAAACAGCTGTATATGAATTTCTGTGCATACTATTTATCATGGATGTTAACATGGACATGTAAATAGAAATGAGTCATTTTGAGGTCATTCGGCCAAAAAAACATGGCTGCCAGCGGCCATCTTGGATTTCAAAATTTGCAACAAAATACAACACGATAACTGCCTGCAGTCAGTTTACCAGTTAGAATTACATTATTTCTCTCATTCAAAGTGGTTTTGAAGCCCAACTCATTGCCAAAACACTCAAAAAACAAGCATGAAATGTTTTTTTTTAGTTGTGGAAAAAATTGCTTGTTGGTGGATTTGACCACCCACCCCGGCATATGTGCCGGAATTTTTTTTTCTCACCCCCCCCCCCCTGTGTTACCAGAAATTTTTTTGGGTCCTAATGTAGGGTAGGCCTACCTACTGGGTCAAAGTTACTAAGTTTCCTTTTGTTTTCGATCATGATGGGGAGGGGGAACGGTAATCCCATATGAAAGTGTCAATGATACTGCAGCTCAACTTAGGTAGGGGAATAATTTAATGGTCGACAGTAAATGGAGGAATAGGAAAAGTGCTAATTGAAATTCTAAGTAAGACTAGATGTACATGTCAATATCAACATTCATAACAGGTTTCATAATGATCGGATCAGGGATGTGGTGATTATGGTGTGCCAAAGGATTTATTGATGCAAAGAGTAAATTCTAAAATGGCCACCGGCAGCCATGTTTTTTTCCGAATTACCCCAAAATGACTTGTTCCCATCTACAGTATTTACAAATCTCATAATGATCTGATCAAAGGTATGACCTGTAGCCTGTGCCAATGGATTTAGTCATGCAAAGAGTAAAATCCAAGATGGCTGCTGGTGGCCATGTTTTTCGGCTGAACGACCCCAAAATGACTCGTTTCCCATCTACATGTCATTGTTAACATACATGACAAATTTCATTAAGTTCCGACCAAAGCTACGACCTGTAGCCCGCACCAAAGGATTTATTCATGCAAAGAGTAAAATCCAATATGGCTGCTGGCGGACATGTTTTTTAGCCAAACGACCCCAAAATGACTCGTTCCCATCTACATGTTAATATTAACATCCATGATAAATATCATGATGATCAGACAAACAGTACGACCTGTAGCCCGTGCCAATATGGATTGAATTTTGAAATCCAAGATGGCTGCCAGCGGCCATGTTTTTTTGGCCGTGTGACCCCAAAATGACTCGTTCCCGTATACATGTCAATATCAATATTCATGACAAATTTCATAAAGGTCAGACCAAAGGTCAGGCCAAAGGATTTAGTCATGCAAAGAGTAAAATCCAAGATGGCTGCTGGCGGCCATGTTTTTTGGCCGAACGACCCCAAAATCACTCATTCCCATCTACATGTCATTGTTAACATCCATGACAAATTTCATGAAGTTCTGACCAAAGCTACGACCTGTAGCCTGCGCCAAAGAATTTAGTCATGCAAAGAGTAAAATCCAAGATGGCTGCTGGCGGCCATGTTTTTTGGCTGAACGACCCCAAAATCACTCGTTCCCATCTACATGTCAATATTAACATCCATGACAAATTTCATGATGATCAGACGAACAGCACGACCTGTAGCCCGCGCCAATGGATTGAATTTTGAAATCCAAAATGGCCACCAGCGGCCATGTTTTTTGGCCGAATGACCCCAAAATGACTCGTTCCCATATACATGGCAATGTCAACATTCATGACAAAATTCATAAAGATCAGACCATAGGTAAGACCTGTAGCCCGCGCCAAAGGATTTAGTCATGCAAAGAGTAAAATCCATGATGGCTGCTGGCGGCCATGTTTTTTGGCCGAACAACCCGAAAATCACTCGTTCCAATCTACATGTCATTGTTAACATCCATGACAAATTTCATGAAGTTCTCATCAAAACTACGACCTGTAGCCTGCGCCAAAGGATTTAGTCATGCAAAGAGTAAAATCCAAGATGGCTGCCAGCGGCCATGTTTTTTGGCCGAACGACTCCAAAATGACTCGTTCCCATCTACATGTCAATATTAACATCCATGACAAATTTCATAATGATCAGACGAACAGTACGACCTGTAGCCCGCGCCAATGGATTGAATTTTGAAATCCAAAATGGCCACCAGCGGCCATGTTTTTTGGCCGAATGACCCCAAAATGACTCGTTCCCATCTACATGTCAATGTCAACATTCATGACAAATTTCATAAAGATCAGACCAAAGGTACGACCTGTAGCCCGCGCCAAAGGATTTAGTCATGCAAAGAGTAAAATCCAAGATGGCTGCTGGCGGCCATGTTTTTTGGCCGAACAACCCCAAAATCACTCGTTCCCATCTACATGTCATTGTTAACATCCATGACAAATTTCATGAAGTTCCGATGAAAACTACGACCTGTAGCCTGCGCCAAATGATTTAGTCATGCAAAGAGTAAAATCCAAGATGGCTGCTGACGGCCATGTTTTTTGGCCGAACGACCCCAAAATGACTCGTTCCCATCTACATGTCAATATTAACATCCATGACAAATTTCATGATGATCAAACGAACAGTACGACATGTAGCCCGCGCCAATGGATTGAATTTTGAAATCCAAGATGGCCACCAGCGGCCATGTTTTTTGGCCGAATGACCCCAAAATGACTCGTTCCCATCTACATGTCAATGTCAACATTCATGCAAAATTTCATAAAGATCAGACCAAAGGTACGACCTGTAGCCCGCGCCAAAGGATATTGTTGACGGACACACGGACACACGCACACACGGACACACGGACGACGGACGCCAAGCCATGGCAATAGCTCAAACTTACAAAAGTAAGTTGAGCTAATAAGTGATGTCATTGTGATTGGATCTTAACAGCTAATGTGTCATTTTGGTAGGCACATGTATTTGGTTACTGTATCTACTGGTAGCAAAACCAATATTATGTTGCCATTGATGACGTTGACATGCAACAGCGATGAAAGCACAAATTTATAATAGTCTGGGAGCTGATGGGGTACCTCTGCACCCTCATCCCATGACTTAACTTTACCCACTCATTTCCTTCCTAATTGTGACCTTCAACCTCTTAGCAATGTTAACACAAAACTTGAAAAGGTGGCTGTGTAGACACAAGACAAGACGGCGTCAGAGTCAGACACGGCCGCCCATAATCAGACGAGGCACTATAAGTCAGTTTGGTGCAAACTATGTAATGGATAATGTTCGAAGAATAGGAGATTCGGTAAAAGAATAGACGAGGCTCTTGCGTCGAGTTTATTCTTGACCGAATTCCCGACGCTGAGAATATTATCTGACTTAAAACCCACACATTGAATTGTCATTGGAGCCAACTATCCATTTGGTCTGGTCCACATCTCTGTCTTGATTACCTTAGCAACACGTTTCAATTATTATTTAATTCAAATTAGGACTCGCCAGTTGAGGGACGTTTCCTCTGAAGTTTGCCGTTGCGCTATGGATTCGGCCAGTGTATGTGAGCAATATATTTCTATCCAATTGTATTTGTTTATTTTTTTTTCTTTCTTGATTTAAAGATGCCCCATCCAATTCGACATAAAATAAGTACACATTCCATAATAATTTAGCAGGCAATAAAACATGAAATATAATGGTCGTTATACATATGCATCACCAATACAGCACCACAAGAAACATCCAAAATAATGTGATCAGAATCATCATAAATAGCTTATTTTCGAAATTTCTCTTCAATTTTCATCGTTGGTTGGTAATGAAGTAAAAACGCTCTTTATAAAATGTGATTTTTCGAATATTCTGGCGCCAAACAACACGAAGCCTGGTAAAAACTGTCTCATTATTAAGAAGTCGAAACCACACAAGAAGCTTGCATAAATGGATTCACTGATTCTTTCTCACTGTTGTCTTGTGTAGAATACGCAATAGAAGTATTATAGTGTCCAATTGTATGGCCCGTATGGGTATCTTGAATTTCCAATTACTATCAGGAAGACACCTAGATGTATTATAGCTTGAATTCTAAGTATCATTCTATAGTTTATACACAGGAACGTGGCTAGACGTGACTCAGAGCAGTATGACAATTTAATTTCGCACACCCACCCCCTCCAGGATAGATGTTTCAAACTGAAAGGTATCATAACATTTCTAGTTATTGGACAATTCTTACATGACATGGGCTATCCCCCGTTGTTAGCAAATTCCCAAATTCCCATCAGTCCCATCGTATATACATGATTTCCAACTATTCCCCCACCACGATGACATTACATATGCCTTTAAGTATCACCCCCAAAAGTTAACAAATGGTCAGTGCACAAAATAATGTATAACCTGTGTTACCTTTTATTCGAAACAGCATGCGTAAATAGTGCCTATATTGTATTTATCATTCAATACATGTATATAGTTGATTAGTCATCAGCGACGTGGCTAGTGGGCTCCGGGTCATCGGTGGGGTGTCCATGGTGATATGTATGTATATACAATGAGTCACTGTATGGTCATGTCTGAGGTGAATAGGTATACAGGGAGTGACTATAATAATTGTCATGTGTGCGTGTACAGATATATACCCGATGTGACGGTATGGTCATTTATGCAGTGTGGGTGTAACGAGAGTAGCTACATGGTCAGCTATGTGTTGTCTGTGTATAAATGGAGTGACTCTATGGTCATGGTGGGTTTTACAGGTGTAACTTTTGTATTGTCATGGGTGGGTTTATAGATATATGTATTGTTGTTGGTTGTACGGTCATGGGTGGGGGTGCTGTGGATCAATATGGAGCAGTATGTTGTATAGGTGTACATGGAATGAATGTAGTCATGGTTAAGTGTATATGCATATCTGCAGTATAGCTTGATGGACATTGGCGGACGTGTCACTTGTGGGTATATGGGGAGTGCCCTTGTTGTCGGGGTGGGATGCATATATGTAATGGCACTAGTCATTGGTGGGTGTATAGGTATACATGGAGCAGCTGTATGATCCCAGATGGGGTGTATGAGTATATTGCATGTGGCTGAATTATCACGGGTGAGGTGTATATTGAAGTCTGGAGTGGGCAAATGGTCGTGTGTGCGGGTTGTTGGTATATCTGGAAGGGCTGTATGGCCATTAGTGGGGTGTATATGTATACCTTGAGTGACTATATGGCCAATGGCGTGATCATATGGCCAATGGTGATGTGAATAGGTATATAGTGAGTGATTGTAAGACCATAGGTGTGGTGAACAGCTATGCAGGGGATAGTGACTGTATGGTGATGGGTATATAGGAGTATACCTGGTGTGCCTGCATGGTGAATCATGGCTGTATCATCGTGTGTGATGTACATGTATATATGGGTATATCCAAGTGTGGCTGTGTGGTCATGGTCTGAGGAGGTGCATGTGTATAAAGTGAGTGGCCACATGGTCATTTGGGTGGTGTTTATATATATATGGAGTGACTGTATGGTCACGGGTGGGTTGCACAGGTGTACCTTGGGTGGCTATCGCTGCTTTCCACAATAACTCATGGATATGTTAATCTAAAGAGAAATCATGTTAGAGAGTTCTCCATCTTTGTGACCTTTATGCACAATGAAAGAAACACTAAACGGTTTTACTGACAATAGTTGGTCAGATTTGATGCTATTTTGCCAGAGAAGCCACATATTATGGTCCCACTTAGTTAAGTTTTTAAGTTCTGCCAATTTCCTTTAAAAAAATGGCCATACTAGTAGCGTAATTATAAAATTTGATCGTACACACATTTGTTGGCATTTGTTACATTTATAATTGAAAATAAACGTACACATTTTACCTTACAATGATAATTAATTCCCAGGTGCTGAAGCCACCACAACCTCACCACACACTAGAAGAGACAGTGTCGTGGCTGTTGGGGGTGCTTAAATTCCAACTGAACCCTTCTGAATCACACCAAACTCTCAGGTCCTCAAAATTGGATTTGCACCCTGCTTTGAGTCCAATCTGTCACCACATACATGTAGGCCTACATGAAGATGGAAAAATATTCAACCGACAATGTAACACCCCCCTATTGTCACGTTATGGAGAATATATTATAGAACAAACTCCCAACTCTTGGCATTACTACCCATCTTGATTGATATTCTGAACTCTCAGGGTGACATCAACCGCTGTACAGTAATCCCTAAACAAATGCATCATGGTGACTTCAACACCAAGAGCTAGATTACAACCCGCCCCTACCCCAATCCCCAATTTCTACAAATGTGACAGTATTACTTGATCACAACCTGCCTTCAATAAGTCGTGTATACATCAATTTAATAAGTTCTTTTGATTTGATTCAGAAAATTAACCATATCTCCGATTATCATTTAGTAATTTTCGTACATTGCAATTCGTGAAAACCACAACGAATCGGCTTTCCGTAGAATGGGTTTCCGTAGGCGATCGTGCAGTTCAGCAGTATTTGTTAGTTTTGTTTATCGTCTATTACAAAAGTAATTTGCCTATATTTATTGACCATGTTCATAAATATTGCACATTAGCTTAACTATATTGACTTAGTGTTGTATTGCGACTATGAATTGTATCAAATACAGCGAATATAACTCAAAATCAAACGTAAGATTGACGGCAAAAGTGTCAAATAGTAATTTTCCACATGTTCAACATTAATTCTAATATTTCGTCAACCGTTGCCAAATTGCGTAAGTTTGTGGCAATTGTGATGAATAACAGGGGGAATGGTGTTGTTGTTTTTGTTTTACCGTTGGTATTTATTTGGTATTCGATAATGGATCGTAATGAGCAAGTTAGCAGGCACAACAAGTGAAAACAATTCGTATTTTGTTCAACTTCAAGTAAACATTAATCTCAGCTAAATGCGTAAAACCGACATCATTCGCTGGCCAAATTTTATCCTATATTTAGATTATGTATGACGTCAGGAAATTCCCAGCTCAACGTGATCTCTTAAAGTTTTTGGCGCACCGTTAGTAAATTGTTTTCAGATGCATGGGGTAATCGTCCCGTTTAATATATAATTTATTTTGATTCATTTTAACAACACCACTCTCTCTAAAACTGCAATTCAGTTACAATTGTCTGCATTATTAGTCAAAACTAGTTCACATTGTACCAGCTAGTTGTTGTACCAGTGATTACACGCACGTGTTTTCTGTTTACTTCTGTCTGGCACCGGTTTTTAACCTTGACATTGCAGTCAATACATTCGCCCGTATATATCTTGTGTAAAGTAAACAATTCATTCGTGCCTACATTGTGTATTACGATCGAGAAATGTGCTTTCTCTTAGTGAATTCTGAGTAATCGTATTCAATATAAAATGACAAGACAATGCCGATAATTAATTTGCGGTAAATGCAGCCTTGCGCACTAATTAATATTTCGAATTGCTTCGCGCACTTTTATTTTAAAAATAACCGCGTATGTCTCGTGAGCACGTGTTTTCAAATAAACATAACTAATGTATTACAATGTCATTTCTTTGATTTTTCACATCATGATATGGCCAATTTACTGGAGTATTTCGCAATGTTAAAGCGCGGTGAATAAACATTTTCTGAATCAAACAAGAGAACAAAACCATACACATTTGTGCTTCCGATTATTATCATTGCTACTCTGACGTCGCGGCAATGTTCCCAGATTTTTTCATCGTCATCAGCTCAGCTGATCAATAAATTCAATGGCAACTCGAGTAATTGTCAATTGATACTAACTCTAAGATATATTCTGTTTGAATTTTCAATGAATGTCATTTATTTATTACCGAATGGGTAATAGTTATAGCCGTGATAGATGCCATTCCCCACTTCGTGCCCCACATGACAACAACACGTGTTCACAGACCTGTACATATTTTCTGCGCACGTAATCAGTGGGCGTTTCTTGGCGGGAATGTTTTTTAAATAAACCATTTGGATTGAATCATGTGTCCCATTCGTTTGTATTTTTCGATTATATTGTGGAGAATATATGTATTTGTCAATGCGCTTTAAACTCATAATTTATTTGGGTATTAATTTAAGCAATCCCCGTGCCCACATCATTGGGCTGAATTGGCATGACGTACGTTGGGACGTGTAACGTTCTCATTCTTCAACAATGCGTGAAGAGAACATCTAAAATCTTGGTGCAACTTTCCGATAAAAACTTTATTGAATTGTCAAAATTTGTCACTCAATGTATCAAAATAAAAAAATAAATATCCAGTAGGCCCTATCATTTTTATAAATAATACTCAATATAAAATTGGCAACATAGTCAACTGAGCCGGGAATTTCCTGACGTCATACACAAACTAAATATAGGATAAAAATTTGGCCAGCGAATGATGTCGGTTTTACGCATTTAGCTTAATCTCACGCGCGGTTTATTAAAAATGTGGAAAGACATTGAGCGTGGAAACGGATATCTTTCGACACAAATATGCAATATTTTAACGCGCCCTTGCGTGAATATAGGGAAATTTTGAGAAGAGGTCCATATCAGAAATTAATTACCTTGGTCCATAGTATCTATTTGTAAAGTATGGGACTTCTACTCAAAAGTGCATGATTTTTTTTCTTAACCGCTATACTATTAACTTTGTTACCCAAGTGACATAAATATGATGTCCAAATTTGTTTCACTCACATAGGAAAACATTAGCGTCCTTCCCACTACTCCTTGGTGCCATTGATCTAAATCAACCAAGCAGGTGATGGACTAATGTCCGACAGTTTCATACTAGATACCTGATGCTGATACAAGAATTAACAAGGGGATATCAATCACCTTGGTTGCTACAAGACAGGTTAGTATTCACATTCATCTTCATTGGATTTGTGGAAATGAACTTGCGAACACCAAATTTTTGCATGAAAAATTTCACAATGTTTGGTCTCACTGATTACCACTGTAATTCTGTGACAAAAAATGGCTGACTTATGTTATTTATCAGTCGCGGATCAGAATGAAGTTTCTTTATAATTGATATTGATCAGTAGATCTTTATTAAAATGGATCTTGCCATTTTTGATGCTATTTTTATGCTGATTCTGTTAGATAATTTTTGGAATGCAAACTCAATGTAAAAATGTAGTCATTGATGTCCAAAGATCATCAAATTTGAAATCCAAAATTGTGCAGGCTATGTTGGTCCAGATCTGTCGGATTGTGATAATATTTAAGCTAGGTGTGGTTTGAGAATGGGCTGCTCCATTAATCGCCTATAGCATTCACAGATAACTCTACGCACTTCTGCAAATAATTCAAATATACATAGAGGCAGCTGTGTAAGTGACTGCCAATTAAACATTGCCATTTTAAATTTCAATATATATATCATGATATGCCATGATGAGTTTAAAACTGATTAATAATAATTGGTTTATTTGTGGGAAAAATTGAAAATATTTGGGCACATTTTCGTAATTTGTGCACAAAAGTTACCTCTGTAATTTGGTGACAAAAAGGGGCTGACCTATCTCATTTATCAACAGCCAATAAGAAGGAAGGAAGTGTCTTCAAAATTGATATTGATTGGTAGATCTTTCTTAAAATGGATCTTGCCATATCACTGTCAGATACCCGTTTAGGTTTGTACGTTTCAAGATGGCGGCGCCAAGTGGTCAGGATAAATGGTATGGGTATATATTGTCTTCAAGTATCAATCAACGACATCTTTCGGCGATACACCTTTGAACAGTTATGTAGAAATTTGTATACCCAACACCTACATAACATACCTTTCGAATGACAGGCATGTGAAATGTTGCACTTGGCCTGTCAAGTCGTCATAAAATTTCGAAATTTCGAAATTTTATCGAGGCGGCGAAATGTTTGCTTTTTGTAATTTTTTGGCCTGGGCTCATGGATCCGCAAAAGTATGTACTGTCGTGGGTAGATTAGGTTACCACATATCTTCGGAATGCAAAACCGGCGATATTTGTATTGTCTAACGTCGAAAAGTGACCTTTGTAAATTTCAAAATGTTCAGGTTCATATTCGCAATATTTCCGATGATTTTGTTCAGGTTCAGACACAATTTTTGTTCAGGTTCGGACGCATCAAAACGTCACCGAGAAGCGAAATGCCTAGATGCAGTCGTGTTGTTATTGCGTTTTTGTGCATATTGTTTATTTTCTATTTGTTAAAAAAAACCGCCACATACGAACACGCATTTTTATATCTAAAGATTTCTAAAATTTCCAAATATAGGGGATATATTCTCTGAATAAATGGGACAAAAGCCACAATTAAATATTGTTAATTGCCAATATTCCCGAGCAATGTCGGCTATACACCAGCTAGTAGGGAATGAAATTACATTGTCATATTACATAGGAACAACAAAAGTATAAGGTTTTTTATTATATGGTTCCTTATAAAAAAGCCATAAGTTTGAGTGACGTACGATGTGCAATCTGTCGCCAGGACCTAGGCATGGATAACACTTTGCAAAAGTTGCTTAGATATTGGTACAAAACAATTATTGGTGCGCGTGTATTAACACTGGAATTACGCGAAATTCCGCGAGAGACTATACAAAGTTCAAAACTGTGATATGTTCTAAAGAATATCAAACTGGTGGTGTATCTAGTTTCGGTGATTTTTGATATTGTGTGGTGGACAGGACGGACGAATGTATTCTTGGAGATTTTTTTTGTACCTTACTCAATCGTCACGGTACCGATAGAATCACGTAGATGCCGAAATTGTAAAGTTAACGCCACCGGTGTATAATATGTTTATGGAAATATGATAAATCGTATCGATAGAGTCAGGACAGGCTGAAATTGTAAACTTAAAGTCACCGGTGTAATAATATGTTGTTGAAAATATAAATAATCTGATAGACTGAAAATAATATATAACCCATTGGGATCCCCTGGTGTATTCTTGGACATGTTTTTTTGTACCTTACGCAATCGTACCGATATAATCACGTAGATGCCGAAATTGTAAAGTTAACGCCACCGGTGTATAATATGTTTATGAAAATATGATAAATCGTATCGATAAAGTCAGGATGGGCTGAAATTGTAAACTTAAAGTCACTTGTTGTTGAAAATATAAATAATTTGATAGACTGAAAATAATGTGTAACCCATTTGGGAACCCCTGGTGTAGCGAGGTGAATTGTGGGTAGTTTCATTGTGATTCTCCGCCATCTTTATTTTCTGGAATTATCACCAAGATTTCTCCACTCGATTCTCTTAACATGCACCCGAATCGGTCAAATTCTTTTGATAATTCTATCTAAATACAGCTTAGCTACTATTCGGATCTGCTGTCCCGGTCGAAAAGGGTTTAGTTTTACCAAAATGGCATTGACAAAAGCCTGTTTATAAAATGCGTCTACTCGATGACCCGTCCACGGTCCACGCTCTAGTGTAAATTTATTATCGAAAACAAATTCAATTTCTTCCATCTAAAACATAATTACGCGCTGAACTGAACATTTTAAGAATATATAAGTATTACACACATACACACCAAATTTCAGCTCAAAATTTTGAAAAATGACAGTTTTATAGACATAAATCGATTTTAATGGGAAATCCTGTGTTAAATTTTATCATCGAAAAAAAATCATTTCTTCGATCTAAAAAATAATTACGTGCTGTACCCTGTCATTTTAGGAATATATAAGTATCCCACGAACACACACCAAGTGTGAGCTAAAATTTTGGAAAAATAAGAGATTTATCGGCATAAATCGATTTGTATATGGCAGATGCCAATTGCCTTGTTAAATAAATTTTAGGGCCTTGCAAATGTTTTCTGAGCTGTTCCATATTGGCCACCAGAGTCCATATTTGACCGTTATATCTGATAATTGTGCGACAGTACAGTCGCGTTACTTTATACGTCAACATTGGTCATTATCACCCGACAAATTTATTTCGGCCTATCGTATCAACCCCTATTTTCTCCCGCGTAGCCTGACTAAGTGTCAACATTGGTCTTTATCGCTCCACTAATTTGTATCGTTTCATCGGTATGAATTCCATATCCAATTATCCACATATAACCAACCCAACCTCTAATCCCGGTCCAATTTATTTAATTTTTTCATCGCTATAGTCACGTTACTTAATATTTTATCGCGTGATACTTGTACTTATATGTATATGGTATTACTATAGTATACCGTATACGTATATCAATTGCTATTCCTTTCTATATAATCCTGGTGCCATCTATAGAGATAGAGATAATTTCATACCCCCCCCCCATTTTATGTCATTGCTGCTTTAGTACAGTCGCGATACATTACATGGCAACATCGCTCCACTAATTTATGTCAGTTCATCGGTACGAACCCCTTTTTCTCCGAGTCCATATAACGTACCAACCCAACATCTTATAGAAGTCCATAAATGACTATTCTGGCACTATATAGAGATGACTAAGATTCTGACACCCCCTATTTTATAGCCTTGTTGCAATGTTCAGTAGAGTTGAGATGCATAATATGTCAACATTGGTCATTATCGCTCTATAAATTTATATCGGTTCAACCCTTAGTTCCCTGTATCGCCCACCCCTCCCTGAATTTATTTTTTCATTTGTATTATAGTCTTGTTACGTACACATTTTATCTCTTGTAACTTTTGCTTCAATGCGTCGAGTTCCGCTGCAGAGAATACAAAACTGCCAACATTTAACTTAACCACAGCAAAATTATGGGCATTTTTTCATGATTTTAAATCCTGAAAAATTACCCATAATTATGCTGTGGTTAAGTGGTCAATTACTTTGGGCAATACTGTAACCAATATAAGGATTTGAGGTTTAATGATAACTCAATCCACATACAGTAATGTTCAAAGTAATTGACCACTTAAAGACACGGTTGGCCTTGGCGGTGGGTATCCTGTGAAAATATTTCCACCTGTCAAAAACCGCCACAAACAGAAAGAACATCAAAATGTAGACAGACTTTGTCCGTATATAAATAAGAAATATCGCATAAACAGTATGTTATTCTCATATGTTTAACCATTGTTATGTAAACAAAAGCATAAAAAGTTACTTTTCTGGTGTTTGTTTATATTATGATGGTAATCATAAAGAGCGTTCTTTGTTGGTGAATTCCTGATATGGAACTAATAAAGAGCGTTTATGCCATTTGTGTGTGATTAGCCAGTAGCATTGTGCTGTCCTGTGTAACCCAACCAGGCTCTTGCTTAGGTAAAATATAGTGGGTATTTATGATAACATGCTGTTTACGCGATGGTGATGGTATATATGAACGAAACTGTATGCGTTTTAATGTTTTTCTGTTTACGGTGTTTGGAACAAATATGAATATTTTCGACAATTAAGGCCTCACGTGCCTTTAAGCACAGCAGAATAATGGATAATTTATCAGGATTTTAAATGCTGAAAAAATACCCATAATTCTGCTGTGGTTAAGTGGTCAATTACTTTGTGCATTACTGTAACCAATATAAGGATTTGAGGTTTAATGATAACTCAATCCTCATACAGTAATGTTCAAAGTAATTGACCACTTAACCACAGCAGAATTATTGGTAATTTTTCAGGATTTTAAATCCTGAAAAATTCCCAATAAGTCTGATGTGGTTAAGTGGTCAATTACTTTGGGCATTACTGTAACCAATATAAGGATGTGAGGTTTAATGAGAACTCCATCCACATAACTAATAAATATGTGTGAAAATTAAAACAAAACAAAATAAATTCCATGATGGCGTCCAATATGGACTGCCTAATTCTGCTCCAAAACATGTATATTGAATATATGGATGTTTATTGGGGGAAACCGATTATTTCAATGATATTTTCATTAACTGTGATCCAAAACCCGACTTACGGGAGCGTGCTTCGCACGCGACTGTATCTTAAGCATATGTGCATATTTAATAAGCCAACAATTGGAATCCCAACAGAGAAGATTGGCGTGGGTCCCTTGTGCGATCTGTCCATCGAAAACTATTTAGACATCTCAAGACACGTAAGACCCAATAACTTAATATACAGAATAGATACACCTATTGTCAGTCTGGAGTAAACTACATACCCACATATAAAAAATAGTGGGTCTGACGACCTTTCGTTCAGTTTTCATTTCCCAAACCCGGGATTCCTTGTAATTACCGCCAATCAAAACTTAGCTCCAAGAAATGTGTGCCCCGATAAAAAAAAACTAGTAACATGTCATGTGCTCTCGGTGTGGAAATTCCGAAGGTGTGGCTAAATGTTTAATTGTTAAAATAGGATCCATGACGTCATGTTATACCGGAAGAGAAATTCACAAATCGACAAATAATTAAAGTAGATTGTTGACGAGCGGTCGAAAGTTTAAAATCAAGAATCACCGGAATTTGGATTGCAGGCAACTGTAATTAGGATACAACTGGCCAATCTTTGGAGCTAATAATACGGCTGTCGGGAGGGTTTCGGTGGGGTTGGTGGTAGAATTGTGTTGCTCTTCGCTCGTTTTGGCTGCGGTGGTACTACTGCCGGTACTGGGGAACTGATAGATCGTTTTGTTATGTCATTTAACTTTTTTTTTAGTTCTGTTGTTGTTTTAGCAGATAGTCCCGACATTCATGTATTTTTGATTCGTGGCCGTTGATTTGTGTTATTTTTTGACAACATGAGCGACAAAATGGGACAAAAGCCACAATTAAATATTGTTAATTGCCAATATTCCCGAGCAATGTCGGCTATACACCAGCTAGTAGGGAATGAAATTACATTGTCATATTACATAGGAACAACAAAAGTATAAGGTTTTTTATTATATGGTTCCTTATAAAAAAGCCATAAGTTTGAGTGACGTACGATGTGCAATCTGTCGCCAGGACCTAGGCATGGATAACACTTTGCAAAAGTTGCTTAGATATTGGTACAAAACAATTATTGGTGCGCGTGTATTAACACTGGAATTACGCGAAATTCCGCGAGAGACTATACAAAGTTCAAAACTGTGATATGTTCTAAAGAATATCAAACTGGTGGTGTATCTAGTTTCGGTGATTTTTGATATTGTGTGGTGGACAGGACGGACGAATGTATTCTTGGAGATTTTTTTTGTACCTTACTCAATCGTCACGGTACCGATAGAATCACGTAGATGCCGAAATTGTAAAGTTAACGCCACCGGTGTATAATATGTTTATGGAAATATGATAAATCGTATCGATAGAGTCAGGACAGGCTGAAATTGTAAACTTAAAGTCACCGGTGTAATAATATGTTGTTGAAAATATAAATAATCTGATAGACTGAAAATAATATATAACCCATTGGGATCCCCTGGTGTATTCTTGGACATGTTTTTTTGTACCTTACGCAATCGTACCGATATAATCACGTAGATGCCGAAATTGTAAAGTTAACGCCACCGGTGTATAATATGTTTATGAAAATATGATAAATCGTATCGATAAAGTCAGGATGGGCTGAAATTGTAAACTTAAAGTCACTTGTTGTTGAAAATATAAATAATTTGATAGACTGAAAATAATGTGTAACCCATTTGGGAACCCCTGGTGTAGCGAGGTGAATTGTGGGTAGTTTCATTGTGATTCTCCGCCATCTTTATTTTCTGGAATTATCACCAAGATTTCTCCACTCGATTCTCTTAACATGCACCCGAATCGGTCAAATTCTTTTGATAATTCTATCTAAATACAGCTTAGCTACTATTCGGATCTGCTGTCCCGGTCGAAAAGGGTTTAGTTTTACCAAAATGGCATTGACAAAAGCCTGTTTATAAAATGCGTCTACTCGATGACCCGTCCACGGTCCACGCTCTAGTGTAAATTTATTATCGAAAACAAATTCAATTTCTTCCATCTAAAACATAATTACGCGCTGAACTGAACATTTTAAGAATATATAAGTATTACACACATACACACCAAATTTCAGCTCAAAATTTTGAAAAATGACAGTTTTATAGACATAAATCGATTTTAATGGGAAATCCTGTGTTAAATTTTATCATCGAAAAAAAATCATTTCTTCGATCTAAAAAATAATTACGTGCTGTACCCTGTCATTTTAGGAATATATAAGTATCCCACGAACACACACCAAGTGTGAGCTAAAATTTTGGAAAAATAAGAGATTTATCGGCATA
This sequence comes from Siphonodentalium dalli, assembly GCA_032622095.1. NCBI lineage: Eukaryota > Metazoa > Mollusca > Scaphopoda > Gadilida > Siphonodentaliidae > Siphonodentalium > Siphonodentalium dalli. The sequence goes on from CP136061.1 coordinate 31,777,160, forward strand.
AATCGATTTGTATATGGCAGATGCCAATTGCCTTGTTAAATAAATTTTAGGGCCTTGCAAATGTTTTCTGAGCTGTTCCATATTGGCCACCAGAGTCCATATTTGACCGTTATATCTGATAATTGTGCGACAGTACAGTCGCGTTACTTTATACGTCAACATTGGTCATTATCACCCGACAAATTTATTTCGGCCTATCGTATCAACCCCTATTTTCTCCCGCGTAGCCTGACTAAGTGTCAACATTGGTCTTTATCGCTCCACTAATTTGTATCGTTTCATCGGTATGAATTCCATATCCAATTATCCACATATAACCAACCCAACCTCTAATCCCGGTCCAATTTATTTAATTTTTTCATCGCTATAGTCACGTTACTTAATATTTTATCGCGTGATACTTGTACTTATATGTATATGGTATTACTATAGTATACCGTATACGTATATCAATTGCTATTCCTTTCTATATAATCCTGGTGCCATCTATAGAGATAGAGATAATTTCATACCCCCCCCCCCCCCATTTTATGTCATTGCTGCTTTAGTACAGTCGCGATACATTACATGGCAACATCGCTCCACTAATTTATGTCAGTTCATCGGTACGAACCCCTTTTTCTCCGAGTCCATATAACGTACCAACCCAACATCTTATAGAAGTCCATAAATGACTATTCTGGCACTATATAGAGATGACTAAGATTCTGACACCCCCTATTTTATAGCCTTGTTGCAATGTTCAGTAGAGTTGAGATGCATAATATGTCAACATTGGTCATTATCGCTCTATAAATTTATATCGGTTCAACCCTTAGTTCCCTGTATCGCCCACCCCTCCCTGAATTTATTTTTTCATTTGTATTATAGTCTTGTTACGTACACATTTTATCTCTTGTAACTTTTGCTTCAATGCGTCGAGTTCCGCTGCAGAGAATACAAAACTGCCAACATTTAACTTAACCACAGCAAAATTATGGGCATTTTTTCATGATTTTAAATCCTGAAAAATTACCCATAATTATGCTGTGGTTAAGTGGTCAATTACTTTGGGCAATACTGTAACCAATATAAGGATTTGAGGTTTAATGATAACTCAATCCACATACAGTAATGTTCAAAGTAATTGACCACTTAAAGACACGGTTGGCCTTGGCGGTGGGTATCCTGTGAAAATATTTCCACCTGTCAAAAACCGCCACAAACAGAAAGAACATCAAAATGTAGACAGACTTTGTCCGTATATAAATAAGAAATATCGCATAAACAGTATGTTATTCTCATATGTTTAACCATTGTTATGTAAACAAAAGCATAAAAAGTTACTTTTCTGGTGTTTGTTTATATTATGATGGTAATCATAAAGAGCGTTCTTTGTTGGTGAATTCCTGATATGGAACTAATAAAGAGCGTTTATGCCATTTGTGTGTGATTAGCCAGTAGCATTGTGCTGTCCTGTGTAACCCAACCAGGCTCTTGCTTAGGTAAAATATAGTGGGTATTTATGATAACATGCTGTTTACGCGATGGTGATGGTATATATGAACGAAACTGTATGCGTTTTAATGTTTTTCTGTTTACGGTGTTTGGAACAAATATGAATATTTTCGACAATTAAGGCCTCACGTGCCTTTAAGCACAGCAGAATAATGGATAATTTATCAGGATTTTAAATGCTGAAAAAATACCCATAATTCTGCTGTGGTTAAGTGGTCAATTACTTTGTGCATTACTGTAACCAATATAAGGATTTGAGGTTTAATGATAACTCAATCCTCATACAGTAATGTTCAAAGTAATTGACCACTTAACCACAGCAGAATTATTGGTAATTTTTCAGGATTTTAAATCCTGAAAAATTCCCAATAAGTCTGATGTGGTTAAGTGGTCAATTACTTTGGGCATTACTGTAACCAATATAAGGATGTGAGGTTTAATGAGAACTCCATCCACATAACTAATAAATATGTGTGAAAATTAAAACAAAACAAAATAAATTCCATGATGGCGTCCAATATGGACTGCCTAATTCTGCTCCAAAACATGTATATTGAATATATGGATGTTTATTGGGGGAAACCGATTATTTCAATGATATTTTCATTAACTGTGATCCAAAACCCGACTTACGGGAGCGTGCTTCGCACGCGACTGTATCTTAAGCATATGTGCATATTTAATAAGCCAACAATTGGAATCCCAACAGAGAAGATTGGCGTGGGTCCCTTGTGCGATCTGTCCATCGAAAACTATTTAGACATCTCAAGACACGTAAGACCCAATAACTTAATATACAGAATAGATACACCTATTGTCAGTCTGGAGTAAACTACATACCCACATATAAAAAATAGTGGGTCTGACGACCTTTCGTTCAGTTTTCATTTCCCAAACCCGGGATTCCTTGTAATTACCGCCAATCAAAACTTAGCTCCAAGAAATGTGTGCCCCGATAAAAAAAAACTAGTAACATGTCATGTGCTCTCGGTGTGGAAATTCCGAAGGTGTGGCTAAATGTTTAATTGTTAAAATAGGATCCATGACGTCATGTTATACCGGAAGAGAAATTCACAAATCGACAAATAATTAAAGTAGATTGTTGACGAGCGGTCGAAAGTTTAAAATCAAGAATCACCGGAATTTGGATTGCAGGCAACTGTAATTAGGATACAACTGGCCAATCTTTGGAGCTAATAATACGGCTGTCGGGAGGGTTTCGGTGGGGTTGGTGGTAGAATTGTGTTGCTCTTCGCTCGTTTTGGCTGCGGTGGTACTACTGCCGGTACTGGGGAACTGATAGATCGTTTTGTTATGTCATTTAACTTTTTTTTTAGTTCTGTTGTTGTTTTAGCAGATAGTCCCGACATTCATGTATTTTTGATTCGTGGCCGTTGATTTGTGTTATTTTTTGACAACATGAGCGACAAATCGCCTGGCCAATCTAAAAAATAATTCGTTCTGAGTCCTATATTATTTTGGATCCCGGAAGCTAGCTGTTTCCCTTTATTGTCAATAAAACAACCGCCGAACGAACAGTCACAAACCCTGCAACTATTAATTCCGATTCTTATTAGAATCGGAATCGGCTTCACATGGTTGAAGTGGCCATGACGGCACTGGCACGTGACCATGTTTACGCCTGTCAATCACAACTAATTTCAGATTTATATTTAGTGCGGTGTGACGTAATTTGGGGGAAGCCCACAACCGTTCAGAAATGAAAAGTTGATGGGAATGCAATAGACTCAGTATCAGTATGGATCTGAGTGTATGTTTACATAGACCGATCTATTGCCTGAGTGACTACTATTTATATTTGTTACAATGAGGTCAAATAGTTGCGAAGCCAGAACCACAATTCTTTCCCTCCATAGTAAATCTTAAAACAACTTCTAAAGAATTATTAATTGACTTTATATTTGGTATGGAGCGTCCTTGGTTTATTGGAGCTCAGATTTGTTAACATCACGTCACCAAGTTAATTACTTGCGAAGCCAGTCAGCCATAACTATTTCCCTCCATATTAATTCTCAAAACAACTTCTTAAGAACAATTGACCAGGTCAGTCGCGCAATTGTTGGAAGAGCCACGGTCAATCATTTTTTTAAAACCAAATGTTACATTTAAATTATTGCTTTATTTAACCCAAAAAAAAAAAAATTATGAGAAAATTAACTTTTACTACTTGCTAAATTTTATCTTTTAATTATTTCATTTAAATTTTAGTATTTACAGTATACTAAGTCCAAGTCTTTATAATCTGTTGAGTGACCCCACAGTCGTTTACTTGCTTTGTTAGTAATAATTTGAAGGATTACTTGTTTAAACGCAATTGTTATCAAAATATTTTATGTATTTTTTATAATTTCTATTTATATGTAATACTATAATCTTGGTGGCGTTACCATTTCTGACTATGGTTTTCTTGTAATTGAGTTTTGGAGTGTAATATTTAACCATTGGGTATAGTGCTGGGCAATATGACAATATATCGGGTATAGCTGGTGTTAAATTTGATATCGTCAATAATATCGTCTGAAATAAAAAATATCGTAATACCGTCCAAGTTGTAATATTCCCCATGTAGACTGAAACCCATCATATGGTCCCAACAAACTAAAATTAAAATGCTGCCAGATTTTTTTGTAGACATGTTGATAGAATTAGCAATGGTTGGTATGAATTTCTACCATAGCATATATACCATAACAGATTTATGTACATATTGTATATATTTAAAATTGTTATTATCTCCATACATATGTATGTATAACTTATTAATGAGAAATAAACTGATTGATTGATTGATGGAGATAATGAAACATTATCATAAGAGTGATATATTATAGTGATCTATTGTCTATTATTTGAAGTTGGTTTCTCATTGTATTTATCAAAACAAGCCTTCTACCTCAAAGGTTAACCAATGCTTAAGCAAACAAACAGGAGGTGTCAACAGAATTCACCATTGAGACACAGTGGATAAAAACTCAGTGTTGTGACAACATAGTGATAGCCAGTCACCAGTCTTACACTTTGAAATTTTGGGAAAAAACCATTTGAAGAAACCATTGGATGAATCATGAAAGAGAACTTTGAGAAGAAACAAGTACCTGTGATTTTGAAGTAATTGAAATTAAACCCTAATTACAATTACAATTACATACTAACCAATTACAATTGCAATTACATGTAATTGAGAATAAACTCAATTACCAATTACATGCAATTACTGAAAAAATGTAATTAATTACAATCAATTACAATTACAAATTACAATTACCCCATCCCTGTACTGGGCTGAATTTCACTGACAGCGGGATATATTTATTTGCTAACGCAACCCATTGTTTGAAAACATGTGCCATTCAGTGAGTCGGGCGACAGTGTCTCAATATCTGACAACATGTTTGACTGCTATAAAACATTGTATAATAATTTGT